>JASMMZ010000004.1:18217414-18237021 GCA_038502455.1 Anisogramma anomala | reverse complement strand
TCTTCAGTTGTCAATCTAAGTATTCAGTCTACCCTGAATAGCCTCACGGCTTCTGATCATCACTCGCACGAACACAGTCTTGATATTGCACCTTTGTTACCTCTGCTACCTTACTGCTAACATAAACCCTCTGGACACCTTCTACATACTCACGGGTATTTAGTGTGATCATTACACATAGCTAAAGTGGAGGCCTGTGGCGGAAAAACCTTTTGTGGGAGTTGATAAATTAAAACCTCAGAGTAATGAAGCAATTGAGGTCAAATAGTATCAATTTGTATATAATTGATTGCAATTTAATATGAAAGTAAATTGGAATTAATAGGGGTTTGGCCAGTTAACTAAGGGGCAATTTAGTGGTAACTAGAAAAGATTGGTCAGCCACATTAACATGCGTACACAAACTAAAAATCCGTTAGTGTTGGAATAGTATTACATGTAGTACAATAAGTCAACTTTATTTATAGTAAAGTTAACTGTACTATAAGTTGAGTGTATTGATTTGTGTGGACCTACCGCATTAGGTTTCAGTTGAGTGCAGTACGCTACACTTTACTCTAGGGCACGGGCCAAGCAATTAGCCATACAAATTACAATACAGACTGGCTACCAGTCTGCCAAACCTAGAACAATACATCCACCACTTGACCAATGCAATACTACTGTTACTTCAACCACGATTCGAATCGACAAAGTTGCAATAATCTAAGGCCCTACCAACATAAACAGTATAAACCCCTATAATAATTGTATTTCCATCCGGTCGCGATACCTATATAAGGCCCGATAATTATCAACCAAGGCGTCGTTTTAAGTTTAAAGACTTGAATTCATCCATCAACTTGTGGTATTTCGCCAAAGCCGCGATATAATTAATATGGCTAACGCCTATCGTTATAAATTTATCTTAAATACAAAGAGATATACGAAAGTATAAGCAATTGCACTTAACGGTCGAAAGCCAATTTAAACTACCCTTAGTAAATAATATCCGGAACCTAATAACAAGCGGTATTTATAGGTTTTTATCGCTTATAATAAATATTTTCAGCTCGACCAAAGCCTTATTCTCGCGGTAAGGGTCTCTAAAAGTAGCCTTAATATATTTGAAAACCACATTTGTATCATACATTCCCTTATACCTATCGGCCTTGAAATATACCGTAATAGCTTGCTATATAGCCGCCATACAATAAAACCATACGTAAAAAAAGGTATACCGACTGTTTCGAATTTATATTTTAGTCGCTTTTGGTACAAATTCGATCATTTGCCGAGTTTAAGTTTACGTAAAGGTCAATTTATCAAATTAAAATTGATTGTATCGCTTTCGGTTACTTTTATGCGTTGGAAAATCAACCTGAATAGCCGCTAGATCGGTTTTTAATTGCTAAATTTTGATAACAACTTAAATAAAGTCGGACGTAGGGTCGAATACAAAAATCGATTAAATATATTATTATATTTACTTTAAAATAGATGAAATATAGCCTATAGTATCCTGTAAGCGAGATATATCGACTTTAATCGGTTTTCAAGAGGTAGGAAATATATTTACGAAGGTAAAAAAAACTAGGTATTCGCTAACGGCTTATCCTTCCCGATAACGTTAAAGTATAACATGAAATTATTAATATTTGCTATCGATTTGTTCATTATAAGTAATATCCCATTAAAAGAATAAAGGGAAACCTTAATTGTATATTATAGTTTAACATACGATAGTGTAACATATAGATATCAACTAAAATGTATAATTAAGATACCGCCAAAGGTTAAAAAGGCTACGATAGTTCTTTATATAGGATTTATATACATGGTCCGTATACAACCCGTTACGTACTCTCGTATGTAATGCCTATTTACTGCGCCCGGATCGTGCCCAAGCCGCGCCTGGGCTAATTTTTACACATCCCGTTACGTATACAGTTACGTAATCTAATGACTTAATGACTAATAGCCTAAGTCTATAACACTCGCCTATCAAGTACTACACCAACTAAAATAACAAAATAACTACTATAAGCGCTTATTTTAAAGCTATCGTTGACTCCGGTATAAAGTAGGCAATTAAGACCCTTAAACATCTCTTCATAAAAAATTACAAAAACAACCTTTAGGGGTAATATATTGACGAAAACCTAATTAAAAAAAACTTAACCAACTTCGTCAATAACCATATCCTCGAGAAAAATAGCGATAAAAAGCTTAACTATAACGACCAATCCTCTAGTAAGTATTGTAAATTTTGAAGATTGAATCATTAACATGTGGAAAGCGGTCCCAAAAACTATTAAGCTTAAATTGAAGTTAGAAATCAAACGAAGAGGAGTTTATATAACAGAAAAGAAATTCATTAAGCTAATACAAATTCTTTTCGACTTGGTACAATTTGAGGAATACCTTTAAGATTCATGCTCCAATAAAAAGAACGTTAATGATCTTTATTACCCTCATACGTGTTTTAAAAGACCTCTCCTTTATTCCTAATGAAGTTAAACCTTTTTGTGGACTGATGAGGAAAAATCTATTAATCTGCTCGGTAGTCTAACACCTTTATATGACAGCGTGGAATACGCTCTCAGTGGTGGTAGAACACATAAAGAAATAGCCGCCAATACGGTAAAAGGAATTAACGTTAGCGTCATTTGGTCAATTGAATAAAATCGTCCAGTATTTCAAAACCTTTCCTATGGCTAAGTTCTCTTTACTCCTTAATTATTCCCTCAAAATTACCAAGTCTCTTAAAGCGAAGCCTTTTGCGACAGTTACGCTTATAAACGCAAGCCTATTACAAGTCTTACCACATGACTTTACCCCTTGCGCTAGGCGAATAGCCATTACCCTTACCACCGCGATTTGAAAGAACTAGGAAATACTATCGACGAATGAAACGATTATCGCGACCTCCCTCCCAAACTTATCAAGATGATTGATATTAATTACAAGCTCTTTACGAACTTCGTGAAGATTTGGAACAAAGTATAAAAATATGACGGGAAGCCTTATTATCTACTTGATACAAAGATAATGACCTTTTTGAATATTTGCAAGTGAATAAAAGTCTTTCCTTCTGGTTTTCACTCATTATTTTCTAGAATCCTTACAAGATACGCCAAAAACTATTATCTGACCTTCTTAACAAAAATAAAACCCTTTCGCGAGATCTATAACGGTATAAAAACCTTCTTTGAACACGATGTCTACCTTATATAATATTATACATATTGAAATACTATAAGGTGAACGATGATAATAACTAGAAAAAAAGAGGAGAAAATACCGAAAGATGTTTTCAACTAGATGTTTGTAATTTGATATTATACCGATAAGTAATTAAAAAGGCCTACGCTAACGAAGCCACGCTTTGCTAGTAAGTAAGGATAGTAATTATAAGCGTCTGTAAATTTCAATCCGTTTTACAACGCCTAGATACTACCTATAAGAGGTTTTTCAGCTAGTTACGATCTTCGCTTGCGACTGTAATAGCCCGTACGCTGAATTCGGTTGGCATGTACTCCCAAGCTAATGATTTTCGCGATCGAAATAAAAAAGACCATATGATAATATACTATATCGATCGCAAGTATAGGAAACCCTAGCATTTTAGCTTAAGATTATTAGACTGAAAGCTATAACCATACTGTAGTTAACGGGAGCAAGACTTAAACGGATTTGTAAACCGTAAGGACTATCATTGTAATAATGGTAAAAGGTGTTAGATTAATAGTAAATCCGGTTGTTAATTAACATACCACCCTCCAGCGGAATGTAATAAATGGTAGGCGACATACCATAAACAGTACCCTTTTACTTCCAAACGAAACTACCTGGACTGTATTATAGATTGTAAGGATAGGGAGGATAAAGATAATACGTTAAAGCAAATCACATAACACGAGAAAAAAAGGAAGTAGGGGTGCCCTGGTAAACTGAAAGACTGTCAGGGTATTAAAGCTGACGATCTAATTAATTGGCATGGCTAATGGTACGGTTAAACTAGAGGTTTGCACAAGTTTGTGGCACAAGACTTGTTTGTGGGAATTGATAAAGTCGGAACTCGGACCCGTGAGGCAATTGGGGTTAATTTGGCTGTGAAATTGGCAAGGGTTTAGCCAGTTAATGAGGGCGTAATTTAGTGGTAACCGGAAAAAAATCCGTTGACCACATTAGCATGCGCGTACAAAACAAAAATCCGCCAGTGTTGGAATAGTAGTAATTGCAGTGTAATAGGTTAACTTTACTTACAGTAAAGTTAACTATACTAACTGCAAGTTGAGTGTATTGTTTTGTAGGTCTATTGTATTGACTCTAAGTCAAGTACAGTATGCGCCCACTTTGCACCAAGGCATGGGTTAAGCAATTGGCCATACAAATTACTGTGTAGACCGGCTAGCGGTCTGCCAAACCTCGAACAATACATCCACCACTTGACCACGCAATACTACTGTTTCTTCGACCAATTGAATCGACAACATTGCAACGTCTTAAGCCCTACCAACAGAAACTGTAAATAGCAATGCAAGGTCTCAACAATACTGTTAGTTTGAACGAATTGATACCAACTTTACTAATATTCATTGCATACCTACGTATAACAAATAAATCGCTTTTATTACCAAATACTTAGACAAAGGTTTTGGTATATCAGGGTCTATTAATCACCACAGCACTATAGTACTATTACATAATATGTGCGTACACAAGGTGATTGTATGTACCACGGAAAGGTATGTACTGGTATGCGTACCCACGTTTCGCAAGAACATTCAAATACAGATACATAAACCTCTCTCTTGTTTTTGTACCCAACATGACTAACTTGCGAGTCTTGCCGCCCCTTTTAAATTTACCTATTTGGACCTGCACCCTAAGCTTACTGCCATATGCGCTTGTATTTTGAGGCCTGCATCTTGAAGCCTGCATCTTGAGGCTTGCATCTTAAAGCCCGTATCTTGAGGCCTGCATCTTGAGGTTATGCGCGTTTGTATCTTGAGGCCTGTATCTTAAGGCCTGTATTGTGAGGCCTATATCTTGAGGCCATGCGCGCTTGCATCTTGGGGTTTGTATCTTGAGGCTTGCATTTTAAGGCCTATATCTTAACGCCATGCACACTTACATTTTAAGGCGATGCGTGTTTCTATCTCGAGGTCATGCGAATTAATGAATACGTTCAAGTGAAGAGGTGAAAGATTTGCTGTAGATAACGTAAGTACCACTACGAATTGAAAAATTTGACAGGGGTGACTTTGCGGGCCGCCCGTCGGCCCCACTTGCCTGCAGGAATATGACTTGACAAAGTACCCAGACATACCGAATCCATTTACCCGTGCGGATATCTGTTCTCACATTATTACATACGTCCCAGTGCAACTACAATCTATGTCGTAAGGTATGCTGCACCGTATAGTCAGTCAGTTGACCATGTTTCCGACGTAAAGCTGACATCTACAAGATCCACACGGCCTGCGGGCTATTCCATTACATTGTTCGACCACCACCCATGACAGCAACAATATTCCTCGCATCGGGAGATGCAACCAGCGCACTAATCGGCCACCATCAAGAAGCATCACGCACTCAATTTATCACTGAGATCCACCCTCCCCGCTGCCGCTGTTCTCCTGCTCCTGTACCGGCGCCTGCTCCGGCACCGCATTCTCCTCCTTCCTCTCCTCCGCCTGCGACTCAGGCGGCGCAGATTTCTTCGCCCCGAGTCTCCGCAGCGTCATGAACCCCGTCTGCTTCGGCTGCACCACCGGCGCCGACGCCCATGTCCTAGGACGCGCCGCAGCACGGCTGGCCACCTTGCTCCACCCATTCGACGAGTCGCCGGTGCCCTCGCGCCGTACGATGTTTGATGATGGCCCAACAGCGCACAGCGCCACGCCCGCGGCAAGACTATGGGCTGCGACAGCCTTGGCGATTTTCGGCTTGAGTGTCGTAAGCATCGCGTCAATTTGCGCGGGCGTGAGCGTGCCGGAGGCAATGCTTGCGGCGGTGGATTTGGTGTTGGCTATGATGAGGACCTCGTCGGTGGTCAAGAAGCTGGTGGCGAAGCTGAGGATTGGGTTGGCCGAGATTAGGGCCTTCAAGTCCAATGCAATCGCAGAGTCAACCTCTTCGGTTGTGAGGCCGAAGCGGGGGCGGAAGAGCAACAGCGCGTTGTATGGCTGTTGGGTTGGCGCGTTGGCCATGGACGCCGGAGTAGGCGGAGCCGCTTTAGCAGGTGCGTTGGCCTCCAGGATGCGCAAACACTGCATCAACGTCTTCTTTGGCGCAGAAACAAACCGCGGCCCTTTGAAGATGCTCACGTGTCGGTGCGGCTCGGGATCTTGGCTCTCGCTGTCCATCCCGAAGTCTTCCGCGAGCGTGTGGATGAATTGGCGCTGGTAAGGCTTCATAGGCTGGAAGCGCATGTTCTTGTCGTTTGATTCGGCAAAGACGCGAAACTCTCGTTCCTGTGTTTGGGCCCACTGAGTATTGTCGCGGAAAAGCTTGAGGGTCAGGTCTTGATAGGGGATGTGATTATCAGCGTGGTCCGGATCCACCCTGAGCGCTTCAGCAAGCTGACGGTTGCGCCTCTGTCGAAGACACTCATCATCACACTTCAATGGCTCACGGAATGGGCCTTTGGGCTCGAGGCGGGTAGCAAGACATTTGACTTTCTGCTTTCGTCGTTGGCAGTCGCAGGTAACGAAGGTCTCGGACTGGCAGGGCCTAGAGTCGTTACATGCGAATGGGGCGTGGCACTGGTCGAGATCCTCGTGTCCGCAGCTTTCGCGGGCCTGGCCACATGGTTGCCTGCAGTGAGAACCGGGGATTTTGGCGTCCTCACAGTCACCACGATGACACTGCAGATTGCAATAATGAGAACTTTAGCCATGTTAGCAATGCAAATCGGTGACTGGAAAGTTGTTGTGAGTAGAACAGAACATACCCGCACTTCAGCTTCTTCCCACACGGCCGCCCACATCTTGCATCAGCGAACCAACAGGGCTGGTTCCGCAGAACCTCTTTGCCGCAGATACAGGTCTTTTCGACCAGAAAAGGGCATTTCGGACAAGCGACTTCATCAGGATGGCACTGGTGTTCCACTTGAGGATGCCCGCAATCTCGGCCCCGTGTGCAGGGGAATCTGCATTCGGGTGGTTGAGTTCCACACTGCAAAATAGTCAGCATTCTGAACCATCTCTGAATCAAGAGACTCACAGGTTGCGGAGGGTAAAGAACCGTGCGCCCACACGAGCAGCTGATCTCGTCATATATGGCTTCCAAACAGCTGGGGCAAGGTCCTCTGTGACAGAGCGCCTCACAGAAGTGCTTGCCGCATTTTAGAAGGCGATTGCACGTCCTCGTGCAGAGATGCTCGTCTTCCACCTCTTCGTTCACCGGGCCTCCAATCCTCCGCTTGATGGCCTGACGCTTGGCCGCCCTCTTTTCGCCGGGACAGCAGCGCGAGTCGCATTGATGCCGGCCGCAATTCAGCTGAGCTCTGCAGCTCCGAGGACATTCCGGCTTGACCACCTCGTCTAAAGGCACTCCGTGACAAATCGTTGGGACTGTGGTCCTGCCGCAGCGGCAGGTGATGGAGGTCTTTTGCCAACAGGACCTGCAATTTCCAGTATGACAAGCATCAGGACACAAGTGTCCGCAAGGCAGCGTCTTACTGCATTTCTTGGGGCAGTGGGGGATCTTGTCCGTGCAGTGCTTCCGAGGCTCTGGCATGATCTTCTCCAGAGGCGTCTTTCCACAAGGGCAGTGGATGACGATGTCTGGAGACATCGGGCAGTGAGCGAGTTCCTCGTCGTGAGGGTGGCAGCCTTTCTGGCATGTATGTTCACCGCAGTCAAGAATCCTTGTGCAGGAATTTTCACAGAGGAATGAGCCTTCGAACCAGTCTCCAGTGGCTACATGGCTTTCGCTTCCCAATTGACCGTGATTGTAAGACTCCAGCACATTGTCCCGCTGAGAGCATGGCAAATCCTTTTGCTCCTTGCCACAATAACAGGTCGAAGGCACCATCACCTCGCAAGCACCACAGATGCCAGGATGGCACTCCTGCGGGCATACATGCTCTCCGCATGGTAGCAAGTCCCTGCAGACTTCATTGCAGCTGAAGCCGTTCGTGTAGTCGGTATCAACACACCGCTTTTGGGATGTGTGTTTCCCGCAATAGCATGACCGTAGTGGGCCGATGAGAGTGCAAGGAGGACAGGGCCCTGCATGGCACTGCAGACCGCACGGGTGTGGACACGTGCCACGCGGCTTGAAGCAGGTGTTCCCGCAGGAATGGGGCGGTACACCAGGCACAGGTCGCGGGTTGAGCTCCTTGCCGCACCAGCAGTGGTAGGAGCCAGGGTCCTCGGTCAACTTCGAGTTGCAACCTGCGCACCGCCAGGTTGGCTCTGCGCCTTGGGGCTGCTGACCCTCCTTAAGCTGACTTGTGTGCCATTTTTTTGTACAGTGGAAATGCGTGACAGTCCAGCAGAGGCTACATGACCATATCCTCGACGTACGGACAACCTCGCCAGAGCAGATAACACATTCGTACTGTCCATTGTCGATGTCCTCATGAATTCGTGTGTTGAGGTCCGGAGCGTCCGACTTGTCCGCTTTGCGTTGCCGCGGCTGTGGTGCGGACTTGGCTTTCGGTTGTTGTCGCGTCAACCTTGGCTGGATTGGTTGACCGGGCACAAAATCTGGCGCATCGGCACTCAGGCCTAAGTTGTTTTGGGTGTCGTCCTGGACAGTTAGCCGGCCTCCGAATGTCCTTCTTGCAGGAGCCAGGTGATTCTCCTGCCGCTGGCGACCCCCTCTGCCCCGGCGTGCGCCACCTCGTTGGCCTCTTCCTCCTCTCGGCTCCGAGTTCTGTGCCCCTGCAGGAGCAGCAGCTCTGGCTTCTGCTACTGTGGCGACTGTGGTGACTGTGGCATCCGATGGTGGTGTTGGTGTGTCGATGGTGCCGCTCGGGGGCGCCACATGTCCTCGTCGGCCACAACCGGGGCCTCTTTTATTTCCACGGCCTCCTGATTTTCCAGACCGTCCTCTTCTGGACATGGAACTCGAGCCGGGCTGTTGTGATGCAGACGATGATGCCACCGCAACGGCGGTATCCGCTTGACTTGGACCGTCAGCCATAGTGCAGACGGGGATGCTGAATTGGTGTCGCAGGTTTCGGTCTTGAGTGACCAGGGCGATGAGAAGGACGAAGATGCGCTTTTTGAAATACAGCGGCTTCTGACAGTCAAACGATGAACGAATGTAACGGTCGACAGTGACGTTCCGAGTTGTGAGGACAAAAGTGTTGGCAGGCCAAAACGAAACAGCCAGCTGTTTGCTGGTCTATTTATTCAGTGGCAACAAAAATGGTGTTGGGAAGGTAGCGCTCACTACGAACTACTATGTACTATGTATAGGCGGTCAGCCGGTGAGTGACTCACTATGAGCTCTGTATGACATGCAAGTCATCCTTGCAGTCCACATCCCTGCAGCTCACATCCTTGCAGCCCATATCCTTGCAGATGCCAGGGTAGGGGGTCAGGGGGCTCATCCAATATTCACCCCACTCCGCCTTAGTCAGCACTCCAACTACAGTCAGTAATTAATTAGTAGTTCTGTTGGAACAGCAGTCAATTGCAGTACAGTCAAATCAACTGTACTGACTGTAAGTTGATTGTACTGACTGCAAGTTTAGTGTATTGGCTGCAAGTCAATTGTAATGGAGTGCCCAACTTAAAATGGGGCACGGGCCAAGCAGTTGCCCATACAAATTAGTGTGCAGACCGGCTAGCGGTCTGCCAAACTTAGAAGTAACACACAACCACTTTCAATGCAATACACCAGTTACTTCGACCACGATTCGAATCGACTACGTTGCAACGATAAAGACCTGCCAACAAGTTCACTCCTGACTGTTTGAACTTGCTAGGAGTCGTTTTAACATGTTTCATGAAAATGATCCTGGCGAAGGATATCAGCAAGATACCCTTATCAGATTGTGGAGTAAACAAACGAATTTTCATGTACTGTACGTACTTGCACAGACTAATGCTCCGTTCATGCGCCAGGCTGCCTGCTACCAAGCAGCATGTAACTCGACAACAGAGACCACATGCACATGCTCAGACACTGGTCTCCAGAACATCGAGCAATGCATATCATCATCATGCGCTGCCATGTCAGTTTACTTGAGTAAGTTGCCAAATGGGAGCAGTCACTCACTTCAGCATGCTTCTTTTCGGCGACCAAGGTGCTGATTTCCCTCGTAGCAACCCTGCGTGTCTTATACGAAGGCTGTATGTAACATTTCGAGGCCAATCTGGTCAGTCGACCCGGACTTCACCACCACTGCAATTTTGGCGTTCGTAATACAGACCGGCTTCTATGCCCTGCGTGTGGCTGCCAAGGTGCTCAGGCTGGGGAGTTGGGGATGGGACGACGGTGCGTGTGCTGTTGCATATGTATGCCCCCCCTCGCCTTCCCCCTCCGGCTCGCCCCCCATCAACAAGTACCTGGAAGCCGTGCTAATAAACCCGGATAAGGTTCTCTGCGTCCCGCAGTTCATCCTCTGCGTTCTCGGTGAATCCTCGCCCAATAATCTCCAAACCCCGTCCTTGACTCGGCTGACTTGTGTGGCTGGCTGGCTGTCTGTCTGTCTGTCTCCCAGTGGGCCACTTCGGCCAGTTCGCCAAACCACTGGACGCTCGACTTCGACAACCTGCCGCCCTCGTGGAAGCTCGACGTCGCGCACGGCCTCCAAGGCGGCCATCCTGTGCTTCTACCAGCGCGTCTTCAGCCACGGCCTGTCGCGCGTCAGGTACGCGCTCTGGGCGACGCACGTGCTCAACGTCCTCCCGGCCTTCTCGCACATGATCCAGGCGCTGCTCATCAGCCAGCCCCTGCAGTGCAACTTCCAGCTGGACGCGGACCCCGGGTGTGTGTACAAGGATGTCTGGTTCGGGTCGGGCGGGTGCTCGGCTGCGACTGCGGTGCTGGATATTATCCTGGTGCTGATACCGGTGTTTATGGTCTCGAGGCTGAGTGGGTATTCACCGCTTTCAACCCTGACATCAAGGCGCACCACTGCTCCCGAATCCGGATGGTCTTCGGAATGGACGCTAACGTATAACAGAGATGAGCAAAGCAACGAAGCTCGGCGTGGTTGCTGTATTCGCCACCGGAATCTTGCAAGTATATGATGAAGCCTCCACTGGATTCAAACCAGTCGTGCAACCTGTGATGCCCAAAACCCTTGGCTAACCAATTCCTCCAGGACGTGCCTCATCGCCGTATCACGCCTCGTGCTCAAGAAAGTCCAAGTCAATCCCAGTACGTTCTCTCCACCCTCCTCACCCTCCTCACATGGCGCCCCAAGCTTCCCACAACAAACACATCAGCTAACAACATGCCCCTCTCCCCCTCCCTCCTTCCCCAAACCCAGACCTCACAATCTACCAAAACCAAGTGATCGCCTGGACCAACTTCTACTCCTACCTACTACATCGAGCTCACCTGCGCCTTCGTCATCGCCTGCCTGCCGGCCTGCAAGCAGCTCTTGACCAGCAAGATTCTGGCCCCTCGTCAAGACGACCGTCGTCGCCGCGTCCACCACGGGCCGCAGCCGCCGCGGCGGCACCCACGACAGCGGCAAGGTGCGCGGCGCGGCGTCGCCCGCAACGGATGTGTACGAGCTGGTGGACCGGAGCGACCGGAGCGATGGGGGGGGGGGGGGGGCGGTGGGTTGGGCGGGCGGGTGGGTGGGGGCATTTTTGGGGGGCTGGGCGGTGCGGAGGCGGGGGTTGGGAGGAGACCAGAATGGTTGGGGTAGGCAGTAGAGCGAGCAGGACGCGGGTGAGGAGTCGGCGGCGAGAGGCGCGAGATGTGGGAGTAATGGCAGTAGATGAGGCGGCCGGGTGACGGGGGAAATCTACCCTCTTCGCATGGGAGGGGGTGGCGGACAAGGGCCGCTCGCTGGGAGTGTGGACTGGGCGCTTTGTGTGGTGGTGATGTTCCCTCTAATAGACAACAGTGGTGCTGCGTCCCATTGAAGAGACCTCTTCCAACTGATAAACCCGTCATAGCACCGGTGATGTTATCCAGGCCCAATAACGTGACAACCTCAGCATCCGAGAAGGAAATTAAATCTCACCGCCAAAATACCCCGAACTGCCTGCCGGTCCAAGCCAAAAGTTTGTGTGTAGATAGACCTCCAGTCACGGACATCCATAGCATGCATATCTTGGCCCTTGCAACCGGCATGTTGCACCATCCATATACTATGTACACGCACTGGCAAAGTCCGGCAGTTGATGAGACTCAATGAAAGCATATACCTTCACTGTCTACGGGATGCCTGTCTTCCTGGTACATCCAGCGCCCAGCCTGCGTCCGTGCTGCCGTGGAAACGGCATCGATCATCTCTGACAAGGTAAATCCAGCTGAGGCCATCGGAGTCTTCCTCCACACGGACAGACGTACGGTGGCGGGAATGAGGGCTCTTGGGAACGAGCATGCAAGCCAAGCCTCTGCTGGCTCCGAATTCTTCCGTCAGCGTCTCAGTGTCGAAATACTGTGCCAATCTGGTTCTATGGATGAAGGTAGCCGCGCAATCATCATCCGCAGGGGATGGTTGTCAGTGGGTACGATCCTGCAGAGTATATGCAACATCAGGGCAAACAGCTCTTCCAGTGGGAAATACCAAACAAAAATCGATGTTTGGTAGCTAGATGATCAAACTCATCACAGGGGTATCTTGATGAAAGCACGCCTCCTCTCTGCGTGCAGAGTTGCTTGCACACGCCACACCCATGATTGCATCCTGCTTTGAGGGCACAACTGTATGGGTTCACATCCCGCTTTCGATGCAAGACATGATTGCGACCCTGACGGCCTGCAGAGGATCAGATGATGCGCATAAAATGGTGGGCACCACCCACAAAAACCGACCTACCGGCCCAGCCCGCGCATGTTCTAGTCGTCTTCCTACACGCGACTCTTTTCGGGTGGTGTGGTTGGGTAGTCTTGGGTGGCCGAGGCGATGAAGTCAGAAATGGCCTCGAAGTAACCATCCTCTAGCACGCTGGAGTTGTGGTCGCCATTGGCAAGCGGCTTGAAGATCCTGTTGGGTGCTTGTGACAGCTCGTAGAGACGGCGCATATGACCAGGCCTGAGACAGAAGTAGTTTAGCGCCTGAGCCTGCGAGACATGCAGCTGGTTATGTGAATGGGATACAGTGCACGACATATTCACATGCATGCTGATGATAGGGCCGATAACGGAACAACGGCTCTTGCCTCCAATGTACGAAGTACGAATCTCAGTACTACCACGATGGGCATGGAGAATAACTTACGGCACAATCTCATCCTGCAGACCAGAGAGAAACAAGATGGGCACCTTGTCAATGCGCGGGATTATCGATTCGCTGGGCCAGACTTGGTGGCACAACAGACTCAAGTATTTGGCAGGCGGTAGAACGCTCGGGATGAGTTTCCTCATCGACAAAAACGTGTTCTCCAGCACCAGACCGCGAATGGCCTTCTGGTTGTCCGCGACCAGTTTGATGCTAACAGCTCCGCCGAGGCTCTGGCCGTAGACAAGCAGCTTATGGTCGCTTGTCTCTGCCCTGTCCAGGAGATAATCGAGAGCAGTTTGCGCGTCAGTGCAAATACCAGACTCACCAGGCTCACCGGTAGACAGGCCATAACCTCGGTATTCGAGCATGAAGACGTTGCAACCCGTCATGCCGATGAGCATACGGGCTATGGGTAACCTGTGGCCGATGTTGCCGGCATTGCCATGGAACATCAAGACGGTAACATTCGAGTTGCGGGCATTTCTTGGGCCCCGGATATAGAAGGCCGACAGCTTCTCATCATCTTTGGTTGGAATGAACAGCTCCTCGAAGTCGGTGATGCCAAATTGGGAAGGATGGGGAACGTCGGTCCGGGAGTTCGGGGGCATGTGGGAAGGATATATCAGAGCCCTAGGTGAGAAGCGATGTCAGTGGGTTGGGTTCTGTGTTACTCTGGGCGGCAGCAGCAGCAGCAGCAGGAGGAGGAGGAGGAAAGAGGACTCACTTTTGCTTGAAGTACAGCAGCGATGTGAGGACAGCAGCAAGACCCTTGTTTCCGACGTCGTTAGCGAATTGCCTCAGGTCGCGCCCCAGGTCGTCCGTAAAGCACCGGCCCATTCGGAGAGGCAGAAGGCCAAAGGCGAAAGGACGGCGACGAGCAGGAGGATGGACGACATGTATGTATGGGTGAATGTGGGGAATAACAAAGAAAAGAAGGGGACGCGATAGAGTCAGGAGGAGTTGAAGATCAAGGCTTGGCACAGGGCGGCAGTGGTAGTTTGCCTTACAGTCGAAGCTATAGCGGGCAGCCGCACCCAGGAGGCAGCAGAACCGAGGAGCGAGACGGTCTGCTCCACGAAGGTCTGGGCCGGAAGGTTGGCCGAGGACATTCTAGGTGGTCGAGGTAGAGGGCAGGAAAGGTAGAGAAAGGAGGTAGGAGGCTAAGAGTCGGAGGCCGTTGACGAAGACGGGTAATAAAGACAAGGTTTGCTGGATCGGTCAGATGGAGTTGAGACCGTGGGAAGGTGGCTTAGAGGACGACAAGATCACCGCAAGGTAATAGAAAATAGACTGACTGGTGATGGATCTGGAGGATCTGCGGGAACGTCCAAAGGCAAACCGTTTAATTGACCAGGGTGCAGGGTCCGTAGTGCCGCAAGCATCTCCTTGACAGCTTCGGAGCACACCCCAATTGAGGAAAGTCTGCACCGTGACAAGCCACTCAGTCCAGAGTGTGGAGTATTTATTTGATAAGTTCAGGTTGGTTCTGAAATAGACTCTGTGACCGTGCAGCCCAATCAATCCGGAGGCTCGGGGCTCGGGGCTCGGGGCTCGGGGCTCGGGCTGTGCTGCAGCGCCTGCGTTTCATAAGGCAAGCGTATCCCAGTATTGTGCGTACGATAATAATGTGAATTGGCCCTCTACCTCGTCACGAGAAAGATGCTCCCACAAACATCCATCCCGGACGTCACAACCCGACACCAGAAGCCCACTCCGTGATATGATGGATCCACACGAATAAACAGCCTCACGAGCCTGGCAGGCAGGATGATCGTCATGACATGCTTCCTGCAGCTTGTCCTGAGCTTTGACAAGCGGGCTGAGGCGAGCGCTTGGAGTGTGCAGATGGCGAGGGTCTAGTTGAATCAACCCCGAAGACCCGGCCAGATCTCTGGCACCTCCTGTGAAGTGACCTGAAACAACCTCATTCCAAGATTCCCTTCACTGGGACTGCTCATCTCTCTTCAATTTCAATGTCTGAGTCCTCTACGCCACCATTCCGGGCATATTGCCCTGATCTCGGCAGATACGGCACAGCAACCGAAATAACAAGTATCAGAAGCGAGAGAGAGCACCCGCATTGACCGGCTCCAACCTTTAGCTCGTACTATTCACGGATATTGTTGCTACTAGTAAATTCCGTTGATTCCTCGCGCCTAGCACGGAAAACCTGCCATTAACCTAATTATATCGTCCGAGAATGCGTTGCTCACATTAAAAAAAGACCTCGTTGTGAGGGAGGCTTGTTGTTGATATATATCCCAGTAGAGCAGTAGCCCTGAATGCAGCCTCAAATTATATACCGCAGCCAACATCTTCTCGCATTCCAAGCGGCCTAAGGGTGTCGTTGTAGCGGCGGATCTAGAAGCGCTTCAAGCGCCGGCCTACGATTTGACTACCGTCCAGAAGAGAGTGAGCGGTTGTCGAGTTTCAAATCATGCACTGGCGGCAAATGATACCAATAAGTGAACCGGCGGAGGTTGACGTTGACGTTGACGTTGAGCATCAAGAACGAGCGCCCACAACGCCCCACCTTTTACCACCACCGCGGGTCACGTCTGCAGCCCTGCGACAAGAAAAATACAAAACGCTTCATCAGCAGCCAGCCCTGTACAGCAGACGACCATCAATACAGATTACAAGCCATCTTGATCACACGGCGCTATCTGGCAGCTTTGTTCCCGGCAGACGAAAAACGATCTCGTCTGAAGGGAGAAGGCCGGAGAACGTGAACGCCACCCCACGCCGCATCCAAGACCCGATTATTGGCCCTTCATCCCAAGGCCTATTGCGCCTTGCCCTGCAGCAAACGACTACGGTACGATCGTCACAGGAAACAGGCGAGAGGCAAACCGGAAGAGCACGTCCAGTCAGACCGCAACACGCCCCGCCCCGTCATCGTCGGTTGCCCGATCCCAGCTCGACCTGCAAAACCTGCCCAGTCGCGATAACATGCCGCCATGGTCAGCTTCCAGTGAGAACGTGAGTCCATTCGACACCAAGTCGAGGCTCGAGAGACATTGCGTGCATGATCGAGCCTATCACTAGATCACATCACGCCAGGTCTCCTGCGTCACTTGATCCCGGGTTTGTCCCACTACATCCACCCCAGCTCGCTCACGGGCGCCTCCCCCGGATTCCCGCGAATTCCCGGTAGATTTCCTGTCCCATTCATTCACCACTGCTCGACCCTTGATGTCACACCCTCGGTGGCATTCCCGCCCAGCTGCCCCTTCCCGTCTCATGGCATTGAGACACCCCTCGCTTCTGTTATTATGACACCTAATCCAGCTACAACCCGAGCCAAGACGCCTCCAAACTCTCCACCCTTCCTTCGTCTTCACGTTACACCTTTCCCCAACCCTGCGCCGCGTCCAGCTGTCCCACGTCGACCTTCACTGTCCAACTCCAACACCCAACGAAGCACCTTATTGATCACTATCTCCACTCGACACAGCCTGCGGCAATGTCCTGACCAAGAGAATCGATTGCATGGTCCACTTCTACGGCTCCGACTATCGAACTCACGGTATGGTGCCCTACGTCCATGTTGCGAGAGTGTCGCACAAAGCGAGCAATGGCTGAGGTGCTGATCCGCATGCATCTAGAGTTGCATGACAGAACAGCAAAAGTGCCAAGGCGCTCTCTACACAAACAAAAAGGCCAAGAACGGAGATAACAATTATCAGGCCCACGTGTAGGAGAACATGGCCCACCACGCCTACGTTGAGGAGGTCGCCGACTTCGAAGGAGGATGGGAGGATATCACCGGCGCACCGCCTCGCGTACCCAGCCCGCCGCTGCCTCACAACATCAATGTCTTCGATTTCCAGCTCGACCCTACACCCACAGCTTCGACCATCGCATTACCCCACGTCATCGGCCCTTCGGAGGCCGAAGCTAGCGAGAGGAATGCCGTGGTGCGCTTTGAGGATCGCACGACCTATGACGATACCGATATGATGGCTGACGACGAGGCCCTAATATCCTATGGGACGGGCCCGATCCCGGCTGGATTTATGGCCTTCGAAACGCCCATACCCATGGCCCGGAAGAGATCGACCAAGGTGGGCAAGAAGGACAAGAAGAGGAAGCGATTACATGTGGCGACCAACCACGACCTGGTGATGTCGGATGCGCCTGTCCTCCACTCCGGCCTGACTGGCGGGGTGCGACGCATGATGGACACTAGCAGATTTCCTCCTTCACCCGACCTTTCAGGCTCCGGCGGCGAGCACGGCAAGACTCCCGCCAGACCACTTGAGAAGTCACGGCACACGAAGCACCGCTCCAGCCGCCACGAAGGCGGAATTGGCAACAACCTCCTTTCCATGCTCACCAGCGGCGGCACCTCCAAATCGACCAGCAAGACCAGGAAGCGCAAGCACACCTCGGCCACGGTCCCGTCCAAGAAGCGCCACTCCCACCACCCGGCCAAACGTCTAGACAGCGCCAAGGAGCCTAAGCTGCTGGGGTACAAGGACGCCGACGGCGACGAGACGCGTAACGGGACCGGCACCATGGTCCGGTACGACCACCGTGTGGACCTGTTCTTCGGCCTGGTCAACAAGGGCCCTGAGAGCGAGCGCGGGTGCAGCGTTAACAAGGCGCTCAAGCAGTTCCACCGCGAGCGCGATGCGTCAGGCGACGCGCTGCCCAAGTCACTCGAGCAGAAGGAGCTGTTCAAGAAGCTGCGAATGAGGAGAAACGAGCGGGGCGAGATTGTGCTGTTTTGTATCTGAGCAAGCACAATGAAAGCGAGCATGTGAGCATGCGAGCGGTGGCGACAGGCGGTAGCTACACAAGCGGTTTACATATCAACAGATGCGGCGTTTGTGGATCTTGGCGGGTGGGTGTGGACGGAGTTCTCGGCTTGGCCGTTGGAAGTACAGTATCGATACCTCGATCTACGCTTTGGATCATCATTGAGAGCTACCTACATGCTTTGCGATGTATGCCCTAGCGATGTACGAGGCCGGCTTAGTACATTCTTGTACACACTATAGGGCTGGGGAAACCGGATCTCAGCTCGACACGGGGCAAGAAGGATGTCGTCGTCCCCTCTTTTGTTTGGCACTCTGCGACAGTGTGGAATAAGGTCTCATGGATCTGCACCGCGGCTGGGCATCGTCGGGCATATAGAGGCGGGTGGGAACTGCGGTGGATGGCGTGATGCGTCCTTTTCCACTGTTGTCTTGACAAGTAATGAAGAGATCGTCGGTTACCAGCGAATGATAGACAGACTGGTGCTGCCCAAAACATAGCGTAGTAGCTCTTCACGTATGTATGATGGATGTTGGTATTTTGCTTCGGCGTTGTGGCCACCCAAACGACCTCGTACCTTTCTTTATTCCAAAGCTCGCTTGCGGCAACCGCTCGCAACTCAACCTCACACCACCCTCAATGGCAGGATATGCTGAATGATGACCTCCCGCCGACAGAGCGGGCACTCGGGCTTCTCGTGCACCCAGTCGCCAATGCAGCTCCAGCAAAACACGTGCCCGCAGCCCGTCGCGCTCGGGTCGCGCAGCTCGTCCAGGCACAGCGTGCACTTGCGCTGGCTGCGGCCCTTGATCCAGCCCAGCACCGTGCCGTCGCGCAGGTCGAAATGCGCCGCGTCCGCGCCGCCCGCGGCCACGGGCGTGTGCGCCATCTGCCCGACCGCCGCCCTGCCGCGCACCAATGCCCCGCCCGCCGTCGTGGCGGTGGTGGTGATCGGGGGCGGCGGCGGCGGCAGCGGCGGCAGCAGCAGCAGGTCGTTGCTCCCGCTGTAGCTGTGCCCGTGGGGCAGGCTCGCCTGCTGCTGCTGCTGCTGCTGCTGCTGGGCCCCGGGCCCCCACGCGCGCTCGCGGATCGCCGCCTCCACACACGCCTCCTCGGCATCCCCGCCCGCCAGCGCCCGCCGCACGTGCAGGTACGTCTGCATGGCCAGCTGCACGACCAGCAGCACGCCCAGGACCTCGTACCCGGCCCCGGCCGCGCTGTCCGGCGCGCCAGCCCCCGCGGCCTGCTGCTGCTGTTGCTGCTGCTGCTTCTCCGGCCGGCGCCGCGTGAAGACGTAGCGCAGCCGCGTCGCGCGCTTCGCCAGGCTGTAGTAGGCGCCCGAGAAGTAGAAGGCCGCGCGCACGGCCGCGCGCAGGGGCGCGCCGGACGTGAGCGACGCGAGGTGCGCGAGCGCGTGGCGCTGGGCGCGGTAGGCCAGCGTGGTCTGGCGGTGCGCGCGGTGCAGGGCCGCGAGGCGGGCCTCGAG
>JASMMZ010000004.1:18188719-18217164 GCA_038502455.1 Anisogramma anomala | reverse complement strand
CGTGGGTATTGTTGTTGTGGCTGTGGGGGGGTTGTTGGCGGCGCTGGGTTTGGGGGCGGGTGGTGCTTCGACTTGGATCAGGTCGCAGTACTCCTCGCCGAGGGTCCGGTTGCCGATGAGGGTGGTAAGGCAGTGGTAGAGGAGTTCAGCGGCGGTGCGAGTCGCGTTGGCCCAGGCGTGGGAGGAGCGCACACCGAGGAGGCGGCGGTGCAGGTCAGTGAGTTGGTTCGTGAGGAGGCCTTGGAAGTAGGCGTCTTTTTGGTGGGCGCGGATGATGTCGGGTGCTGTTGCAAAGGGGAAGGGCGAAGAGTATGGCGAAGGAGGCGTGCGGTTGGACGAGGCCATGTTCGTGGGGACCGTTGCAGCTTAGATCCTCAGCTTAGATCCTCAGCTTCGATGTTTGTGCAAGGTCGGCGTCCATGGTGAAGAGGAGAGAGGCGAGTTGTAGTGTTGAGGACGAGGTTGGAAGGCTCGACCTCGGCTGTGATTTGCAAGGAACCCCCTGTAGAGTCCCTGCTCTCCAGTGCCGGGAAGCCCCTGCCGGGAACATGACGTTAGCCTGTAGTAATAGTACTATGTCCACTCTACGAATAAGTAGAATATGTGGCTCCTCAATCTGCGACCTCGGCGACCTCGGCGACGAGCAGTTTTATCCCTTGCCATTGAACTGGTTTCTTCGCTTCTTCACACCGGCAGCATGAGAGGGCTCGCCTCTGTCCTGCTTTCGCCCATGCATCTTCTCGAAACACGGACATAGGATGGATGGAGACCCCGCGGTGGACGGCCAGCTTGACAGTTTCAGCCTGACCTTCCCCCTTCCTTACCGCGTCGCCTTCATCGTGGTTGCTGGTGAGTCTGCCCGAGATCCAACCTAAGACCGAGTTGACTGACTGACCAATGACCACTAACTGTCGCAGCCGTCTGGGGCTGGGGCTGCAACCTCCACTACCTCCACCAACGCAACATCGATGTCCCCTCGCTCATCCGCTACCCGTCGCGGACATCCGCCTCGCACCCGCCGCACCACCATTCAACCTATCGCCTTGCTTCGGTCCTCACCGGCACCTTCTCCTTCTCCATCGTTACTTTCTGGCTCTTCTCGCACCGCGACCCCGCCCTGGTCGTCTACTATGACTGGATGCCCATGACCTACCTGCTCGTGCTTGCCCTGCTCTTCGCCGTCCCGCTGCGCCGCCTTTCCCTCTCCCACAGCGGCCGCAGCCGGCTCCTCGCCTCGCTCAAGCGCGTCAGCGTCGGCGGGCTCGCGCAAGCCGCCGACGGCAAGTTCGGCGACGTCCTCCTCGCCGACGTGCTAACCTCGTACGCCAAGGTGCTTGGTGACCTCTTCGTCTGCGTGTGCATGATGTTCTTCCACGGCGCGGTCGGCAGCGCAACCGCTCGCCCGGACCGCAACTGCGGCGGCCGCGTCGTCGTGCCGCTGCTCATGGCCGTGCCCTACCTCATCCGCCTGCGCCAGTGCCTGATCGAGTACGCGCGCGCGCGCGCGGCGCCGCGCAAGGAGGCCGCGGGCTGGGGCGGCCAACACCTCGCCAACGCCGCCAAATATGGCACCGCCTTCCCCGTCATTTTGATGAGCGCGCTGCTGCGCAACCTGCCGCCCGCGCGCGGGAACGACGCCCAGCGCACGGTGCTGTACCGCGCCTGGGTCGCCGCGTGCCTGATCAACAGCCTGTACAGCTTCTACTGGGATGTCACCAAGGACTGGGACCTGACCATGTTTGCGGGGCGGCAAGAGCGCACGGCGCCGGACCATGCGCCGGGGCTGCGGCGGCGACTGCTGATCGGGAATGGCCCGCCGACGTACTACCTGGTGATTGCAATGGATCTGATGCTCAGGTGCACATGGTCGCTGAAGCTGAGCCCGCATCTGGACCACATCACGGACTTTGAGGCGTCGATTTTCATCGTCGAGTTCTTGGAGGTGTTTCGCAGATGGGTGTGGATCTTCTTCCGCGTCGAAACCGAGTGGCTGCGGCACCAGAATACGGCCCTAGGCACTGATGAAATGTTGTTGGGCGACTTCCAGGACAGGTACAAGGACGACGAGGATTCAGAGGACTAGGCGTCCTCCCTTCCGCGGACGTACGCGAGATCGAAACACCGGACTTTGCCTATGCACTGGGTCTAGACGGGGGTGGGTGTGCCAGGTTTTGTGTTTGGATGTGCATGGAGCCATGTTTTTCACAGCATCGAAATGATACCAGGCCTTACTATCGCAGCAAAGGAGTTCCGGGAGCTTTCAAACACGGTCCAGCACGTTTCATATTCAACACATGTTCCATCTACAAGACCGCCGCCCTACTGTGCTTGTGCCCATAGGAACGCGGGAGTAGACAGCTACTACGGATCAAAACAATGGCCAAATGGTGAATTGGCATCAAGGACCCAGCGCAGTTAGCAGCTCAACTGCCCAGGCCCATTCGAGGGTGCTGCTTGCTTGGCAGCTCAGGGCAAGGCCTGACAGTGACAGGCTTTACACAAAGGTGATACCACAAGTGAAGTGTGGATGGTGACCCCAAGTTGCCATGTTTCATCACATGGAGTGTTGGGGACGGTGACAGCCATCCTCTTATACGAATATTATTGTGCACGCAGCAAAACACCACTGCCCTCCCGGGTGGACCATGGCAGGCGGTATGCGCAGAATACTCTTGACACTAACAGGATCCACCGCGGAGCCGGCCTCTGGCAAGCCTCTGTGGCTTGCTGTTGTGGCGTCGTCCGCAATCTACACTTGACCTCCGGTCGTCTTTCGAAGAACTGCGGCAAAAGCCTGCCCAAGCCTTTGTTTCGCTCTCGCGGACGGGCGAAAAGCGAACATGGAGTGACAACGGCTAAATGCGGACTTACGTCTCACCCCTCCTTTGTGAGTGGGTGCTCCAGCCATGGGGATGCTGACTGCGCCGGCCTGGATAAAAAGGCACGTGGGATTTTGCGATGGCTCCTGACTTCTGGCTTGTGAGCATGAGCTGGGCGAGCGAGTCCATGTACTCTGTACGTTCAAGCAATGGCCACGGCAGCGCAATGGGTGTCAAGGGGCGCCAGCCTGGGCCTCTACTCACCTCCTCCAGACGCCGCACGGTACGCATCGAAGCCGCTGCCTCCGCTTCCCCCGCGCCGCAAGCCGGGCCTGTCCTCCTTCAGAGCCGATATCACAGATACCACAGACATCACAGACGCCTTCACCACGCCCAAGCCTGCCCATGGCGCCGGGCCCTTTGTGTTTGACTGGGAGGAGACCCCGGGCCGGTCTGTCCGACTCTCCCAGGCCTCGGGCCCGGACGATATGGCCCAGGCGAGGCTGAGAAAGCGGCAGCAATCCATGTCAATGCCACTAGCCTTGGGGAATCCCAAAGCCCTCGCATTTACCAGCCCTGTCAGCCAAGGGGCCGGGCCCAGATCGGCTGGGTTGGAACGGACGGTAGCAAGAGCAAGCAAGGGACTTGCTTTCCGACCAGGCCTATCTCACCGACATACATTTCCCACAGTACCTGCTAGCAAAACTGCTATTTCGGATGTTCTGCCCGACGAGATTCTGCCCCCGAAAACGAAGTCGAGTGTTCAGAAGATCCTCCCACTCGCCGGGAATATGGGTCCAGCGACGATGTCCTCCACAGACGTACCATCCTTTCACAACTCCAAGCAGAAGATTCGACAGCTGACCGGCCTCGATTTTGGTCCTGGGAGAGGAAGTCAGTCCAAATGGCATAAGTTTCAGAAGGAGATCATTGCTACCCCGCCAGAATCAGTAGCAGCGTTGAGCAACAAGTCAAGCCTAAGGTCAAGCATATATAGCTACGACACTGCGGCGGAGGACATGTCGTATGCGCCCGTGGAGTCCATCTATTCCCCTTCGCACGGAGACAACAACACTGCCAACGTGCTCAACACGCCGCTCACGGCACCGCGCTACGCCACGCCCACGCCCACGCCCACGCACACGCCTCCACCCACGCGCCATCAGGATCCGGAAGACGGCTACCCCGAGTCCGGGCTCGAACTGGAGCCGACCGCCGCGGAGCTCTACCACGACACCGCCAACGCCATCGCACGGACGGGCCCGCCTCCCGCCGTCGGCGCACGGGGCTACGCCGCAGCGCCATGGCCGCCGCCCTCGAAGCTGCAGAAGATGGGCTTGGACGGCCTGCGCCGCGCGGGCGCCCCGGCGCCGCCCGGCCACTTCGCCCGCAACCCCTTCCGCAGGCGCGACGCCGCCGCCGCCGCCGCCGCCGCCGACGACGACGACGTCGACGGCGGCGGCGGCGGCGGGGAACTCCTGGAGCCCGGACACGCCGCGCCCCGCGACGACCACCTCCGACGTGGGCCGCTCCTCGGCGGGGCTGCTGCCGGCGCGCACGAGCCTGCGGGGGGAGGCCAAGGTGGCGAGGGACGAGGACGAGGCCGGGGCTGGCGCTGGCTCCGGGAAACCGGAGGGCCGAATCAGCCGCGTGGCTAGGTGATGGGTGATGGATGGATGGGTGGTGGGTGGTGGGTGGAACTGCCCGTGGTGCTCACCACGTGTACGCGAGGTATAGCCTGTAGACCAGTCCATGGATCCCCCCCCCCCCCCWTGCGAASCACGTGTCTGTCTTGCTGTATCCGCCGTGCGTTTGCGATCTGATCCGGGGGCCGCCCTTTGCTGATTGTTGCGCGTCTTTAGTCGACAATTTTTTTTTTCTTGGTGGAGATCAAGGACTACCCGGGTTCGACAGCATGTTCAATCAAGCAGGCCACGAGGGCCTCCGGAGGACACACCTGCAGTCATGAAGCGTGTCCCCGTCCCGGCGGGTCCTCGTTTGAACAGATGGGCTCGACAGAGAGAGTGGACGCTGTTGAGCATGAGAAGATACGTATACAATGGTAGCCAGTGGTCGCATCGACGTCTGGTGAACCCCTAGCGGGTGTCCATACACAAAGATCTATCTACAACAGCCCAGCGGACCGGCCGCCGGGTATCGAGTACAGCATGAGTCTTGGTCTCTCTTCGCTAGCTAGCTAGCAGCACACCGGTCGGCCCCACGACTGGGTGGTCATGACAGCGCATCAAACGCCGACCGCAAGCATCCTCCACGAAAGGCTTCTTGGTGTTCTCTTTCTATCACTCTCGGGTCCTGCCCGTCCGATCCACGACTACCCAGGATGGTGCCCAGTGGTCCGTGCACATGCTAAATTCTACCGTGCTTTTCCCCCCCCCCCCCCCAAAAAAAAAAAAAGGGTAACGCGAGTGCTCAGCACAGCGGAGTATAACGACGGTCAGAAAGCCCAGCCCATGACAGCACGCGCGCGGAGTAGCGGCGCGGCTGCAGGACCTTGGCGGCGCAGACGCGGAGGCGAGGCAGACAGCCGTGCGTGTCGAGGTGCGCGCCGCCGCCCTCGTCGCCATCGAGGTCGCCGAGGTGCGTGCCGGCCAGGAAATACGCATCGTGCTCCCCGGCGGCGGCCGCGCGCCCAGCCTTCCTCTTCGTCCTCCCCGACCGCACGGCAGGCCCGTCCTATGGCCCGTGCCGCTCCATCTCGTAGAACAGCAGGTACACCTCGCGCTGCATGCTGAGCAGCTCCCGCGTGTTCGCCTCCTTGATCTTCTCGTCGCTGATGCGCCACCAGCGGTCTTGGGCCTTGCGCTTCTTGTGCGGTTTCGGTGGCGGTGGCGGTGGCGGCGGCGGCGGCGGCGGCGGCGGCAGCGTCCCGTTGGGCACCGGGGTGGCTGCTGGGCTGCCTCCGCTGCCACCGACGCTGTCGTGCCTGGCGGGCGATATCTTGGAAATCGTCGATCGAGCCGATGCTGCTATGGAGCGCAGGCTGTTGTTGTCTGTGTCCTTTGGGGTCTTGCCTCCGTTGCTCTCGCGTGGTGCGAACCTGGAGGCAGCGATGGCCGACACTCGGCCGTTTCCATGCAAAGAACTCGAGCCTTGTTGGGTGGACAGCGCGGGCACTGTCGAATCTAAAGAAGGTGTTGATGTGGAGGCCGGCGACAGATTGCTCGGCGTGGTCGACCAATCTACTGAATCACGAGGCGTGGGCTGCAAATGTGGTGTAGATGCAGGCGTGACCGTTTTGCTGTACACACCGGAGGCCTGGAATGTGGTCGGATTCGAGAAGGGCGGGTACACATTTTGCCTCCGGAAGGACTCGTAGTGGCCTGTGTCATGGCCACCTTTATGTGCCACGACACCGAGCAGCTTGTAGTTCCTTCGTACTAGCAAGCCGCCCAACGGGAGCTTTTCGGGAAACGCGACCTTGGCCAGGTTCTTCAGCGCCCCGCCGGCGTAGATGGAGCGACTGAGATGGATGGCTAAGATCTTGGGGAAGCGTGTAACCCTTGTGTGACGCGCAATTCGTTGCCTTGGTGCCTGCTTGCTGTCCGGCAATTCGACGTCCGTGGGAGGCTTTTCCGGGTCCGTTTCTATGGCATGCTGGAGCTTGTCCAAGGCTCCATGTAAGCGTGCCTTGTCTTGTTTTGATGCTGATCTTGCGAGCTCGGCGCTGAGGACGTCGTGGGCATGCAAAAGTCGGCATCTGTCGCACACGTAGTCTTCGATATATTCTGTCTTGAAAATCTCGTCGAAGCACGAGTTGAGCGTTGTGGAAGGCATGTTGGTGGGTACTGACAATGTGAGGGTGCAGAACCTGGACTCCATCGGCTTGGGCTTGAATTTGCAAGTCATGCACTCCACCTGCGACTCCGTCTTGCCCTCCATTGGAAATCCTTCTTCGTCCTCGTCATCGGGGGTCGTGGCTGTGGTCGTGGCTGCGGTCGTGGCTTCGGTCGGCATCGTTGCCGATTCCTCACCGCCGCCTGCCGAGCTTCTCGGCTGCTCCTCGAGAGTCCACTCGGCTGCCTTCTCGCTCGGCATGACCCCGTTCGCATGGGCGGCGTCCTCCCGTGGCTCGGCGAGGCCAGCCTTCGCCCTTGCGTATTTCCGCGCTCTGTGGCCCGCGTGATACTCGTCGCACAGCCTCTCGACGACGATCTGTAGAAACTCCTGCGCGTCGTGTTGCTGTCTACTGATGCTTTGCTTGAACGCGTCCTCTAATACCGCGACAAAGGGCGCCGCACTGATGGTCTTCCTGGACAGCGGTCTCTTGTTCAGCTGGTCCAGCATCACTTTCAAGCCCAGCGTGACCAGCCCTTTCTGCTGGCCGGCGACCAAGTCCCTCTTCACGGGCGACGCTCTCGCGATGCCGTCGCCCGTCCAGTCTTCGGGGACAACGTCCGCGTACACGCAGTCCTCGTCGATGCTCCGCCTGTGCATTTCCCGGATGAGGTAGACGCGCAGGTCGCCCAGCCCAGCGAGGGCTTGCAGGATGGAGTTGATGAAGCAGTCGTTGGCGGGGTTGGCGAGGCCCACGACGCCCTTCTTCCGGTTGCTGGCGGCGACGAGGTTGCTCGAGCCGGAGACGTCGCTGTCGAGGAAATAGGTTGGCGCGAAGACGTAGATCAGGGTCGCGGCGGCCAGAGAGGCTCCGGCCGCGTAGGCCACGACGGTGAGGGGCTTCTCCGGCATGATGTTCGAGGAGGCTCAGGGCCGGTTGGTGTCATGCGGTAGAGAGGGTCGGGGGGTGTCGCGTGAATGGTGGATCGTGGATCGTGCTGCGATCAGGCGCAAGATTGGCGCACTTGGCAGAAGCAATACCGACAACGCCTACTCGCAGTATGCATTGGATTGGCCAGACCATGTGGCCCATCCAGAGACCGGTCAAGCCGAAGGCTGCAAGGGAGTGGCTTGGCAGAGGGAGAGGCGGTGATGGGAATTGGCCAAGAGAAAGCGAGAAAGCGAGAAAGCGGCATGTAGTATGTATAGTGAGAGGTTGAGCAAAATGGGGAGGGTGTGGATGGATGCACAGGACAAAGAGCAAGCAAACACGGGTGGGTGACTTCAAGGCAGGCCGGCAGCCTTGGCCTTGTTGTTGCACTACGTGGCCGAGGCTGAGGCCGAGGCTCGAGGCCGAGGCTCAGAGACCAACAGGCCAGGCAGAGAAATGCAATGGCCCAAATGGGCAATGACAGACAAGTGCAGCATGCCGAACAATGACAAACAAGGAGGATGTCAACAAAGCCGAGCAAGGCCTTTCCACGGCCTTCCAAGGCCGCACTGGATGTGGATGTGGGGTGTCTACATATGCACATGCCTCCCACCTCCCATGCAAGCACTGATCGCCTTCTGCAAGGCAATGCAGTGCAATGCAATGCAGTGCAATGCAATGCAGCACATGCTTGGCCATCCCATGTCAGTTCCTCGGTTCCTACAAGGTGAATCATTGATGTTGAGCCTCAGGTCATGCCACCTCCGAATATTGGGTTGAACCTTACATCTTCCGTTCTTCCTCCGTGGCGCCGATGAGACGGAGAAGACTTAAGAGACAGCAGAGCTGGACGACATATTGCTCCTCTCACGCATGATGTGGAGTGGCAGCATAGCACCAGAGCTTCCCTTCTCCCAATCCTGCATGATTCCTCCTCTCAGTCGAGTTTTCCACAAGGATTTGCCGTTCTGTCCCAAAGAGTTCGACTTGAGGGTGTGAGCAGCAGCAAGAGCATATCCCCACTCCTCCTCGTCTGACTCGGTATCACAGGCCTTTTTCCCCTCTTTTTGGGAGAGAATGCTGTAGGTCTCGGAGTCAACAAGGTAGTGGGAACTGCCATCAGGCTCCGTCATAACAAGTTGCTTCTCAGCAGGGGGCTGCACAGAGGGCCCAAGAGGACAGGGCAAAGGGCGGTGCCACATGTCGCAGTTGACTGTGTTACAGACAAACTCCGTGGTGGGCGTGGTGAAGAGCCAGGTGTGGGAGTCAGCCATGGCCATATTGCATGGCGGGCTAGCAGGAGGCACAATGGCATTACCAACTACAAGGTGCCGAGGTCAGCAGCTGTAACAAAGCGATTGGCCGCACATTTTGGTGCTTCTCTTCCCACTGGTGGCTTCCACTCACTAGTGAAGGAGGCAATCCAATGGCAGACCCTGCTAGGCAGATCGTCGTAGCTGAGATGCTCCCAAACGCTGTCCTGGGCAATAGCCATGAGGCCATACTCATCATCGCCGACGGAGGTCAGGCGCTGGCTCTTGACAATACAGCTTGGGAAGTCTTCCAAGTCTGCAATGGCGCTCTCCTGTTTCTCCTTGCCAGCCATCCCCCCTTGTTCAGCACTGTACTGGGAAGAGGACATGGAAAGCTCAGCACATGGGATCCTGCCCTGATCAATCTGGTGTTGGTTATTGGGTGTCTTGGGGTCACTATTGGCTTGCTCATTGTCGTCCAGTGGGTTAGTTGGTATGCAGGGAGCGATATAGCCCGTGATTTCATCCTCTGAAAAGTCGGAAGAGTAGTCGGAGAAATCCATGTCGACTGCAAGCACTTGACCTGATCGTCGCTGCTGCTGCTGCTTGACGAGATGCTCCCACAGGCCGCCTGGCTGGGTGTCGTCCTCTCCAATCTCAATCTCCTTGCCACTCTTGGTGTAATGGATGACCTCTGAAATGACCTCCATCGTGGGGAACTCTGGTCGGAGGTAATGAAACCGGTATTTCTCCAGCTCATCCCTCGAGGTCTTTGCCACCTTTGCATTGAATCGGCCCATCGCCATCCTCCACTGATGCTGGCAGCGCTTGGGAGTCAGACAAGAACTCGTTTTCAAAGGCTGTGATGACTGGCATGCGAGTGCGAGTGCGAGTGCGAGTGCGAGTGCGTTGGTGTTCATTGAGCGGGTGTTTTATGTGCCAAACTGCTGGCGTGTCACGTGAACAAGGCAAACCTGTTGAATTGCGAGACTTGACACATGGAGAATGCCAATGAGATAGAATGAACGATATTGTAGTACGTCTATTGGGCACGACGAAACAACATGAGCTGTGTTGTGGTGATGGTGATGAGCAGATGGAATGGACGGAAAAAGAAGGGGATCCAGGACACTTGATGAGGAGTCACGCCCCAGCAGAATTTTCATTGGGCCTATCCACACGAGTTATCCTAAACAGGTTATCCCACTAAGGCTGTTATCCCACATGTCACTGATTACAGACTGAATTACACGAGGTCAGTGTCCTTCATATTGAACCACATGATAGTCACCATGGAGAAGAGGTACTGGGGTATGATTGTGAATTGAATTCTCCGTTATGAAGAGCAGATGCAGTGCCGTCACCCTTTTTCTTGAGGCGGGGAAAGTGTCCATGATTACCAAAGGTATATATGTAAGATGAAAGACCAGCCCAAGGCAACCCATCAGAGGGAGATGATCTACTCAGTCATGTGCACTGGTATCTTGTGGCCACACTAGTGACCATGGAGCAGCCCATTGCCTGCATTTGCTGACGGGACAGCTTGAGCCACATCTGTCTTGCCAGCCGATAGAGTACAACTTCAAGCACTGATGTCGAAACTAAGGTTGGGCAACATATGCAGACATTGGCCACAGGGGAGCCAGCAACAACATCAGGACCATACCTGAATATGTATGCTATGGGTCATTCAGTTGTCAGCGCCCCACAACACACATCCAACCTATGTTTCAGTGGACCGCCATCCTTGCAGGCCGAGTGTTGTCTTTGTACGATGGTCCGGCCGGCATTATCGCCGGTGTTATTGCCAGCGTTTCGTCACCGGCAAATGGTGAACTTACTCCGCCAGAGGGCTTTGTACCGTGTCAGCAAGCAAGCCAACGACCATGACGGGAGGGGCCAAGGGGAAAGGGGAAAGGGGAACGCAGTAACTTACCCGAGATAATCCTCGTTAATGGTACCGACAGCCCACATCTCCGTCACTTCAGTTCGGATACCAATGAGCTTGAGACGAATATGGGTGCCAGGCTCGATGGTCAGGCCCTCGTGGTCGGTAAACTGAGGTGGCGTGGCATTGGCATCGTAGACGCAATTTTTGGGAATGGACTAGAAGACACATGTTAGTTTGCTTTCTCACCTACCAATCTATGTTGCAGTCTGCTTACACGACTGGATGTGAAAATACGCAGGGGACCAGCATGGGCAAAGAAGCCATGCGCATTGATAGAGCGTCCCACGACAGCATCAACCTGCGGATCTAGTCAGCATCTGAAGACCGACAGAGTCTGCCCACATGCCATACCGTCTCGCCTTTGAACGGGCGCCAGACAACAGCTCGGTATCCCACGGTGAACTCGGCCAGACCACTGCCAGGCAGGATACGGCCCTCCGAGATGTCAAAGGCATCCATGATGGTGACAATGAAGAAGTCACCGGCGCAGGTTCCCTCCACATCCTTCAGCAGCTTGGTGGTGACCAGCTCGTGCATATTCCTGCCAAAATAGGAGGGGTGCAGCGTGACATGACGGGTGAGGTTGTAGAGAAAGAACATATTCCGTGGTGGCTTTGCGGCTGGGAAGGAGATCGGGATCGAGGTTGTCGCGAAGCGGTGTTCAGGACTCAAGGAAGGGCATCAGGTTCAGGCAGTCGAGCTAAGTGTCTCGGTCTGGGTGGTGTATCGAGTTCTGTGCAGGTGGAATCGGTTGGGGAGGAGTTTAGAAATCCACTCGACAGGTGCAGATGTATGCGCTGATGGCAGTGGGTGGAGGAGAGGACTTGCGCCTGGCAACCTGCAGACAGACTACCAATCTGGAAAGGGCCCAGATGGTAGTGGGAAGGAATGGGGGTATGTTGGAATCTGAAGGGAAAAGTCGAGACTGTGGACAATAATAGTCTGTCTGAAGGACAGAGATAGGACACCAGATGGGTGTTGGTAGTTGGTGTCAGTGTTGATGTTTGGTGGGGAAGGTGGAAAGTCCAGCAAGTAAATGGCATGATGTCGACATTCGTTGAATGGAGCCTGGAGGCGGCTCAATTGAAGCAATTGAAGATGCATGCAGGGCCAGGGATGGCACGCCCAGGTGGTTGCAGGCCGAGGGTCCTACATAGGCTCCTAAGTCGGATAGATCGGGGGTTCCACTCCAGGCGGGGTCCCACCCGCCCCAGGTTGATGATTACTGCAATAGGGGGGGAACACTGCCTAACCACAACCTCCCTCTCCACAACATTGCAAACCACACACACTACACCACACAATTTGTCCATCTTGGTGCCCTGGCATCGTCTCTCAATTGGGAGGACATCCAGCCCCATTCCCGACCAGCATTGCCTTCTCCTGCCATCCTCACTCAGCCTCCTGGCACGTGGCCTATTCCAATCACTGGTGCCTGGCATCCCTGGCATCATGTCCCTCGACCTGGAGAAACACCTTGTCTTCTATGGGTCGTACCATAGCAACACAATCAATGTCGGCATACACATGGTCTGCGTGCCAGTAATACTCATGACGAGCTTCTTGTTGGTATGTCTGCCTCTTGGGCCCCTGGCACCCGCTTGTCCTCCTTGATCTTCCCTCCTGTTAACTCTTGACCTGCAAGTAGGCTGCCAACACTGGCGTCCTTGTTCCCCTGCCTGAATGGCTCTCCTTCGAATATCTTCCTCTCAATCTTTGCACGATTGCCTCGATGGTCTGGGGTAGTTTCTACGTCTTGATGGAGCCAGTGGCTGGTAGCCTTCTGTGTGCCATCTGCATCGGGATGGCTGCTACAAACAACTACTTCTACTCCCTTGATCCCAAAACATCCACCATTGTGGCCGGTGCTATTTTTGTTGTCGCCTGGATTCTCCAGTTCGTCGGCCACGGGAAATTCGAAGGACGGGCTCCGGCACTTCTCGACAACCTCATGCAGGCCCTGCTGCTGGCACCTCTTTTCGTCTGGCTGGAGCTCCTGTTCTTCTTTGGCTACCGCAGGGAGCTTCAAGCAAGGGTCGACAAACAGGTAGAGAGGAATATTGCGCAGTTCAGGGCCGAAAAGGCTGGCAAGAATGGCAAGGAGCAATGAGGCTGACTGTATCAAATGCGGTAGAGCAAGCAGTGTCTGTTGTTCGGAAGCCCGAATGCATCAAGTGCTCACTCGACACTAAGATCTCGGCTAAGAGTGCGTGTGGGGTCCACAATAGTGCTGCAATTATCCACAAGTGGTGGTGATGACCCTGGGTTTCTTGAGACCTTCGCTTATCCAATAGGGCTTGGTGGATGAAGTGACACGGAGGGGCAGGTTGGAATCTTTTTTTTTTTTTTTTTTTTTTTTTTTGGCGTTCTGTGATACCCGCAAGTTCATTGAGTGAAGGATTTGGTCAGCTTCACTTCAGCCCTGCTCCAGGTCTGTGGTTGCTTAATGCCTGGTGAACCGTGGGCCACTTATGCTCATGATAGCATGCAGATCCGTCTACCAATGCCGAAGTGTGAAAGTGCCGGTGTCGCTACTTGCACTTACCGCTCATGCTTTGGTATATTTGTTTTGGCAAACAATTTGGGTGTGTCGTTTCGCTGTCAACTGACACCTGGACATAATCCTTTGAACGTTTGGCATCTCTGTGTTGAGATTTAGCGACCTTGGCCTTCTTCGTTTTCCTGCCTTTTCTCAAGTGAGATCCCCTGCTGAGTCTGAGTGGACGCGTGTGGCAGGCCCTTGGGTGTCGGCCTGTGTAAATTCCAGTCAGCGGCAGACGCTGATATTGAAAGGCCAGTTTGAAGTTGCTCATAAGTAGCATTGTTCAAGGTGTTCAGGCTTTGTAACAAGGTATGAAAAGCCAGAGCCATTTACTAAGTTACTGTTACTAAGCTCACCATCGATGGTGGCCCATACTTTTCAGGGCGTGATCTCAGTTATAGATCATCTGTCACTTTTGGCAGAGATATCAATGCTGTAATAGCGGAGGAACAACATGTACAGTACACATCACAGTCTGGCAGACAGACCGGCCCTTGGATATTGGCCTGTGTAAATTCCAGTTAGCGGCAGACGCTGATATTGAAAAGCCAGTTTGAAGATGTTTATAGGTAGTATTGTTAAAGGTGTTCAGGCTTCATAACAAGGTATAAAAAACCAGAGCCTGTTGGAATAGTAGTAATTGCAGTGCAGTAGGTCAACTTTACTTACAGTAAAGTTGACTATACTGACTGCAAGTTGAGTGTATTGTTTTGTGGGCCCACTGTATTGGCTGCAAGTCAAGTACAGTATGTGCCCACTTCACACTAGGGCACGGGGCCAAGCAATTGGCCATACAAATTACTGTGCAGACCATCTAGCGGTCTGCCAAACCTAGAACAATACATCCACCACTTGACCAATGCAATACTACTGTTTCTTCGACCAATTGAATCGACAACATTGCAACGTCTAAAGCCCTACCAACAGAGCCATTTATTACATTATTATTACTAAGTTTACTATCGATGGTGGTGTTGGAATAGTATTACATGCAGTAGATCAACTTTACTTACAGTAAAGTTGACTGTACTGCAAGTTGAGTGTATTGCTTTGTGCGGACTTACCGCATTGGGTGTAAGTCGAGTGCAGTACGCTGCACTTCACTCTAGGGCACGGGCCAAGCACTTGGCTATACAAATTACAGTGCAGACCGGCTAGCGGTCTGCCAAACCTAGAATAATACATCCACCATCTGGCCACGTAATACTATTGTTACTTCGACCAATCGAATCAACAACGTTACAACGTTTAAGGCCTACTAACACTGATTAGTGTTTGCTTGCTAAGTTAAGCACAGATAAGCTAAGTAGAAGAAGAAGCTACTTTCCGGTTACGTTTTACGTTAATAATGACGGCTAGGATAAAAGAAGGATTTTTGCGAAGAACCTCTATTGGTACTACGTTAGTTCCCAACGGCAGGAAAATAGAAAAGATTTTTAGGTTACGCTAGTCTACAATGGCAATCTGAAAGTAAGCGACAGTATTATTACTTGAAAACACTAAGAAATCTTCATTGATCCTTTTTGAAAAGCGTTGAGATTGACTGCTAAAAGTCTTAAACAACAAGTTGGTAAACGGTTAAGTCAGTATCATTACGGGTATTATTACTGCAAAAACGACTAAGTCCCACAACCAAATAACAACTTTCGCCTTTTACTACTAAACGACCTTCGTTTTTACCTTTAATACCAAACTTTTGTTTTACTTTACTTTTTTTTACTTCCTATATTAAGTTAATCGTCAAGCTCGTTATTCCGAGTACCAAACCGCGTTAAGAAAGCCACATCGCTAATCCAACGTTAAGTCGTCAAGTTCCTATGTGATCTTACGTCAAATTACCAAGCCACCAAGTCGTCAAGTCTCCACGTGACCCTACGCCAAAATACCAAGTTCTCTACACCTAAAATCATTAATTTTTTACCTTATACGCCTGTTAAGATGTCTACCCCTAACGCACAATTTGCGGCTATTACCAATTTTACCAGGAAAAAGGTAATTGAAGCGCTCGAATCTGTTTTCATCAAACATTATAATAGTGACCTTTAAGGGGACGATATTAACGAAAACTTAACCGAAGGACATTTTACCAACTTCGTCAGCCACTATATCGTTAACTAAGATGGCAGCGAAGAACGTGACCATGGTAACCATGTTTTCTGCAAGTATCATAAGTTTTTCGACGACTGGACTGTTGATATGTAAAAGAAGATCTAGAAAGCTGTCAATTCTAAGTTAAAAGAAAAACTTGAACGCCGAGGGATTTACGTGCTAAAGAAAACTTTTATAAGGTTGGCAAGGACCCTATTCAACTTGCTATAACTTGAGGAATACCCTTAAGATCTATAACTTAAAGGAAAATGTATTAAGGAACCTTAACGCCTTTATACGCGCTTTAGGAAACCCCTGCTTCCCCCTTTACAATTAAGTTAAAACTTTTTACGTATTGGTAATGAGGAACTTGTTAATGTATTCGGTAGCCTAATACCTCCACATAATAGCGCGTAGTACATCCTTAGCAGCGGAAAAACACGCGAAGTGAGGATTGCTAACACAGCCAAAGGTATTAACGTTGGCGCTTTATACTAGTAAATTAAGTAAGATCGTTAAGCCTTTTAAAACCTTTAAGACCTTATCGACTATTAGCGTTACAATCGCTAAATATATTAAAAACCCTTTTCTTTCAAACCCTACATACGTAAACCGACTATAGACCTTACTATAGAACTTTACCTATTGAGCTAAACGACTGGCAATTAACTTTAATATCATGCCTCAGAACCTTTAAGACTTAAGCTACTAAGAAATACCAATTAAGCTTAGGATGATTATCGTGACCTTTTTCTAAAATCTGTTAGGATAGTTAATATTAATTACAAGTTGATAACGGACTTCGCCAAGATTTGGAATAATATAAAAAAGTATAACGGGAAGCCTTACAACTTTTTTAACACTAAAATAATGCACTTTCTAAACATTTGTAAGTGAATAGAGGTTTTACCTTTTAGTTTTTACTTATTATTCCCCGGAATCCTTATAGGTTACGCCAAAGACCATTACTTAACCTTTCTAATAAACGCTACTACATTTTGTGATATTTACGATGGCATAAAGGGTTATTTCAAATACAACGTCCACCTTATATAATATAATATAGATTAGTCTACTATGCGGTGTGTTATAATAATAGTAAAGAAAAAAAAGGAGGAATTGCCAATAGATATTTTTAATTAAATGCTTGACAAGCTAATAATGTGTTAGAAGGTAATAGGAAAGATTTACATTAGCGAAGCCATACTTCACAAATAGGTACAGATAACTATTATAGGTGTTAATAAGTTCGAATACGTTTTATAACGCTTGGATACCACTTATAAAAGTTTTTTTTGCCAGTTGCGTTTTTCACTTATCACCATAATAATACGTAAATCAAACTTATTCGGTATGTATTTCCAAGTCAACAACTTTTTTTAACGTAGATAAAAAAGACCTTATGGTGGTTAATTACATCGACTGCAAGTACTTACGTTTATAACGCTTAAGGTTAAGTTTATTAACCTCGGCCTCAAACTAGAGGTAAAACCTACATTAGCGTTATTAATATTTAGGTGGACCTATTAATCGTAAGTATTATCGTCGTAATAGTAATGAGACATGTTAAATTTATAGTAAAGCCAGCTGTTAATTAATTCGTTACCCTCCCGTCGAACGTAATAATAAAAAAGTAACATAGTATATTCAGTACTTTATTACTTTGGAATAAGATTACTTAGACTAGGTTATAAATATTGAGAGCAATAAGCTAATTAACGTCATTAATACCTTTAAGTAGATTAAGTAATACAAAGATATTATTTCCGACAAAACAGCCTAATAATTAGCCAATTATGCCTTTTTATATCGTTTAAGTAGTAAAGACCCTTACCTTTAGCTTAATTATACCTTTAACCCCTTATATATCTTTAACTTTCACTATTGTTACGTGAACCATACATTTTAAGGTATTATTTCAAATACTAGAGCAATAAGATACTTAATAAAAGGTTATACTTAATACATGGTACTACAGAAGGAAAGTATTATAACTACTAAGATTAATCGTTATGATACTGGTAAGGTTAAAGTTGGCTTTAGCCTGAGCAAACAATTATTGTTACTAGGAATAATGGTAATTTAAATTATTGCGGAAGCAATTAAGTTTTATACTCTTAAGTTTCCTACCCCTTTTTTACTTTGTTTAAAGGATATAAAAACCTTTGTTGTTAACGTGAATGTTAATGTTAATGAGTTGATTAAGAATAGCTAAAGGTTTTTATTTTCTTTTAAGTGTAGGTATTTATAGTTTTATTTTTAAGGCCCGGAAGTAATGATATTAAACTTGACGGAGTCCGAGATGCATTAATTACACCGGCGTTTCAACCACCTAGTTTTTAATAGGTTATACAAAATCCTAAAGTCCGTAGGGTATAACGATGTAGAATACTTTGTCTTAGAAGCTATTAAAAGGTTTTATCACTACTATTAAACGTATATCTAAGCTTTCTGGAGATTTATGTTTATATTAAATTACGATAAAAACTTTAATTATAAGATTTTTATTAATGTATTTTAATTGGATAATAAGCCTGTTTTTCACATCGTTAACTTCGCAACTTCTTTTTACGAAGCTAAATTTCTAAAGTCCCTTTCGGAAAAGAATATGTGAGAAATGTTAAAGATATTGTAGATTGAAAAGTACCTAGGTTTACCTGATATCGTCGTTTACGATATCGGTATTAATTTTGCGGTGGTGGAATTTTAAGAAGATGCTTAGTGTGAATAAGTACCTGTAAAAATCTATTGCAATATTAGGAAGGTTAAAAAGGTATATTCCCTACTTCATCGAGCGTATAATATCCTTATATTAGAAATTGAAAGTTTTACGGATTCGGAGGTACGCTTATAAATAGTAGTAAAGGGCTTGAATGATACTGTGGGCCTTGACAGCCTAGTGCCAACACTACTGGTCTTTGGAGCGTACCTACGCCTGATGAGTGAATCTCCGCTCTCGGTAGGTACTTAAAAATATGTTGCGGTCTATAGCAAAGCTTTAAAGGAACTGCAAAGGGAATCGGCACATCGCTAAGTCAATAATTCCCTTAATACCAGAAATGGACCTATAACAATCGACGTATTTACTTTACTATTGTAAAGTAAAGTCATCATATAGTGGGAGTCGGATAAATAGGAGGGTTTATATAAGATATTAAGTATCGCAAGTTTTAAAGTAGTTGCTGAAATTACTAAAGGCCTTATATTTTTTTGATTACTTAGGTTAAGCCTTTTATTAGGGCTACTAATAATAAAGACACTTAAGTTAAACGACTAAGTGAATACGAACCTCTCACATCCGTTATCGATAAGCCAATGGAATGCCGTTAGCACGGACGACCTTTGAAAAAGAAAAACATTAAAGAGGAGAAATATATACCAGGTTGTACCTACAATACTGTTTGGGTAAGTAGAAAAGAAAAGGATAACGAAGACTTGTTAGTAAAGCTTAAGGTATAAGGAATTATTAAAACTTCTAGTAAACCTTTTTAAAAAAGCGATAAGGTCGTGATCGACGGTTTGTTAATTCAAGGTATGGTATAATTTGTGTGGAAGGTTAACTTTAATCTTTAAAATCCGAATATTAAGATCTTTAAATCGAGAATTATCTACGAGGTTAAGGGTAAAACTACAGGGTGATCGTATGAAAAGTCACGACTAATCGTTTAAGAATACAGCGATAAAGATAAGGACTGAATCCTTACATAGTTTTTAACGATTTAGAAGATAATCTAACACTTAGTAATTACTCTAACAACAAGTTTACTAGATAGGACTAAGGGTAAATTTATACTTAATGGCTGTAATATTATGTAAGTTTATATATAGTTAGCAACAGATTTACAGCGGATTATATTATTTGAATTGTTATAGGAATTCCGCGTTATTCATCTATTAGAAACAGTAATACGGTATATTAAACTATTTTATAAATTAGCTAAGGTAGGTGTTTATTGGTTTTTAACTTACTAGTCGCACTTTAAAACCCGGCTATTAATAAAGTCTTTAATATATGATCCATGTTTATTAGTAATGTAAAAAAAGGACTTCGGCATAATAAGTATGTAAACTAATGATACCCTTTTAATTGGAGCGAATGGCTTTGTAGTATAGGAATAATAAGTGATTGAGGACTTTAAAATTTAAAATTGTAAGTCGGTAATGACGTTAACGGAAAATAACCAACTTGACTTTAATAAATCGTTAATTCGTATGTTTAGTATTGATATCAACTTACGTTTTCGTTAAAAGAGCTAAAGCGCTGTTTTTACTATAATCGACAAAATTAATAAAGCTAGGGTTTAACAGTATTTGAAATAACATGTACAAGGTAGTTATATTGTCACTTTATATTAACTGGAGGCCTTATACAATTTATTTATTGCGGTATAAGTATAAAAACTAACGGATAAAGACTTTGATCGACTGAATAAGAGGTTGGAGTAGTAGATGTGGAATCTGGACCGCGTAATTAATATGGTATTAATTCATCTTTTAAAGACTAAGCTAATAATTTTTATGGATAGGTCATTTATAAATAACACCAAATTGTTTTTACAAATCGACTTCCTAATAACACTTGTTAACGAAGATAAGCAGGAAGATTAGTTGAGTATTATCAGTAACCTAATTTATTAGACCTTCGTCAAGTGTAAAAGGATTATATGAAGCGTGTTAGCTTTAAAGGTTTATAGTATAATAGCGGGTTTTAACATAGGTATAGCGTTATAGGAAACCTTTAACTTTATTACTAGGAAGCTAAAGATTCCCTTTATCCTGGTGGTAATTTATACCAACTTAAAAGGTCTCTTTGAGTACTTTTTAAGGCTTGGAATTACTAGCGAAAAACGCTTGATAATCGATGTAATGACATTCCGCAAAACATATGAAGGGAGGGAAATTAAAGAGTTCCGATAAATCGATGGTAAAGATAATCTTATAAATTCCATAATGAAAGTCACGCTAAATAAAGCCTTAAAAAGGTTTATAGATAATAATAAACTAACTATACATATTAAATAATATGTGAATAAACCACCCGGAAAACCCAGATTATGTAACAGCAGATTAGGATGTGTTGGCAGACTGGAAGACTGTTAGGGGATTGATAATAGCGACCTGTTTAAATGGTATAGTTAAAGTTACAAAAAACTATAGCGAAAGAACTTTTTGTAGGAGTTGATAAATTTGGACCTCGAAGCAATGAAGTAATTAAGGTTAAATAGGGTCAATTTACACGGACCTCGAAGCAACGAAGTAATTAAGGTTAAATAGGGTCAATTTACATGCAATTGAGTGTAATACAGTATAGAAGTTAATCGGAATTAACAGGGGGTACGAGGCTACTGTTTAACGCTAACTAGAAAAGATTGGTTAGCCATATTAACGTGCGCGTACAAACTAAAAAGCCGCTAGTGTTAGAATAGTATTACATGCAATACAGTAGGTTAACTTTACTTATAGTAAAGTTGACTGTACTACAAGTTGAGTGTATTGCTTTGTGCGGATTTACCGTATTGGGTGTAAGTCGAGTGTAGTACGCTGCACTTCACTCTAGGGCACGGGCCAAGCACTTGGCCATACAAATTACAGTGCAGACCGGCTAGCGGTCTGCCAAACCTAGAACAATACATCCACCACTTGACCACGCAATACTACTGTTACTTCGACCATGATTCGAATCGACAACGTTTCAGCGTCTAAAGGCCTATCATTGGCAAGGCCTATCAACATAGTTATAGTTTATCTGGCACTTTTGGCAGAGATGTCAATGCTGTAATAGCGGAGGAACGACATGCACAGTACACATCACAGTCTGGCAGACAAACCGAGTACCTGTAATGGATGTGAAGCAGCCTACTACCCATGATAGCGAGGGTGGCCAGGCTTTTTGAAGAAAGAAATTGTGACAGACAGCACAGTTGTGCCCTGGGCCACGATGGCCGGCGTGTGTTGTAGGCACTTCAGCACAGGTACCACCCTCCCGGGCCAGCTTTCATACACAATTGGCTAGCACTCCTGAGGCCAGAGGCAGAAGCAGATGACCGGTAGACAGCTCCTACCGGGTGCAGATTCAGGAGGCACTCGACGCAGGTCGTGGTGAAAATCCTGGATAGGCACACCAAGCATCCTGGCGCTCAGTTTGCCAATATTCCGGAAAGTGGGCCCCCAGGTAGCAGGACTCATCCGCCTCATCCGTATCGAATCGTTCCTTGGTCCGACTTGGTCACATAGCTGTCAGTCTGTCCCTAGAGTCCACCTATCCAGCTTGAATGTATGCATTACATGGTAACTTGACATCAATCTCAGAAAACTCAAGGCACTTGGTTGTGATAGAAATGAAGAGCACTTGCTGAAATGGGAATAAATTATCTTGTAGAATTTCACTGACTTGTGGTCTTCGCTCACAACTGGATATGTTTTTTTCATCTACCTACCTTGGACTGGAACCGGGCCTGCGACGTTTAAATTGCACTTGCTGAAATGGAAATAAATTATCTTCTAGAATTTCACTGACTTGTGGTCTTCGCTCACAACTGGATGTTTTTTGGAACCGGGCCTGCGACGTTTAAATTAGGATTAGTGAAATCACAGATGTACAATTTCTGGATTCATCCCTAAGCACGCTGGAGTGTGAGAAATTTGGACTGGACAAGGAAGCAGCAGGGCATGCAACGAGAGTCAAAGGCTGGGCTGACCATGGCACTTGGCTGGGCGTATGCTGACAAGCTTAGCACGGCCGGCCACGACGACGCCGATGTTGCGGACCTCGCAGATCTCGGCGATACTGTCCGCGTCCGCGACCGCGTCCTCGTCGCCATCCTCCGACATCGAGTCGCTTCCACTCAGCGCTGCGAGCGTCGAGGCGTCGTACCACAGGGCAGCACTTGCCTCGGCGGCGGGGGTCTCGGGCAGCAGGCTGGCGCTGATGGAGGCCGGGCTGGCGGCTGGATCGAAACCGGCGGCCAGCGGCACGGGACGCTTGTCCAGGCGCGCCAGGCAGCCCGGGCTGGGGTCGCGGCGCGACGTCGCCGCGGGGGGCTGGGATGGTCCGCAGTTCCGGGGGTGGAGGCTTCCAGGGCCCCTCCAGGCGTCGGGGCCAACCGTGGACTTACTACTAGTACTACTGCTGCTACCACGACGACGGCAACAACGACGACGACGACTACGGCTACGGCTACTACAAGGAAGCTCGGCCGTGCTCTCGCCGGCGTTGTGGGCGGCCATGTACAGCTCGGGCGCGGCGGTCTGGATGCTCGCTTGGAAGGACGCGGTGGGCAGGACGGCGAGCGACTCGTCCGTCATCAGCGTGAAGCCACTGCGGCTGCGGCTGCGGCTGCGGCTGCGGCTGCGGCTGCGGCTGCGGCAGTCGTCGTTGCGCAGGCCGCGTAGACGGTGGTGCGCACGTGCCTGCTCGGCAAGCAGCTCGGCAAACAGCTCGGCGAGCGCGGCCGCACCGCCGGTCTTGAGCACGCGCTCGGTAGCGCCCAGGCCACCGAGGTTGAGATCGGGCACGGTTCGGGAGAGGCGGGCGGCACAGGCGATGGCCTGGGGAAGCTCGTGCCCTGCGAAACCGTCGCCGGAGAGGTAGCGTATGGGCCCGTCATGGCTCTTGGGCTGCGGGATGAAGTGCAGGCGCCTGGGGGAATGGAGGGCAGCGAGGGGGTTGGGGAAGAGGGATGCCCGGCACTTGCTGGGCGACATAGTGTGACTTGTGGCAGGGCGGGGAGAGCCAGCCTCCGGAGTGGTCTCCTTGCTGTCCTCCTTTGCCTGCATGCTGCGCTTGGTCTTGAAGAGACTGGAAACCATGGCGAATTCGTGTGGTTTTCGTTTTGAGACGGTTGTCAGACTGGTATTTCTGTACTCCGATTTGATATCTTGGGAATGTTTACACCTCTTTTAGCCAGGAAGTGGTCAGATCACGGGGATTCACCAAGCCTTTATACCTACACCCTGCGAAACAAACGTCTTTGGACGAGGATGAAAAGAAAAACAAAAACGCATACAACAATGACATGATCCCATGTCTTGATCAACAGGCTTGATTAGCCTGGACACAAACTGTGCCTCCTTCCCTGGGGCCCAAACAGACAATGGCTTTCTTCCCTTCCCTGTCTCTAGGTTTCGGGTGTCAAGACGTGTCAACAGAAAGCCTTGAGGCGCTCACACAAAGAGCAGTGCCACAATGGAACGGGGTTCTCCTACTTCATGAGCTCCGGCAGCTTTGGCTCTGCAACATCTGCTATAGATGAAGAGAATAAAACCGTGTTCCGTTTCATGTTCATGGTGGAGAGAAGATGGCCAATGGTGCTGAATCAGCTTGGCGGTGAAACAGGACGTCCCGCATGGCCGCTGGTGCGCAGCAGGGGTGCTGACTGTGTCAAACCGTCCACAATCCACTATCCTCAACAGCCATGCTGCTTCCAGCAACCGGTCAGTCGCGGGCAGCCAGTGACGAGCTGTCCTCGCAGCCCCGTCAAGGACTCGTACGCCTGAATAGGCATCGTGATTCTCAGCGGTCCTGTTGGTCCGAAAGCCGCGCAGTCGGGGCCCAAGACGACAATGACCCGAGATCGAGAGCAATATGCAGGTCCAAACACTGAACGGGACGTAGACGTACTATTAATGCATCATCCTCATGTACAACGTCCGCAACGTCCGCCGGATAGACGCTAATAATAAACATGACAGGGGCTTGTTTGTCCTCTGCATCTCCAGCTTGAGGCTCGTATGCTTCGCAGGGCGAGGGAGGAGTGTCCCAACCCAGATCATGCCGTACTACGTATTGTCCAGGGCTAGTTGCAATGGTCATGTATGACATGGCCGATGAAATCGACATGTATTTGTGCTCAAATGGCCCAAGTCGTGCTGCCGCGGGGAGCACGATGGCACTGCGAGTGTTGGCATGGATGAGAAATCCTCCGTGGCAGTGCCTTTTCGGCACGCTGCTGCCTAAAATTGTGGGCCGTGCCTCCTGCCCCCTGCACCCTGCCCCCAACAGCCGGTGATTTCCTGGCTTCGACAAACCTCTCCCGTTTTTTAATCCTCACCATCATCGCATCGCATCGCATCTGCAATTTGGCCTCTCTCCATCCCATCGTCACGCGTCACAAGGACACAGTCTTGCCCTTGGGTTTGAGTCACCGCCGACGTTGCGCTTCCAGAACCCGAAAGGTTGACTCGAACAGACCCAGACCCGCCAACGGCAAATCCGCCTTCGTCTCCGTCCCCAACGCACTCGCCGAGCCTCGTTGGCCACCCACACCGTGCCTTACGGACCTCCTCATCTCGTCCTCCATCTCTGCCCCATGATAATAAGTACGCATCTAGCCGTCCAGCCGTTGCGTCCGTGTTTTACCGTCTACCTCTCTCTATCATCACATCATTGTCACACCCTGCCCACAGTCTACGCCTGGCCTGCCACTCGGGCCTCTTGTCATCTTCCCAGTAAGAAGCTGTTCATCCGCCGTCCTATCCTTTCCCCGCCCTTGCTTTATCCCATACTCTGTCTATCCCCCTATATCCAATCTCTACACAGTCACTCGGCCAGCCTGGCTTTGGCCTCAAAGCACGGTGTCGTCGCAGCACTCTCCATGTTCGCCTTCAGTGACTCACATCCCCCGCTTGACAGCCTTATCCTTTGCTGCAACACATGAACTGACCCACGTATAGTTCTCGACCTAGTCTTGTCCGTGGCCATTCATAACCCCACACTCCTCGGTCACCATGTCCAACCCACGTAGGACTCCCGCTCCCCAGGACGGGTCTCCCGCCGGCCTGGGCCTTACAACCAACCTGGTCCTCCGCAAGGGTGCTACCTTTGCTTCTCCTACCGGTCCATCCGTGGGTCCACAGACGCTTGCCTTCAGACCTCCTCCCCTGCCCCGCCGGTCCCAGACCAACTTGGATGATGTAATCGATGCCCACCATCGCCGCCTTCAGATGACCCTTGATTCTATCGAAAGGACCCTCCAGGGCCGTCAGTCTTGGTCTCCGTCTCAGGACAGGGCCTCGCCTAAGACAGTGGTCGACAAGAGCTTTCCTTTTCCTGAAGCTTTACAAAACCACTCCGTCGCCAAGCTCGACCAGCCCGGACAGGAGCGGCGTGTCCTCCGCCCTCGCTCCAATGCTGAACGCTCTGCACGATATCACGATTCAGACAGCGGCCTCGGCACTTCTATTGTCACGTCCAAAGACAAGGCCGCTATCGAGGCCACCTCAAAGAAACCCACTGTCAAAGCATCCACTGTCACCAGGTCTTTGGCTGCCTCAACCATCACTCTACCTGGCCTCAGTGTGCGAGCGACCAACAAGATCTGCGGGCATATTCTGAAACCACTGCTTGCAAAGTCGGAACTAAAGGCTTTCCACCCCCTGGTCATCGACTGCCCCAGGAGAATCAAGGAGAAGGAGATTCTTTGTCTTCGAGACCTCGAGAAGACTCTTCTGCTCATTGCTCCTGTAAGTGACGCTCCAAGAAAACTTGGTCTTGGACAAGATACTTATGCAGCCTTGTTTTGGAAGCAAACCACCAAATCCCGCGGACTGTACCTTGACTTCTGCCTCACCACCATTCACTGCGTCCAAGCGACCGTTGAGTACCTGAACGACCAAGAACAAGTTCGACCGCGAGACCTTCCCTACACTGAGGGCTACTTCATCGATCTCGTCGACCAGATTCAGATGTATGCCAAACAACTCGCCGACGCCAAGGAGAAGAACCTCTCCGGAGACGGCATGGATGCGTATGTCTTGAACCCCTTCATATCCCTACCAAGCTGCGTTGATGCCAACTCCTCTTCCAGTACCGACGCCATCAAGCTGCACGGCGGTATTCACATCAACGGACGACCCGCAGAACTCGTCCGCATGAATAAGAGCGGAAAAGCCGTCTCTCTCGCCACTGGTTTAGAAATCGACATGGACGAGGATGTCAAGGGCGAAATCAAGATCAAGCGCTCTGCAAGCGAAGAGCTGGCCGACGAAGACGAGATCATGCGGTCCATGGCACGGCGGAAGAAGAACGCCAGCCCCGTGGAGCTGGCTCCGAAGAAGTGCCGCGAGCCTGGATGCACCAAGGAGTTTAAGCGGCCTTGCGATCTCACGAAACACGAAAAGACCCACTCGCGTCCCTGGAAGTGCCCCGTTGAGGACTGCAAATACCATGACTATGGATGGCCTACCGAGAAGGAGATGGACCGCCACTGCAATGACAAGCACAGCGCCGCTCCCCCAATGTACAGGTGCCTGTACCCTCCCTGCCCATACAAGTCGAAGCGGGAGTCGAATTGCAAACAGCACATGGAGAAGGCACACAACTGGCAGTATGTTCGCACGAAGACGAACGGTGGCAAGAAGAACGCCAGCAAGGCGGGCAGCGTCCATCAGATCTCCACCCCCTATATGGAAGGTCTGCCCACGCCTATCAGCAAACCTGGTAGCATCGGTATGGCGACTCCTCCTCAGTATCAAACCACCGAGATCGACTTCCCGGATATGCAGGCCGCGCCATTCGACTTCAACACCCCGCTCCACCCCCAGGATTTGCAGATTGATCACATGCCTGCTATGCAATACTCTCCAAGGTACTCTCTTTCCCCAATCGACCATCCAACTCCCATCTCGGACCTTGGCCTAGAACAATCCAATGTCATGATCCAGGACAATGGGGAATGCCAGTGGAACGATGACATCTACAGCGCAAATCGAGTACAAGTGCCAATACCCATCCTGGCCAAGGACTTTGCGGAGAAGTTCGCCGCCTACACGGAAGCGGAATTACAGAAAGCGCATGGGTTGCCCCAACTCTCACCCAATGGTCACGGTAATGCCATGCTCTTCAGTCCGCACCCGCAGGCAGAGGTGAACGATCACTTTTCTGAGGACATGGTGATGGGCCCTCGGAGTGCAGACTTCCTCCTCTTCCCTCCGAATGTGAGCAAAACGTTGTACCAGGAGCCTCTGTTCACCACCGAGATGCCCTCGGTGGCCACAGGCTTCGCTCAGCCAAACTCGCAGGAGATGTGGGGCATGGACTACTCGAATATGGGCTTCCACCACTACAGCCAACCGCAGTGAGAAGTCGACATCAAGACCCAAGCAACTGACAGCTTGCGGCCGCATCATAAGCTGTCCTTCAGTCTAACTGTCTGTCGGTCTGACTGCCTCGTCGGCGACGGATGAGTTGACGGATGAGTTGTGTGACGATTCACGATTTGACGAAGAAGCGAAGCGAAAATTTGGGACATTTGCTTCGGCAGAAGCTTGTGAGCACTGCGCCTTTACCATTGTTTTACGTGTGCATGAAACACACGCACACACTCACAAAAAAAAAAAAAAAAAAAAAAGGCCAAAGGACTCGGAGGAAGTGAAGAAGACAGGATGCCCTGTGACGGGCAAAGAATGTACGGGCTTCGCTTTCGACAAGAAATTGTATTTGGGTAATGGGCGGTTGAGGGAGTAATCCTGTAGCAAGTTTGCTAGATTGGACAGATCCTAGAGATACCAACCAATATCAAATTCCAAGACAACTTGACTGCCAAGGCATTGTGATGCTCGTTGTAATGAATGCAATGAGAAGATGCTGATGTTGGAAGGTAGTGCTGCCAAGCGGTGCCCGAAGGCAATTTGAGTGTAGTGCATGCACATGTGCGGCTAGGGTCGGACGTGGAGGCTCAACATGCCGGCCCCACGTGATGGCAACGCCGCTAAAACTGCTTTGTTGATTTTTTTTTTCTCGTCCCGGTCAACGTCCATCAGCCAATCTCCGCCAACGTCCGTCCGCCTTCCACCATCGCACGATGCAGGCACAGCCATGTTTCTAGCGACGTGGTCGTGCATGACAGCGATGATCTCCCAACAGCCAGGCCAAACTTGACAGTTGCACAGCACGCGCCTGGTGGTCAGCGTGAAGACGCGGTGAGCTGCCCTGCGGCCATCCCCCCGAGCCGTCACGACCCTCTACTCTCCTCTCCTCTCGGCACATGGGAACTAGGTACGTCTGCGCCTCATCGCGAACCCCGCTCCCCCCATCCTCCACCCCTCCACGCACATGCACACGCGCGCC
>JASMMZ010000004.1:18171668-18187686 GCA_038502455.1 Anisogramma anomala | reverse complement strand
CCCTGCAGGAAAGCAAAGCGTGCAAGCCCACAGCGGGGGTGGAGCCGGCGGTCGCGCGAAGACGCTGCGGCTGCTGGTGCTCTGCGGCTGCGGCTGCGTCTGCGGCTGCGGGCGTAGAGCATACTCTCGTACTGGTGCTGGCACCAAGCTGCATGCGAACATGGTCTGTCGTCTGCCTAGGTCGGCCACTACGCACCGAAAGGGTTGGTTGCCTCGAGATGGTGGCAGGCGGCGTTACCGGGAGGTCACAACCCCCTTGTTGTGTATGGGGTCCATTGCGGCGGTATGCCGTGTCATGAATACGGATGCACACAGGTGGCAAGACATGACGAGTACTCGGTAAATTTAGATAGGATAAAATTGGGCGCAGCCTCTTCTCTCTGCCTCTCTGTAAGTATGGCTAGTAATACACTTCGAGATGTACACATAGATAGGAATGTGTATAGCTAGGTAGAGGGACACACATATTCGACGGACGATCCTTTTTTCGCTTTCCAACACCGCTTTGATGAGATGGATATTCCTACATGACACATGTCCCCGGGTCCATACCGCCTGAAGCCTGAGCTTCACTCCTTATTATCTCACCACCGAAACTCCTCCCTCTCATCCAGCAGGAAAAACAACATGTTCCAGCAACGGCCAGGTATAAAAGACCCACTGACAGCCAGAAGACGGCACTCCCAACCATGCATGCATGAAAGAGTTCAAAAACAACACTCCCATGAATTGCTGCTGAGGCAGCGATATCATCGAGCTATGAACGAATGTAGGCTGTGACAATGCCTGGGACACAACGGATACCAGGTTGTGGGCGTTGATGCTACATGGCCGGAAAAGAGGAGAATAGAAATGGATGGGTGATCGAAATATATGTAATTTGAAGTGAACATGATGTGTAGATGTTACATGGGTGTCGCTTGCTGGTTGGCAGGAACTGTCGGATGATGCTTCAGCAAGAGCTCGAACGAAGTCTCGTTGAGGGGTAGTACTTTGGTAGCAACAAGAGGCTCGGCTCAACAGGTGACGATATTTGAAAAGCAGAACGTTGTGGCGAATAGATGAAATTGCGCGGGCGGCGAGGTAAACGTTGTAGGGCCCCAGCCTCCACCTCGCATCTTCTCTATGGTGCGACGTAGGCGTCTTTAGACATGCCCTGTCGCCGAACGGGGATTATGCGCAAGAACCGGAAAATGAGAACCGGAGGGTATAAAGAGAAAAAATAGAGGAGGCGTTCATAGTGAGTCGTCCGTCATTGCGAAACATGGCAACACCAGACAGCAAATACAACACAAAAATGATTGATTAATGGCGAGGATTGAGGTTGAGCCAGGACATGTCGCTGGTGTGCGTCTTGTCAAGTGGAGGCTGTTGGCTGCTGCCGCTGGGAACGTCCATCCGGTTCGGCATCGGCGGAGCTGGAGACGCTGGCAGTCCGGGAAACCGGTATTCGCTGTAGAAGCTGCTCGTCGCCCGCTGGCCGGTCCAGGTTCTTGACGAGAGGGTGTGGGGATCCGAATCATGGTCTTGAACGTTGGCCGGCTCTTCGCGGGAGTAGCTGGAGAGAGCCGAGTCTGTGCTTATTGGACGGAGGCCCCCGTGATCAATGTGCCCGGCCATTCCTTCGATGGACGGACGCCTGCTGACCGTGGGCGAGCCGGAGTTGACGCGATTCAGGCGTGGGCGGCCATCGAGAGGGTCGTCCAGGTTTAGGTGAGGCACAGTCGCCGAGTCTTGGGTTCTGCGCTTGCGGACATCGAACCCAGGATCGGCTGCCGAATATTGAAATGCTTCGGGAGCGCCAGTATTTCGGTCTGCATCGTTGGCGCGTTCTCCATAGCCAAGGATATTGAGCGCATGGCTGTCTCCAGACCAGTAGCGGTTCCACCCCGAGCTCCGGCGCATGCCCTCCTGGCTTGCAGCGGGTATCCGTGCCTGCGCTCGTGGGTCATGGTTATCGTTGCCCAAAGACACTCGCTTGTCTTCCCTCGCTCCTAGTGAAGGAGGTAACGGTGCCGGCCCTGCAACAGACGGCATGACCACCTTTGGTATGGGCCCGTTGAACTCATTGCGCGGTTGATTGCTCTTGCCGGCGACTGGCCGACCGTAGGGAATGTTTTGACGGCCATCCACCGGTGCTTGGGGCGCATTACCCTTGAAAATGGCCAGGGACGAAAATGAGTCCTGATGTCGGTGCGAGCGCATGAAATTCGTGTTCGTGGGAGACCGTGGGTAGCTCTCGGTCGCCATGGCCATGCCCTCCTTCTCCAGATGTCCAGAGGAGCCACCGGCTGTCCGGGCCTGGCCCGCTTGGATGAAATCGATCCGTCTCTTCCGCTTCTTAATCTGACAGTAGACAAGCATCAAGAATACCATCGCGCCGCCAAGGCAACCGAGAACGATTCCTAATATCTGGTCTGTGCTGAGGCCATCATATTGGCTGGGGGGTAAGCTTGTCGAAGCTGCCGCTGCCGCCGCTGGCGCTGGCGTGGCTTTCGGAGCAGTTGTAGGCGTCGAAGTAACTAGCGCTTTGGAGGTGGGGGTCACCTTTGCCGATGTCGATGGCGCTGGCGTTGACAATGACGATGGCGATGAAGATGACGGATCGCTCGAATCGTGAAAGGACGTCTGGATAGCGTCCTCAGCAACAAGCAATTTGGTCGCGTTGATCCAGCTGTTGGCGGTTTCGTCGAAGACGCAGATCACATCGTCCATGTTGCCACCTGACAGCACGACCTTTCCATCACTCGACTCTGCAGCCGCCGAATTGCTGCGAATCGCTGTAGATGCATAAGTGTAGTTGTACGAGGGCCAGCTGGATGCTGAGAGGCTTACAGCATTTCTTCGCTCAGCCCGGTTGTCCTCCCAGCGCTTGGAGACAGCCGCCGCGTTCGTCACGGGTGCACCGCGACTGTCAATGATGAGGGTTCTGTTGGCAACGTTGGGTGACACGGTCATGTCGAAGGTGTACAAGCTTTTCGATCCGTCGCTTCCAGTGACCAGAGCGGCATGCCACTTGGCGGTCCCGGTCTTCAGAGGGGCCGCCAGAGTTGCTCCCGAGTTGGTCCATCCTTTACCGGCAGCGAAGATCATAATTTGAACATTGACAGGACTGCCTCCAACCATGGCAGCCTCCGTGTCGGACCATCTCAGCAGCGTCGGGCTGATGGTTGGGGGCACACCACTAGCCTCGTATGCCAGGACAGAGTAGGGCTTGGAGATATTGATGGTGAAAGTCTGGGTCGATAAACCGGTGCTTCCATCCTGACTGCCGGCGTATACCAGAATGAAATCAGAGCCAGGCAAGTAAATGGCACCATGGTTTATTCTGTCCTGGGTCACGGCAGTGACGGGCGTTATGGACTCCCACTTGCCGGTGGCGTAAGTATATTTCTGAAGTCCTCGATAACCGTCCGGCCCTCCGGTTCCACCTACAATCCAAAGAGCGGCCTGGCTGGCATCGGCCGGTTCCACGTTGACACACACGGCATTCGAGAGTGAGGCGCCCTGCTCGAGCGTCTTCCACGCAGCGCCAATCTCCAGCGGCAATGATTGGAAAGCATCGGCCTGGTACGCATACAAGGTGTTGTTGTGGACGGCGGAACAGAGGTTGTTCAAGGCGACCTTGGGTTTGGGCTGCGCCCCCAGTACGGCCATGTCCTCCGACATTGATGAGCTGTCGAGGCCCTATGATGGGACAGGCTTCTTGTGAATAAAAGATGGTACCAGCTCGGAGAGGGAAGCCTCGGCACCGGACGAGGAACTCAAGGCAGTTGCATGGCGAGGCGATCGGCTCGAATAACAGAAAATTATTCTGGTTTGGGGAATCAGTCACATACTCGGCGGTTATGGAAGATGACGGCGTGCAACCGTGACAGTGACAGTGACAGTGACAGTGACGGTGACACGGAACAAGCGAGTGAGCAGAGGATCATGGAAAGGAAAAGACGGCAGTGCCCTACTGGGTATGGTGTGGACATACACACGGGGCTGGGTGAAGAATGGTCTTGCAGCGCAGCAAGAGAACGGAGACCCACAGTCGCGTTGAGATGAGGCCGAGGAGAATAGACAAGTCCAGTAGAGGGAGGGGCGGTGGAGGCGTCGGCAGAGGCGTCGACGTCGACGAATTCAAGAGGTCCGAGGGCAGCAAAGGGAAGTCGGAGGTAGACACTGAATCGAGGACCTGTCCCCAGCCCAGGAAGCGGAAGGAGAAGATGTGCTTGCTGTGGATGGAAGGTTTCCGAGGCGAAACACGAAACAGATGAATTGCGGAGGTGGAATGGAATGGGCAGAGTCAGGTGGAAGCACGAGGACGACTGCGCACTGTGTGTGGTGCACTGTATTATGTAGGTATCGCGCCGGAGCGAGAGGCCCTGCTCCACTGTGCCTGTCCCTGTGCCCTGTGCCTGTGCCTGTGCCTGTGCCCTGGCAGGTTGCATCATGCGGCAGTGTTCCACGGTGTGGAAATAATTTTTCGAGCTTGTCGCAGGGAAGATGGCTGCGGGAGATAGCTGCGCCAGGGGCAGTGACCAGCCACGATCCAATCACAACGGCCCCCATGCTAGTTCATGCATTTCCAGTGCGCATCAACGCTCCATTTTTGGCTCTCCCCCGAGCTGCCGAGCTGCCGAGCTGCTGATCCCGCTGGATTTGATTGTGCGTGTCCGTTGTTTACCGTTGTTTCTTCTCCCATCTTACTACTACGTACTAGGTACGTATGTATATTCCACCGTAACCAGCACACCGGACGAATGATGGGAGGAGCCGTTTTCCGTGGGCTCGTATACTTTCCCAATCCTCTTCTTGCACTTGCACTCATCAGGCTCAGCGTCGCGCACTCGGGCCTAGTCTATACAGCACCCTTCGTGCCTAATCGGCGTGTTCACTGACGGGTTTGCTTTCAAAGCCGATTATGGCAGCAAGGTCGCCGTATAGACTACTCGGGCCCCTTCCCGCATCCAGCGCATCCAGCGCATCCAGCGCGTCCAGCCTGGCGAGTGTGCATCACCGCGGCACGGCTTACAGCCAATAGCAGCCCCCCCCTCCGCGGTGGTGACGACAGCTGTGCCTCGTCTCGCAGACGGTGGGAATGGAAAGGATAGTGTGTGGCGGCACTACGTACACTATGAGGAGGGCTGAGGTCGCAAGATACTTGCTGCTGACTTACTTCCGAGCACCATCTGCTAGAGGCATAGCACTTATAGCACTTCCGCGTCCGTATTTCATCTGCGGGAGCCTCCAGTATTGTGACATGAACCCTGGGCACTAGATCTTGCACCAACCATGTGCATACGGCCAAGGATGGCGCCCAGTCATGCATTCATAGTGCATGGGAACGGTGACCCAGGTGGAGTCGCAGCGCTACGTAATTAGCATCATGCAGCCAGCTGGCCGCCTCTTCTGGGGGCTGTCGACCACCCATCCATGGCGGGTACGTAGGTAGGTTTCCATGTGCGCCCATCCTACCTGGGCCTCATCGCGCGCGCTTGTAAATATGACCAAGTGAGACACACCGTCCATCTGAATTGTGACTCACGCAGCTTCTGCGCAATCATCAAACGATGGAGATGCCCATCACCTCTGGATATTGTTCCTCAATCTAGTCGAGTTCCCGAAGCCTTGCGCGGCCGTCATTTCCCTGCCGTCCGTCCCTTGGGGCAAGACCACGACCTGCCTCCGTCCTAATGCCTGGACCGAACCGTCCGTGTCCAGCGCTGCCACCTTTCCACCGGGTAGCAGGATATAGGCGCTGGACCTGATAAAACGCAAATACTCCTCCATGCCGGTCGCTAATGCCAGTCCAAAGCAACCCAACCTCCTCCTGTCCTTTCCACAACCTGACCGCCAACATCTCTTGTTGGATTTTGTCTCTCCTTATCAATCTGAACCCTTGCCAGTCCCCTTGTCCTATTGCCTGCGTAAGTCACTTGTCGTTACTATGGCTACGGCCTTCCATCATGGTATGCTGTGATGAGGACGGAGCGTCTTCCTTGTCCACTTGGGACAGAAACATCGTCCGATGCCGTCCTGTGAGTAGATTGTGTGTTCACTTGCACGTGTGCGGCAGTTCAAAGCTGCGCGAATGCCTCAGCAGGAAGCTCCGACTAAGAAACATGGTCCGTAAGTTGATTTCAATCAACAAGGTGATTCGTGCCAGAAAACCTACCTTCTTTTGCTCGAAAATGGCCAAAGCCTGACCAAAGTCCCATGTAGCGGTCTCGAGACAGAGTCTGCTATACGCGGGCGTCATGTTGGTGCGGTTCGACAGCTCCGCCAGCATCAACTGCTGCTGTTGCTCCTCCGGAGATAGACCCAGAGCCATAGGAACCTCAGATGCCATGAGCGCCGGTTCTGGAGTTGGGGCCGGGGCCGCGGCATTCGGGATTGGGCTATACGCATGGAGCGAGAGCAAGTCGTTCATGACCCGAATCGGAGCCCGCCCGTTGAGACTGGGTCCGAGGACGAAAGTTCGGGAGAAGCTGCGGACGCCAGTCGTGCCGTCACTTTGAAGTTCAGAGAACTCGCCGTGCATCGTGATGATCATGCCTAGCTCACCCTCTTTCTTTCGCGTGACAGGATCGAGCAAGCCTTTCATGGGATGCCCATCGATCAGGTATTTGTTGCTCTCGAAGGCCGGGTGCTGGGTGGCTGGCAGCTTTCCCCAAGCCTCCTGAATACCGACTCCCCTACAGTAACGCTCGGTTCGTCCCTCCTTGGTGGTGATCTTGGAGTGGTTACGGGAGAGTGGTAGGTAGGCAGCCCAGGGGGGCACGGCCGTGTCCTTGTCTTTGGGAACGCCGTTTACAACGGAGAGTGTGAAAGAACTGTGCTCGTCGTAGTAAGTCTGCAGCAGCAGATTGCGGTCCGAGTCGTAGAGAGGGAAGAACTGGGTGATGAAATCCTGTCCAAGGCCGTTGATGTCGCGAAAATCGTTGCCCCTCTGGGGAATCTCCTTGACATGGAGCTTTTGTTCAGCCGCCAGGATCTCCTCGGGTGTCCTGACCTGGACGCCGCTCAGGTTCTGCAGCATGGGGAACCACGAGAGGACATCTGTAGCATGACCGGGCTCGGCCTGGATGATGGGATTGTCATTCAACAGGAGAGTCTCGAGGCGCCTGAACCGACCGCGCCACTTGCTCAGCTGCTTCAATGAAGAGAACTGATTCCTGCTCAGGTCCAAGTGCTTCAAGTCGGGAAAAGTCTCCGCCAGGTCAAAGACAGCGTCTATGGAGTCGAGGGCGTTGTCGGCGAGACTGACACTCTGTACGGCTTCGCGCTTCTCTTGCGGCGTCTTGAACTGCTCCTTGCAGAGGACCATGAGGACCTTGAAGGTCTTCAGAGCCATTGCGGGTGACGAGGAGAGCAGTCCCATCTCGACCAGGGTAGGGTCCGCACCCAGAGCGCTCAAGGTGAGTAGGGTCAGAGGGACATTGTACCGAGCCCCGAGAACTGACTGCAACTTTTGCTTGATTTGTACGGTCTCGGTTGACAGGTTGGAATTTCCACCCTGCTCGGCATCAGTCATAGGCCAGCCATCCTCGTTCTTGACGATGGAGAGGGGGGATCCGGCGAATGAGAAATTGTTGAGCTTAATAAGGTGCTCGGCGTCCTGAGTGGAAGACAAGATATAGACGAAGTCACCGTCGGTGTGTGACTAGGGCGATGTTAGCAAGGTCGGGAAACCTTGAGCGATGGGTAAGTTGATGGAATAATTCGAAGCCGCGGTGCCAGGCGAAGTGATTGTCTACTCGTTCTGCTGGGATCATGGCAAGACGAAGAGTGTGGACCATTGGCGATGCTGTAGAACCTCCCAGACCCGATCTTGGACACCTTGACATACCTTCTTGACCAGAACAGGACGCACAGGGCCACGCGTGCCGTTCGCCCGAGCCGCCTTGTTCTTGATGTGCGTCGCCTTCTTTTCCAAAAACTCGACCAGACTCTTGAGACCACCATCTACGTTGGTGGAAGCTTTGCTGGACCTCATGCCTCCGACTTGGAGCGTGGTGTTACTGACAGCAGCCCTAGAGCCGCTGGAGGGGCGCAGCAGTTGCGATGTGTCCAGGCGATCGAGGTTTGGCTTAAGTCGCGAGCTGGACCTCGGGCCAGTAGGTCTGGGGTTGCCACGTCGCGAAGGGGGGTTGGCGTTGTTGTTGGGGCCTGTGCCGGACCTGGCGCTGGAAGCCGCACCCATGTCGAGATCGCCGTCGCGATCAGTGCGAGGGGCGCGAGCACGCTTCGAGATGCCGCCGCGAGGGGCGCCACGTGAGGCGCCGGTGGAATTTTGGGTATTTCGAGCGCTGGAGGAAGGAGCACCGCCACGAGTGGCGCCACGAGGACCGGTGGGGGGCGCCATCGCGACAATTGTCGATGGGATTCTTGTACGACAGGAGGCCAAAGCGTATCGCAAACGAGGCGCGACGGTAGAATGCGTCGAATGGGAAGGATTCGGAGCAAGCGTTGATGCTGATACCATCGGGTGTCGCTGACAAGGACTGTGAACAAGCGACAAAGAAATGAGCCGGTTGATTGAGTGCAACAGGTTTGGGTGTTGCAAGTTGGGAGTTGGAAGGACGAAGTTGGTCCCGTCCCTCTTGCCAAAGTAGAGGACACTGGGGTTGAGAATCTTCTAGGCCAACCTGTGGATGTCAGGTAATGAAAGAATAGTAGGAGAGCTTCTCGGTGAATGGCGCGCAAGGGGAACTGAGAGATCTGATCTGCTATTGCCTCCGTTGAATGCATGCAAGTTGCAAGTTGCACATTCAAGGTGAGGCTCAGTTGACGACTCTGGTTCCGCAGAGGGCCAGGTAGCATTAGTCAGTTTCTCGGCGCCCTTGTGTGGCTAACGTAGTGTGGTACTGTGACTGCCAAGAAACCATGCCCATCTCGGCTGTCAGCCCGGCTGTTGCCGAAGCCGACGAGCACAAGTCGAGACCAGGTCTGACAGTTGAGATAAGAAGCATGATCGCGCGAATGGCTCCGAATGGCTCCCCAGTCCGCAGCGGGGTGCGACCGCGTCTCGTCGCGTCAACTGATTGTCGCGTAGATCGCACCCTCGATGTACACGATTTCCTTCGGTCTTTCTGAAGCGAATCGGCCATCATTTCAGAACCATGGATTCCGATGATTGGGATGACGACATCGACGACGAGATCCTCCTCTCGGCCCTTACCCAAGCCTCATATTCCGGCACTGGCAGAACCGAAACCTCCAAGATTGCGGGCCCCTCTGGAAGAGATCAAGCACCAACCCAGGACAATTACTTCGATTTCGATCTAGACGGTCTGCCGTCTGGCGCCTTTGACAGTTTCCCGGATGGCCCGGCAGCGGCCGCCACGAGTGTTCCACCGCAGAGGACAAACACGTCCCAGAGCTTCCGCCAAATCAACCTCTGGGGTCAGCCCATGGAAAGAAATGCGGTCCCTCAGTCACAGGTCCAGTCTAAGAGTGTGTACCGTGCTGACATGCCACCAGAAGTCCCAACACACCACAGATTGGATCCTGAAGCTCTCAAAACTTGGGTCTATCCCACCAACCTTGGCCCCACTCGTGACTATCAATTCAGCATCGTGAAGAACGGCCTGTTCAACAACACCCTTGTCGCCCTGCCCACTGGTTTGGGAAAGACGTTCATCGCAGCCACCATCATTCTCAATTATTTCCGCTGGACCAAAGATGCCAAGATCATATTCGTCGCACCCACCAAGCCCCTGGCTTCCCAACAAGTCGAGGCCTGCCTCAATGTGGCAGGAATCCCACGTTCTCAGGCGACCCTTTTGACCGGCGAAATCGCACCTGCTCTTCGTGAAGGCGAGTGGAAGCAGAGGAGGCTCTTCTTCATGACCCCACAGACATTGCAGAACGACCTCTCGAAAGGCTACGCGGACCCCAAGTCGGTCGCACTCCTTGTTATCGACGAGGCCCATCGAGCGACAGGAGACTACGCATACGTCAAGGTGGTCGAGTTTCTGAGAAGATTCAACCAGAGTTTCCGGGTCCTTGCCCTCACTGCCACTCCCGGTTCCACAGTCGAGGGTGTCCAGGCAGTCATTGACAGCCTAGGTATTTCGACCATCGAGATCCGTACAGAGGAGTCTATCGACATCCGGCAATACGTTCACTCTCGTGAGATAGAGCAAATTGTGCTCGAGCCCTCGTGGGAGATGCTGCATATCCAAGAACTATTTTCGAAGACACTGCGACCCCTCTGCAACAAGCTTGCCCAGGTCAACAAGTGGTTGGCGCGAGACCCCATGACTCTGACTGTGATGGGTCTGCGTGAAGCACAGCGGCAATGGTATCTGGGTGCGGGAAGACATGCGGACCAGGGTACCAAAGGCATGATCATGGCCGTCTTTGCTATCCTGCAAAGCCTGGCGCACTCCATTAAGCTGCTCAATTTTCATGGCATTGCACCTTTTTACCGCAAAATCCTCGACTTTAGGTCTGATGCCGAAGCTCAGGGCAGCAAAGGTGGCAAATACAGGAAGCAGGTTATCGAAGACGGGAACTTCCAGGAAATGATGACCACTATCGACAAGTGGCAGAAACTGGACGGATTTGTCGGCCACCCTAAACTCTCGTATCTATGTGAGAACCTGCTCAATCACTTCATGGACGCTGAATGTGTCTCAAGCACACGGGCAGCCAGCACACGAGCCATTGTGTTCAGCGAGTACAGAGATAGTGCCGAAGAAATCGTGCGTGCCTTGGACAAGCACAAGCCCATGATGAAAGCGTCCCTCTTCGTCGGACAAGCAGACTCAAGGGGAAGCGAGGGCATGAAGCAGAAGCAGCAGATTGCAACAATCGAGAAGTTCAGAAACGGGGACTTCAACGTTCTGGTAGCCACGTCAATCGGGGAGGAAGGGCTGGACATTGGGCAGGTCGATTTGATTATTTGTTACGATGCTTCGGCTTCCCCGATTCGCATGCTGCAACGCATGGGCAGGACAGGCCGGAAACGAGCTGGGAAAATCACCTTGCTTCTGATGAAGGGGAAGGAGGAGGAGCAGTTCAAAAAGGCCAAGGACAACTACGAGAAGATGCAACGGTTCATCTGTAACGGTACGCGTTTCCATTTTCGCCACGACTTGTCGGCGAGAATCATTCCGCGGGAGGCCAAACCGGAGGTTGATATGTGCTTGGTCGAAATACCGATTGAGAACACGCAGGACCGCTCGTTGCCGGAGCCGAGACGAGGACGCGCCATGCCACGGAAGAAGGCAACAAAGAAGAAGTTCCATATGCCAGACGGCGTCATAACTGACTTCATCAAGGCTTCCGACTTTGGGCGCCGGGGTGCTGCGACTGCAAACCCGAAGCCGCGAAAGCCAGTGGAGGCAGACAGATTGGCGGACGTTCCGCCACTGGAATCTGTCGTACTCACCTCCAAACAGAGAGCAGAGCTCGACCACACATACCGTAACCTCCCGTCTCTGCGGACATCGCAGGAAGACATCACTGGCCCCGACCTGGTCGCACAACCGAAGGCGCAGAGGAAGCTGCGCCGGGTTGTTCAACTCAAGCATGGTGCTCATACACAGCGATGTGTGAAGCTGTTTAGGAGATTGGCGAAATCACAATCGCTTCTGGAGCGGCATATCCAGCCATATGGCGAAGAAGCTCGATTCCGGTACAAGAAATTCCCCGCCCCCGAGTTCGCGGCTGACACCGACGATGATGTCGATGAGGGAGATGTTGATGATCTCGGGGTGGTACCGAGCAAGGGGCGTCGATGCTCTCCTCCGGGCGAAGATGACGACGGGACGACACAACCAAAGCGACAGAGAAAAACGCCTGGTCCCAAGCCGAAGACTGCACCGAGGAAGTCCAAAGCCAGCAATGCCTTCACTGATTCGAGTGGAGACGAAGAGGATAAAGGTGGCTCTGCCACTGACGCCACTGACGAAGGCGGTGGTCCACGACAAGCTCCGACACGGTCGAAAACGACACTCCAAGCACGGAAGAAACCAGCCAAGCGGCGGCGGAAGAATGATGTGGTGGAGGATTTTGGAGACGACTGTACTCGGACCAGTCCATTGGACGACAGCGCCGACTCGGCCGATGGAAGCAGGCCGTTTTACGAGTTCCACTTCACGCAGTCTCAGGAGGACAGTGATGGCGATCTACTCAGTATGAGTCAGCTGGCGCCCCCAAGAAGAAGATGAGCAAGATAGGTGGCAGGCCAGCTCCTATTGATTGATTCTGATGGCGATGAGGAGTCCGTTGCGCAGGAGCTGCTCGCAGTCGCCAGGAGATATAAGCCGGCTCTCAGCATCGACGAGAGCGACCATGAATGAGGCCTTGGCACTACATGTGGAATAGCTCATGTGGAATAGCGATTGCAATTTGGTTTTGCATCCATGGCTAGTGAAGGGTTGAAATAGTGTTGTGTGCTGCTTGTCCGAAGCCTGGGCAGACCAGTGGAGTGCAAGGCACGGCTTCCGATTCGCTGGAGGAGGCCGGGCTCAACAACGCCGGGTGCCCCCAGTGCCAGCTAAGTATATGTAGTACGATGTACCGAGTATATGTCGGTAGGTGTGGAGTTTACCTATTGTCCCCCCCACACTGTGGATTACGACGTTGCAGTGGGGGTTTTCCTTCTGTCACTCAATCCACATCTGCAGGTGATCCAGATCTGGCCAGCTGCATGATGCAATCTTTGTTTGCGTGGGACTATACTAGTACTATGTACACCAGTAGAGGCTACGTTGTACATGTATGCTGCATTGTACATAGCAAGTGATCATGGCGAAGCGGTACGGCGGTCTCGCACTCGCATACTGGTGGCACAATCCGCACCATCCAGTTTCACGTCTCGTGGACTCGGCCGGCGACGAGCGAGCTTTCGAGGAGGGGCACCGAGGCAACGACATGTTCCCTGACCCCTGGGGCTGTATGTAATGCTGGGTTGCTTCCTGAGCGAGAGCAGAGCGAGCTCCAGGCCTCATCAAACCCATCCCCATCAGTGAGGGAATGACTGAGTCGGGCAGTTCTGCAGTTGCCAGTTGGCCAGTTTACACTTTGATTGGGCAAAGCCCACCTTGGGGCGGGGGATATCGAGATGATACGATGATCCAGATGGCGTGAGAAAATAGAATGATTTGTCAGTACGGCAGTACGGCAGTAGCAGGTCCAAAATCTCCTCGTCCTCGCTTCCTCGCTTCCTCGCTTCCTATTTTGCAGTGCTGCGTAGGTTGTCGTGCAGGGCAACTGTACTCACTGCAGCCTTGCATATGCACTCCGCCCCCGCCTCCCGCGCCTCCTTCCTCTCCTCCTTCTCCCCTTCGACCCTCTGCGGCCTTGCGGGTGTCCACACAATTTCCTTCCCCGTCACCGCGTCCCAAAGCAGCTCACATCCTCCACGCGTTCGCTCTGCCAGATGATGGTGGCGGCTACACACGCGGTCACTCGACGCTACGAACTCGAACTCGACGCTGCAAACCTGCTAACCCGACGCTACGAATTGCTCCAGACCGGCCAATGGGAGACACCCCTTGACACAGAGTCCAGGTTAAGCCACCAATCAGCGTGCCCCGCCAAAGAGCACTGGCACGCGAGGAAACGCATCGACCACCACCCGTGCTCGGCCGACGACGACAGCTTCGCTCTGAGTCGCTTGGAGCGCACGGCGTTGCTTGCCGCCCACGCGCGTCGCCGTTGCCGTGCACTTGCTGAGGAGGCCCGGTGCCGTCCTCTTCGCCGTCTTCCAGACCACCCGAGCCTGAGCCAAGCCGACCATAGCCACGCGACGACGCGAGGCTGCTCAACCGCGAGTGTGACGTGCCCATGATGGACTCGGCACGGTGGAACAACCATAGCCATGGCATGCACCATGGCGCCGACGATGAATTCCAGCAGTTCCTCGACTTGAACAGTATGGGGACCATCGGCGACGGATTGCAGTTCGGCTTCGACTTCCAGCACCAGAACGGCGGCCAGATGATGCACGTCACACAGCGCGACACTATCGATACGTCCATGACTGGAACTGATGCCTCGGTCCTCATGTCGACCGCCGTGCACAGCCAGATGCCCCCCCCAATTCCCACGGGTCCTGCGCACCCGTCCATGCCCTCGACCATACTGCCTCCGGACCCGCACGCCGATGCCATCTCCGACATCGATGCGCAGATCCAGTTCCTGCAGCAGCAGAAGCTGCAACAGCAGCGGAGCCAGATGCAACAGCAGCAGGTCGCCTTTTTCGCTCAGCAGCACAATCGTATGGTACCGCCCAGTCCTCGGAGTCTCGACATACAGGCTGCGAACCGACAACAATACTACGCACAGCCCGATCACGCGTCGCAACAACAGCACCAGGACCTGTACGACAGCTACCGGAGGATCAAAGAACAACAGGACGTCTGTACCCCATGCGCCTGCGCGCAGTCTGCCAAGTATTACTAACCTTACGCAGATGTCCTTTACTCCACTTGTTTCTCCAGCGGTGACTCCTTTAGAGAGCCACTTCCCCATCGACCAGCCCTATGCCGTACCGAGTGCCTATTTCAGTCCGCTTACATCGCCAGCATTGCATGCGCAGTCTGATTCGATGGCCTTGCTTGATCGGGGCCTCGCAGGCACTGTCACGAGCTCACCCGAGGGCATGGACCATGAAGCGAACCCGTCGGCAGCACCAGCAGCAAATACTGGAGAGCTTACGAGAAAGGCGAGGAAGACTAACGCGCCGAAGACCAGAGCGAAGGCCAACGTCGGGAAGTCGCCCATCACGAAGCCACAGCGGAAAAAGACGGGATCTACATCTGCGCCACTTCTGAATGCGTGCTTGAGTGAGCTTGCTGAGTCTGCCGAGTCTCGCCATCCACGGCCGAAGCAAGCACGGCGACCAGAGCCTAGCAGTACCGCTTCCAGCTCATCGGCGGCTGGTATCACCGACTCGGAGAATGGGTCGGTCTCTCCGGAGGCCCTGTCAGACATGCCTCCGCCTCCCATACCAAAGCCTCGCTCCGCCAAGCCTTCTCCTGCTCTTCGGCCTCAGAACAACGATACTCCAAAACTGGGCCCGGCGTTGGCGAGCCTTCCTGGGAAACCTTCTCCCGCAACCCCGGCTTCACTCATGAAACTTCCATCACCTAGCAATGCCAACAGACCAGAGGCAGGCACGGACACGAATCCCATGGCCGTGGAAAACATCGAGAACTTTGAACTACCGGAAGCAGTGAGCTCTGCTCCCAAACTGGCCTTGGCCCCCTTGATCACACAAACAGAGTCGTTGAACATGCAGTCACCGGATCTGGAATCAGCATCAGGGAGACGGTCTGCATTTCAGCCGTTGCCATCGCCCGTCTTCCCAAAGGCAAGTGCTCCCGCCTCCATAACGAAAAGCCCGCTCCTGGCCGCAGCGTCTTCGACAACAACCACCAATCCGAAGAAAACGCCTCAGCTTGCTGCACGCGGCAGCAAAAAGAGAGGAAGCATAAGCATAAGCTCTTCGCATGGGTCTCCCGCGCTGCTACCGAGAATATCGCCCAACATCAAACCGCTTCTGCCAGGTGGGGCGACAGCTGAAGACACGGCATCCCGTCTATTAGCATCCAAATCCAACTATCAGAACATCTTGGAAGGCAACCTGGTGCCTGGCGTGTCCTATCCAAGCGAGTTGTCGACAAATTTGACTTCGAAACGGACGTCGCACAAGATTGCAGAACAAGGTCGCCGGAACCGCATCAACTCGGCACTGCAAGAGATTGCCACGCTGCTACCCCTGGGCACCGTTATTGAGGGCAAAGATAGCGGAGGCGAAAGTAGCGACAAGAAAGACAAGAACGGAGTCACCCCAAATAGCAAGGCCAGTACTGTGGAGATGGCGATCGAGTACATCAAACAGCTGAAGCAGGAGGTAATGGATGCCAACAAGCGGGCAGAAGAGGCTGAAAAAAAGCTGCAGGACAAGCAGATAACTGGGGCTTCCTGACCCGAGGTCAACCCCTTTTGGGGTCTTTTCTTTTGTGTGTGTTAGTGTGTGTGTGTGTGTGTATGGGTGTGTGTGGGCGGG
>JASMMZ010000004.1:17804645-18170808 GCA_038502455.1 Anisogramma anomala | reverse complement strand
ACGGTAGTGTGGAAAATGCAAGGCAGGGAGGGTTGCGTGTGTGTGTGAGACGCATGCAATACGCGCCGATTTATTTTATTGTTGGAAACAAGAATCGCAGTTGGCAGGCGTTTTCATCTTGGTGTGCGCGAGATCAACCCGTGTGTAACTCGGCAACCCCGGACGAGCGAGCGTTAGTGAGTAGGGGGAGGTTTGCCCGAGGATAGGAATGATGATGAATTGGACGCCTTGGCCGCCAACGGACAGTCAGTAGTACATGTTGTGAGTGGCAGGCGACCCGAGGAGCAAGACTCGGAGTCTCGACGGCAGGTGGACAAAGAGAGAACACACCAGACCCAGTCACCAGGAGCACAAGAGAACGGGCTATGCTATAATGCAAATCCTTGAATGTATTCCTATTCCAATTAATTGAAGCAGAGCCTGAGCCAACCCAGCCGGCAACCCAGCAAAGCCAGCATGAGGAAAAGATTAGACAGTAATCAATGCTTGCTCTTTCATCCGTGTCCCTTCTCGATTCTCAGTCCATGGTCTCTGGCATGATCCAACTCGTGACCGTACAACAGGTTTGTATTCCCAACTTCCCTTCATCGACATGCAAGCATTCAAACGAGAATGCCAGTACAGAAGCAAAAACGCCAGGACTGTCGTTGTCACTAGTATCTACATTCCCCGCCCATTCGAAGTGTCCGCCCAAATTTGATATCCCTAACCAACGCCGTCGCCAGTATGCAGAGGAAAAAAGTACGAAGTCGTAACGACATCAATCGTCACCGATGTGCATCGCTCACCGCACGATCTGGTTCGCAAGTTGTCATTCTTCAAATGGCGCCCGAAATTTTTCTTGCCGTATTCGCCGCTGCCACAGAAGTGGGACTCGTCATGCTGCCAACCCGGCCACTGGTCTTGCGGACACCGGACGGCCCTTTACCGTCGTTGCCACGCAAGTTGTCGCCGGACTTCTTGCCGCTGCCTCGGACCTTGATGAGCATCCCGGACGCTGAGCTAGAGCGCACGGGAGAGCTCTGGAGGGCCCGGACCTTGGCATTGGTCAGAGAGCCAATGTTCTCGGCGTCTTTGGATGCATCATTGTCTATGACCGAGGTGTAGAGGCTGGTTGTCGTCGACGATGTTGTCGTCGTGTGGCTAGCAGAACGCGACTTGTGGATGTTGGGCGAGTTGGACGACTTGCGAGCCGAACGCATTCGCAGGTGCAGCTCCTCGTCGGTCTCGGTAGCAACGGACATGATCTCGGTTTCTTGCTGGACGTGCCTGCTTTCCTCTTCGACAGAAGACCGCTGAGGACTAGTCCGGTTGTAGGCGTGTTGGCGGGTCTTGCGAGGCTGGCCTGGCGTTGGGGCCGGCAAATAGTTGTCCTGATCTGCGCTCCGCTCATTTTCCATTTCACCTAGCGGCGTCCTCCCTGAGACGCTGCGGTGAGAAGGCGTAGAGGCCTTGCTTGGGCTGCGGCCGGTGTTGGCCGTCTGCATGGCGCGAACGGGAGTGCTGGGGTTGGAGTTGCAAGCCGCTGCAGCCATCTCCTTGCGCAGCCTTCTCTCGACGCGCTCCTCGACCCACCACTCTCTGAAGGCGCCCTGGTTGAGATGCAGCCAGTGTTGCTGGGGGCCAACCACCATGCCCGGTCGCATAAATCTCATGTAGGCAATGACCTCGTTGGCGGTGAAGCCATATCTGTAAATGAGGTATGCTCCGATCAAGCAACCGGTTCGGCCCAGTCCAGCCTTGCAGTGCACGGCAATGCCCTTCTTCTTCACAGTGATCATCTCATGTGCCAGTCGGATGAACTTGCGCACGGTGGACATGGCGGGGCATGTGCCATCTTCGAAGATCATGTCCAAGTGCGTGATGCCAAGGCCCTCGAAGTATGATGGCGAGTAGAGCTCTGAATTGAGGCGGACGACCAGTCCGATGTCACGCTCCGAAAAGTGCTTGAGGACGTTCTTGAAGGGCTGGGGCAGTGTGGGGTGGTCATCAACAGCGTCCAATGTCTTGGGAACGGTAGACCACGTCTCCGAAGTCTCGGGTATTTTGGCGACGGGCTCGTGCTGGGGCGAAGCGAAGGCCAGGAAGTTGGGGGTGACCCAGTTGAAGTCGCCGTGCTCGACTCTCTCGAATCTCTCGTACTCGTCCAGGTCGAAGTCCTCCAGGGCGCAAACACCTTCCTCCTTGGCTTTCCACACACCGTAGACGACATCCTGGACCGTGATACCGTAGTCGGCCTGACTGTATCCAGCGTCGCGGAAGGGCATCAATGGTGGGTCGACTTGGGCGATAGGGGCCAGGGCCAGGTGGGGCGGCCAGGACTGGATCAAGACCATGTAGCATGCCAGAAGGGTTGAGGCGTTGGCGCGGCCTAGGCAAGTGGAAAAAAAATCAGTTTCTCGCGAAACGCACAAGCGTGGCGAACTTTCAATACTCACTTCTAGGATCGGCTCTACTCCAGAAGACGATAGGACGGTCCTTGTTCTTCTTGGCACCGAGAATCTCGTGGAACTGGAGGGCAAACCTATAGAGGTGGCCGATGTGGAATGGACCAAAGTCATGGTGGAAATTGTTGTAGAGGAGGGTGTCGTCGACGGAGAAGTAGTAGGGCTGCCTATAGGCTGGCTGGGCGACTGCCTGGGGACCGTGGCCAGCGCGTTGCGAACGCTTGATAGGAGAGCGGGTGGGGGGCTCTGGGTAAGGGAAGAGAGTGTCTTCAGTAGGAGGGTGTACATATGAGGCGAGGTAGAGGCGGTCTTGAGAATACGTTAGCAGGACGGCTGGTACGTGATGAAACAGGCTATGATATGGAACGGTGGCAGTGGGACCGCCGGAGCCATGAATGGACCCCATGGCTGGCTGTGGATGAGAAAGCAATGGAGTCATGCAAAGTATCGTGTGTTTGGTGGGCCGGTGGTTGGGAATGGATGCTTGCAGCTTCACAGCGCAAGGACGTACCTGGGATGTATTCAATGATCTGCCCCAGGTTGGAGCTCTTGGAAGGACCCATAGCCGCTGGAATGGACTTCAAGAGGAAGAGGGGGTTGAGTGCTGAGGAGACGATCTCTGTCGAGGTCGGGAGGGCAGGAGCGAGGAGGGGGTTGAGGGATGAAATGCAGCTGCGGCTGCGGCTATGAAGAAGGTTCTTTTGAAGAGATTGTCGGTACGGCGGCTCTTTCGATTCGAATTTCAAGCTCAATTGTGGAGGGGGAGTAGCGGACGGTGGCAACTGAGACAGATTTCAATTATTGCGGTGGCTGGGTGTGGGTACCGGCCTTGCTGCATCCGACCAAACGCCCTCCTCTTATTACTTTGGTGAGCCGGCAAGATGGCGTGCATGCGACCAATAGCTGGGAAGCTGAAATAGAGTAGCCAACCTTGGTAGAGCTAGGAAATGGTGACAGGAGGGGGGCGGAGGGCTGGATCACCAGGCTGGTGAGGTGTGGTGGGTGCACAAGAGGCAGGGGCAGAGGCAGAGAGAGGCAGAGGCAGGACAACCGATGTTGATGTTTGGGATGGAAAGCAGACCGCAACGGCAAAGGTTTCGTCAATGGCAGAACGGGACAAGCTCCTAATTATGCGGAAACGTTGAGGTGTTCATTAGGTTTGGGTCGTCAACAAGTCAAAGAGGCGAGCAGCTTGAGCTTGGTGCCCGAAGTCGTGTCATGCGCCTAGTCGAATGTTATTGCTGCCACCCCTGCAAATCAACCCCCAGCTCGCCAGTTGTCAGAGCAACACGGACTACCATAGTAACGGCCGGGCGTCTACGCCATTGCCCATGCGATCGCGATTCTGATTGTCCCACTGGCGGCTTTCCAATAACAGGTCAATTGACTTTTTCTAGGTGCTCGGCCGCCCGCGGAGTTGCCCCGGTCACGCCGACAACCTCACACCCCCTCAGCCCAGTGGGGAAACCTTGGTTCATGCACTCCTGACTCTGTTTCCAGTCGTCGTCCCGTAAACTTCTCGTCGTATTGACATCACGGATCCATCCTGCTTCCATCCACGCATCCATGCATCCACGCTGGGCTCCTAATCGCAACATTCCAACAGCCGCCTCTTCACAGTCGCTCCGACAGTCGCAGAAAGTCTCCATGCTCGGTTTGAAGATGTCTTCCAATGACGTTGATACCGCCTTCCCATGCTCGCTGTGAGTACCTGCAAGGGCCTACTTCTAAGTGGGCGCGACCCGCTTATGCGTCTCAAACTCGGTAAACTCTGCTGACCGCGTTCATTTCGCGTTGGCAGGCATGTGGACGTGCCCTTCCCCACGGCCAGGCTGTCAACAATCGCCAAGAAGGCCCTGTCAGTTGACAAGGAGCTTTCACCGCTGGTCCAGAGAGAGTTCTCCACTGTCGCCGCTGGCAATGGAAGCCCCGACCAGTGCGTCCTGAGCGTCCACTACAAGGCCACCACCAACCGCATGCTGCGTGTTGCTGTCAACGGCTTCATGGATTCTCTCTCCCTGGTCATCGAGGTCATGGAAAAGCTCGATGCCGATGTTTTGGAGGCTCAAACCAGGGAATGAGCACATGTGTGAGCCACTACGGAGAGGCTCGGCAAGACAACAACACACCATGCAGCCTTGTGTCACACAGCTGCATGCAGCCAGAACGCCGCCTCTGCTCTTCCAGGCGGGTCCACACCCAATGGAAGGCATGGAGGACGCCGATGAGCTGTTCGGGGCTGAAGCGCAGGATCCTCTCGAATTCACCGAAAGAGTCATTCAGGTCACTTTCCGCGTCGGGCAATTTCCACACTGTCAACACCGACGTTCAACAGCGTTGTGGCTGGCTGTATTCTGAAACGGCCTCCTCATGCCCCGATCGTGGCGCGTCTGTGCTCTATCGGTTCCAAGCTTCAACGAGCGGTATTTCTTGGGATTGAGATGAAGGTAGCTGCTCATTGCCATGTTCATGACTCACGGAAGAACACATGCTCCGTGATGTTGATATCAGGGTCCAAAGGGCCCATCACTTCTGACACAGGACGACTCAATGATGCCAAGCAGTCAAGGTCAATCATCGGCTATGTCTTGGAGATGCGCATGGCACTTGTGTGTACGGTATGTGACCCCAATTACATAAATACGCGGTCCTGCAGATCGTCATGGAAGCCGCCATCTATAGATTCTGGTCAGTGGGCCATGGCTCATTTCCTCCAATTCTCTTGCTCTTATCTGTGAGATCTGCTTTTTGTCAGGGGGCGCATTCGGTAGTAGGCTGCCACATACAAATACAGTCAGGTGGTGTTCATAGGTCTAGTATTACACACCTTGTCTCCACCATCGAGGCTGACCACGCCTGGCACTATCAACATCACATCTTTCACATCTTTAGTGTCTCCCATATTACCCGTGGATTATTCTATATGGCGACCTTGCTGACGAACCTGCACATGTTGTTGGCTCTGTATGCCGGCTGATTCGAGACTAACCAAACATACATTTCCAAGCCGAGTCCCCTACACAGTCGTCCTCACGATCCTCGAATTATGTGCATCCCATTTCAATCCATTCTTCGCCAACCACCCGAGGTCATGGACTACCATCAACTCCGCCCTCGCGGCCGGGCGGGGTGACGTCCCTGCCGGCACCACGGGCTTCGTTCTCCCCGGCAACGGTGGTGACTGCGCCCTCGCGCTCCCGTCCCGATTGCCGTGCAGCGAGCTCGTCTTCGTGGCGCTCGCGTCGTGGTCCGGTGCCCGGGCGCTCATGCTCCTCCGCGGCAGCGGCGGCGGGATGGGCCGCCCGGTGGGCCCCTTCATGGCCTGCGGGGGGTTCGGCATCATGCCGCCGTGCAGCGGCGGGGAGGACCGGGTCCTGCGCAGGTCGCCAAGCGCCGCGCCGAAGTCTGGGGAGAGAAGGGGGGTGGCTGTGGGCGACGATCGTGGCAGCGAGGGAAGGGGGCTTCGGGGAGGCTCTGAGGGCCTTTCTCTGAGAGAGGCGGAGATGGACGACGGGGTCGTCGGCACTGGGGACCTGCCGGCGTCCATTGCTGTTGCAGAGCGTATTCTCTGTGTGGTCGCTGTGTTGGCGATTGCGGGGTTGATGCAGAGACCGAGCACGGGCTGCCGGGGCACCTGGCGAGGTCAGCATGCAGGCCACCTGGCAAAAGCGCAAAAGCATTCCGTCTTGTTGGGGACGCTCTCCACTTGAGCACACTCACCTTTTGCTGAACTGGCGACTCCAGCCCTGGCAGTGCCTCGCCCGCGTCCTCGCTGGGCACCGCCCCACCCCGCTGCTGCTGCTGCTGCTGCTGCACCCACACACGCACGCCCATGGTCGCGCCCGTGCTCGCAAGGCGGCGCAGGGCCCCCAGGCGCGACGGCGCCGGCGACGAGCCGGGCGTGGTGCGCCAGGGGGGTGCGCGCGCAGGGGCGGAGGCGCGCTTGCTGCTGCACCGGTGCGAGAGCATCTTGTTGAGGGTGACGCGGTGCTGGGCGGCGACGCCGATGCTGTCGGCGTGGCGGCGGCAGGCGTGGCACTGTGGGTGGGAGCGGGTATGGTCAGTCGGCTGTCTGTGTTCTCTGCAGGCACCTGCCGATGTAATCCCGCACACCGTGCAAGACGCCTCACGAGACATTGCCCAATATAACTCTCACGGCCCCCCCACGACACCTCCGAAGACATTGGAAATGGAATTCTAGGGAACGAGAGGGATCCTTACGTAAGCGGGTAGCTCCGTCTCAACGCTGTCGATGGCTCCGTACTTGACGCATTGGTTGGGGCACTCGACTTTGGCTTGGATGGTGTGGTTGCAGATGGCGTGCCACCGGGATTCTTGGTAACACATCGTGTGCTTGGGGTATGGGGTGTTCTCGTGGGTATGTCGTATGTACGTACAGATCCTGCGTCGATATAAAGCAGTCTCTTCACATGAACGAAGCAAGGGCGCAGGTGCCAGGCTGAGTAGTGATAGTGGGAATTGGGAATATATCACCTCCCGGATCGGGTGCATCACCTCTCTCTTTCCGCTGTCTCGCTCTTGTTCTATGCATAGGAGACTCTCTCAGGCACAACCAGCAGGGCGCTTCTATAGAGGCTGGGTGCTAATGACATGGTGCCGGCTAGGGCACAACCGCCGTATACGCAACCGCCTGCAGACGTGCCACACACCGGGAGTCTACGCAAGCCGGGGCCCTGAAAGGGATGCAAGTTGCGCGCGGGTTGGGGGCGGTGGCTTGGGCCGAGCTAGTGGGGTTGTTAGCATCTGTGTTAGCATCTTGTTAGCATCTTGTTAGCATCTTGTTGAGGTTGCGAGCCGAGCGGGCTAGGCATTCACCTGTGTATCTGAAGAGGTCTGGGTCCGTCCTGGCTTGGCCGGGGCGCGTCGACGCCGGCCCATCTTGGCACAAGCGACTGCAGAAGCGGAGCGGATGAAGAGCATTTCAACCTTATTGTCCCGAGCCTGCAGTGCCAGGTCGGGGAGTATTCGGACGGTTGGTCTGCGGGCGACAAGCCCGAGTGACCAGGCAATTAGCCGACATTGGGTGGCCGAAACGCTGCCGAGCCGAGTACCTTCAGCGGGGTTGCGGGGTTTGCCTGCACAAGCCGGCTTTGTCAGCAAGGTCGCGGTACATGGCTACTTACTACATACTGTACACGCACATCTTCACAGCTCTTTCGTTAACTCCGTCTTTCTTAAGACCGTCCAACGCTAGACCATCCAACGCTAGACCATCCAACGCTAACGCTATCGAGATGGGCTGAGGCTGAGGCCGAGAGGCCCCGCATACGCATATGCTCTACGAGTACGAGATATTGTATGAGCGACCTGGACGTAGGAGGAGCGAGCACCACATGGTAGCTTCAACAGTTGCCTGGAGACCAGGCCCTGACCAGCACGACCAGCACGACTAGCACGACCAGCACGACCAGCACGACCAATGGCTGACTCCTATACTCCGTCTTCAGGAGCTGGCCCGTCTCCTGACAAGAATCGCGTTGTGCGCAGGCGGAACCGAGTGCCACTGAGCTGCAGCCCATGCCGGTCCAAGAAGTCAGTGCGCCCACCTGGCTTAGGACTGTTCTGTATCACTAACCTTGGCAACAGGCTGTATGAGCACCAACCAATGCAAACATGGAGTTGAACTGTTGAACTGACGCCCGGCTAGAAAATGCGATAGGGGCCACCCGTGCACCAACTGCTTCAAGAGACAGGGCGCGGATACGCCGTCATGTTCCTACGCAACGCCCTCCAGCCGAAAGAGGCCCCAGCTGCAGGCATCCAAGCCGACGCCTGACAACATGCAAAATCGCATTGATCGCTTGGAAGGACTGGTGCTGTCCCTGATGCACCGCGGTGCCAATATCGACCCATCAAATGCTGCCGCCGCTGCCGCCGTTACCGGTAGTAGCAGCTCGAGATCCGGCCCCGGCCCCGCAGCTGCCACGTCGGCAGAGACACCGACTTCATCGGCCGCCAGAATCGACGAGGGTGGAATCATGGGCGACGATGGCGATGGCCATAACAGCGACATCGACGGCGGACTCGCCAACTCACTAGGTGTCCTCAAGGTTGACCCCGACCGGGGAAAGTCCATGTACATCGGACAGGAGCACTGGCATACCATCCTGGCCGATATCTCCGAGGTCAAGAACTATTTTGTGAACCACAAGAAGGACTTGGAGAAGAGCTATGAAAAGGTGCTCTTGAGCAAGCCAAAGTCCGCGCGAGAGGGGCCTACCTTCTTGATGGGGGTGCAGCCTGCGCCCGACATGGAGCTGAGAGCGGAGCTGCCGCCGGAGCCTCATGTTCTCAAGCTTTGCGCCCGCTACTTCAACTCGATGGACAACGCCGTGAACATTGTCCACGGACCCACGTTTCACCAACAGCTGCGAGCGCATTGGCAAGACCCGTCCAAGTCACCCATCATGTGGCTGGGCCTGCTCTACTCGGTCTTGTGTCTGGCCATGTTCAGCTATCACAAGGTCGGGGACGAACCTCCGGAGTGGAAAGGACGGAGTCTCGAATTGGCCGCCGAATATAGGCTGCGAACTGTGCAGTGCCTCATCGCTGCTGATTACACGAAGCCGGGAGAGTACACGGTTGAGACCATGCTGCTCTACATCTTCGGAGAGTTCTCCTCTCGATGGGATGCGGACTTGTCAGTGTACTTGATCCATTCGATTGCCACCCGGCTGGCTTTCCGGATGGGCTACCACCGCGATGCTAAATGGTTTCCATCTCTGAGTCCATTTCAAGCGGTGCGTTTCTACAATTTCAACGCACCAAGTGAACTATTGGAGGACTGACTTGTTCACGCCAGGAAATGAGACGCCGTACATGGGCACTCTTGAGAATGGCTGACGTTGTCTTCGCCCATCAGGTCTCGTTGCCAAGCATGATTTACGACAACGACTGCGACACACAACTTCCACACAACATATTCGACGAGGAGTTCGGGCCAGCTACGAAGGTGTTGCCGCCCTCCCGCCCAGACTCGGAGCCGACACCCGTCAGCTACATGATCGCCAAGGTCAAGCTATGCTTAGAACTGGGAAGCATCCTGCAAGCCACCAACCGTGTCGGAAGGCAGGTCTCCTACGACGAGATCCTCCGATTCGATGCGCGTCTGAGAGAAATTCGGCAAGAACTCCCCCCTCATCTCAAGATGCAGCGCCTCGAGCGCTCCAATGACCTGCTCACACTCATTGTTGCACGCTTCAACATTGACATTCTCTATCTGAAGATTGTGTGCCTCCTGCATCGCAAATACCTCACCCGCTCCCGCCAGAACCCACGCTACGCTCACTCTCGCCGCTCGGCCATCGAAGCCTCGCTCGAGATGCTGAATCACTTGACGGTGCTGCACCGAGAGTCGCAGCCCAACGGTCGCCTTCGGTCCATCAAGTGGTTCGTTGCCTCCATCGCCACCAAGGAGTTCCTCTTGCCGGCAATGCTGGTGATTCTCGATCTCCACTACGACAAGCAGACAGAAGACGCAGGCCGGCGCCAAGATTCGCAGTCCATGTATTTCTGGGCGCCAGAGCAACGCCTCGAGATGATCCGCTCCCTGGAAGCGGCCAAGGACATCTGGGAGGGCCTTGCCGACGGCTCGATGGAGGCTGTGAAGGCATACAACATCGCCAAGATCATGCTCGAGAAGATCAACAGTCCTAGTCATGGCGGGCCGGCTGGACCGCTGCCGGCCATGGGGCTGCAGTCCGGGGCGGCACCGATGCGGGACGACCTGTCTGCGGGCCTGGGCGAGATGCCACCCGAGCATTCGGCAGCCATGACGCTCGAGATGATGTCCTCCGGCGGCTTGACGCCCAACACCGCCGCTGTGCTCGGTGGTGCGGTGCAGAGCCCTGGCGGTACGGCGTACCCGCCCCTGGATTTCTCGGTACCGGCGATGGAGAGAACGGGCCTGACGCCGGAGATCTCGGGGGATCTGGCCGCGGCGCCTGGGTCGCCGTTCTCGAGCATTTTCTATCAGATGAGCCACGGGATAGAAATGGGCCCGAAGTTTGATTGGGTGAGCACCGTCTTCGGAGTCCACTGGATGGTCCTTCGGGGATTCTTCTGCTGACCGGTATCTGCAGGATGCGCTGCAGAGCTATACAGAGAACATCACCTGGGGCACGGACGGGCAGACATTCTTCAGCGAGGGGCCGAACACGCCATCGGCGCCTGTAGCCGGTGATCCATCGCCCGGCTCTGGTGACAGTTAGACGTTGGACACACCCGGAAGCAGCTCGAAGACATGGGTAGCGTGTTCGCCAGCTTGAGCTGTTGGTTAGCGCGGCGCTAGCAATCCCCACCGCATCCAACCATGAACCCTCATGTCTGAAAAGCCGATTTCAGGATGGCTACACTAGCGTGGTGCTAGGCTATGGAATCCCTGATGACTGCAAGGGGTTATTAACTTGGTGGCAAAAAGATTGGTATTCGGCAAGATTTAGCTGTAATTTGTCCATAGGTTTATGGCCTGGCTGGACGTGAAGCGAAACCCCATCACTGTTCTTCTTCATCAACGTCAGTGGACAGCAACCTCGTTATCCGTGCGCCACGTACATACTGTGACACCGGGACCTGATTCTCAGATCATGGTAGGTGAAGGAGGGCCTTCCAAAAAGAGGAGAAAGACTTGCACATGTATTTATTCTCTTCTCGGAAAAGCTGCAACCCAGATGGATACCCCATTCCGAATCCAGCTTCACCCGCAAGGAATAGTTCAGACAAATAAGATATTCCCAAACTCTAGTTACGATGTATAACTTCTGTTTTATATTGAAAATATAACGGTTACCAGGATTCAAACCAATTCAATGTTAACTTGTTGTCTTTCCAAACCTCGTACTAAATACATGCTAGTAGATAAAAGCCTGACGCACCTGAATTCCAAATTTCAACCTAACCAGCAGGGCATATCTCATGTAACAGTGTCCGAGCCACGTGTTTCATGTATCTCTATTTCGGAGCTGCGATACACTTCACTTCTGTCCTTATCACGGTGCGCAGCCATGCCACGAGAGCCATGACATGGCCTAACTCATGGCGTGGCTCATGGCCGGCTATGACCACGCCATAAGGAGTTGATGAAGCTGATGGTTTTAATGCTGTCAAGGAAGACGATGCTGAGGAAGACGAATCTTAGACGATAGAGATTTTAATGGCTACTATGACGACTAGTATGGTGGCCTTGAAGTTGATAATAGCGTCTAGCTAGCACAAGGGAGGATGGGATTACAGGTACGATGACAATGGGACTATTTCGAGTACTCTTGGGAGTGATTTTTTTGTATAACTGGTTGTTTGTTTGCTTTGGCCTTTGCTGTTTCTTTTACATTTGATATACAACTGCCAGCAAGTAACTTGACTATTGATTTGTCCTTGCTCTTGAGTTCAAACCAGAAGTATCATGCTCTTTTTGTTTTTAAATCTGTTGCTTACTATTAGGTTGTTGTCCTTTGGTTGACGTTGAGGATAGTTGTATATTCTTAGCCCCAAGTTATCTTGGCATTTGGGCCCATATAACTCTGCTTTGACTAGCTACTCTAGTTACAACTTAGACAGACAAGGAACAAACTGTTACTCTGATACACACACAATATTACTATGCATGTTGGGACATAGTCAACTGTACTGACTGCAAGTTGATTGTTGGGTGCCCATTCAACATAGGGCACGGGTCATTAAATCAATATTAAAATACGCGTTTTGAAAACGAATCGTCAAAAAGTCATGAACTTTCAAGCCAAACGAACGGCACCAAAATTACCAAGTCCTTTGACAAATATGTCTAAATCGCCAAATTGTAACAAACACGCTAATCTTACGCAACAAATCGTCAAATCGCAACAAACAAAATCGCTAAGTTATCACAAATAGCTATCCAAAAACGTTAAATTGACAGCCAATGAAAACAAATTAAGGGAAATCTGTTGGAATAGCATTCAAGTGCAGTGCAGTCAAAACTGACTATACTATTGCAAGTCAATTGCAGTAGAGTACCCAATTCAATGTGGGGTACAAACCAAGCAACTCTCCATACAAAGTAATGTGTAAACCGACTAGCAGTTTAGCAAACTTAGAAGTAATTATCTACCACTTAACCACGTATTACCAGTATTACTTTGGCCGATTCGAATCGATAACGGTACAACTTCTAAAGGCCAATTAACAGAAATAAAAGGATTTAAACACCTTTCGCTAAATAATACGATAAAAACTTATAGTTGAAAGATACCAACGAAAATTATACAAGAAACACTTAATGAACAACATCAACTAACTAGTGCTTATTAAGTTAAGTACAGATAAGCTAGGTAAAAGAAGGAATTACCCACATGTTATACTTTGTAAAATATCAAAATAGAGAGAAGATTTTTGCCAAAGACCTTTACTAGCTACATCGGTTTTCAAGTCAGTAAGTATTTTTTTTTTGGATTAAGTCGGTTTTCTATAGCAATCTAAAGGTAATGACGGTATCTCTATTGATAAAACATTAAGAAATCTTTATTGAACCCTTTTTTTAATAAAACCCCTATTAAAATCAAACGCCAATTTTTTTTATTTGTCAAAACTCGCCTATTAAGTTACTAAGACCCCTATAATTAATGAACAGCTAAATTGTTACTACAATTGCAAACTGTTAAGTCTAAAACCCTTATAACAACAAACAATAACTCAACATGTTGGTAGGCCTTTATTGTTGCAACATAGTTGATTCGAATTACTGTGGTCAAAGTAACTAGTGCTGTATTGATGTTGGTTGAAAAGTATGAGTTGTAAGTTCTAAGTTTGGTAGACCGCTAACCAGTCTGCACGCTAATTTGTATGGCCAAATGCTTTAGCCTATGCTCCACTTAAAGTGGGTATCCATTATACTACACTTGTAGTATAGTGTATTCAAATCCTACAAACTATAGTCAATTTGCAGTATGTACAATCAACTTTACTATAAGTAAAGTTAACTTGACTATACTACATTTGACTACTATTTCAATATTGGCGGCCTTTTATTCTATGCCTATTTGCTAGCGTGACTTGCTATTAATTGGTGGCAACCTTTGAAATCCTTCCTTAATCTACAATTAAATAACAAGCCAAACTCCTATTAATTCTGATTAATTTGTATTGAAAGTGACCTTAATTACGGCTCTTTAAAGCCCCTTTACTCTACCCTTTTAAGACCTGAGTTCCTAAACTTCCGTGTATAGGTTTATCGCTATAAAATCATATATATTACGTATTTCACCACTTACTTACCTTTTACTAGTAATTTTAACTATTAAAATTGTTATCTTTGTTACTATTACCATTACATTACTATTCTGATAGTCTTTAAGTTTGCTAGGGTAACCTTATTCCTTCACTTTATGTGTCAGGTGGTTTATATAGCTCTGTATTCGTATAATTAACTTATTGCTATCTATAAACCTCTTTAGAGTGTTATTAGGCATGATCTTGGTTATAACATTAATAGGGTTAATTTTACCATGAATTTACCGGAACTTATTGATTTTCCGGGCTTATTATATCTCCTTCAAATCATTAAAATTATTATTAAACGTTTTTCATTAGTTTAAACTAATTTTAATAAGTATTCATAAAGTTTCCAGAAGTTTATATATATTATTACAGGTATCCAACGCAATTCTAGTTATTTGGTAATTATCCTTAATGAGTCGTTAGTTATTATACCGATATTAAAGTCCGTTATTATACCATAAGCTTTTAAAAATAATACGTTTCGTACTATACGCTAATAATTAACGGATATTTAATATATAAGGTTTTTATTAACTATAAATTACACATTTAATCTTTTCTCGTTAACGAATATTATTAGAAATCTTATTTATGATATAAGTTTGATATTGTTAACAAATAACTCCTCCGAAAAAAATATTAGCTTTACTTTTGTTTAATCTATTAAAACTATATTAATTGATTTTTTTCAAGTAATTTAATTACTATTAAATCCTTCTATTGAACTTGTTAAAGTCCTTATTTTGTGGATCTTATATTTGTACTATAATGGAAAAGTTGTATAATACTTTCGGTTAGCATAACGTAATAATATAAGTCGTACGTACCCTTAAATTTAGGTATTTCTGAAATTGTTGGAATAGTGGTATCTGCAATGCAGTAGGTCAACTTTACTTACAGTGAAGTTGCTTAAACTAACTGCAAGTATAGTATATTGTTTTGTGTGGGCTTACTGTATTAGCTGTAAAGTCAAATACAGTATACGCCTACTTTATACTAGGGCATGTGCTAAGCAATTAGCCATACAAAATATTGTGCAGACCGGCTAGCAGTCTACCAAACCTAGAATAATACATCTATCACTTGATCACATAATACTACTGTTACTTCGACCAATCGAATCGATAACATTATAACGTTTAAAGCCCTACCAACATTGATTATTACTTATTATGTTAAGCATATATTGGCAAATTAAAGAAAAGTCTACTTTTCGGTTACGCTTTACGTTATTATTCAAGTAAAGGAAAAAATCTTGAAAAGAGCTTTTACTATTGTGTCATTTTTTACGGTAGTACGTAAAGAGAATCTTTAGGCTGTGCCAGTCTTTACTTCAGTTTAGAAGTAACGATGGTATCGCTATTAAAAACACTAGGAAATCTTTTCAAATATTTTTTAAAAACGTTAAAGTTAACTGTTAAAAGTCTTAAAGTTCGTTAAGTTTGTAAACGGTTAAGGTAATACTATTCTAAGTACTACGGTTGTAAAAATAATTAAGTCACACGACTAAATAACAAACGACTTTCGACTTTACCCTTTACATTAAATCTTTGCCCAAATACTAAATTTCCCCTTTTACTTTACTTTTTTACTTCCCTACGCTAATTTGATATTTAAGATTGCTACTTTAAGCAAAAATACCCAAAATCATCAAGTTGCACCGAGAATTCCACGTTACATGACTTTACATTAAATCGTCAAGTTCTTACGCAATAAGTTACCAAGTATCTCGCCTACTAAGTCCTACATAAGCCTAAAACTCAAGATGTCACCTATCTAAAACCTTTAGAAAGGGATTGAAGCCTTCGGATCCCTCTTTTTAAAGTAATATGATAAAAACCTTTGGGATCTAAATATCGATGAAAACTTAACGAAATAACACCTAGTTAATTTCATCGGCCAATTAATCATCAAATAGGACGGCAACGAAGAACTAAATTGCGGCGATGACGTCTTTCGTAAATATCGTGAGTTTTTTGACGATTGGATTATTAATATATAGAAGAAAATTCAAAAAGGTATTAAGTCCAAGTTAAATAAGAAACTTTAACAACGAGGGATTTACGTGCTAAAGGAAAGCTCCACCAGATTAGTAAAAACCCTTTTTGAGTTAGCTTAACATAAGGAACGACCTTAAGATCCATGCTCTAAAGGAAAGAGTATTAAAGAATTTCAACACCCTTTCATGCGTTTTAAAGAATCCTTTAACCCTTAGCTAAATTAGGACCCTTTACGCGTTAACAATGAGAAACCTTTTGATTTTTTTGGTAGCTCAACACCTTCACATAATAATGCGGAGTACTTTTTTAGCGATGATAAGACGCGTAAAGCAATAAATGTTAATTCAGCTAAAAGAATCAACGTTAAAACCTTATACTAGTTAATTAAATAAGATCTTCAAGTCATTTAAAACCTTTTAGTCCTTATCGCCATTTAGCCTTCTAATCGCTAAGTTCCCTAAAAATCTTCCTACGATAAGTTTGCATATATGTAAAAGTATAGATATTACAATATACCCTTACAGTTAGTATACATAAGTCAAGTGGCAGTGCACTATATTGCAAGGTGCACTTCTATAGAGTACATGATAACGTGCCATGCTGCAGGCTGCACTCTTGTAAGATACAAAGTGCATCATACATGGAGCGGTCTAGAATGGGTATTCTATATTGCACGGCAATGTATGGAGCAGTTTGGAATGGGTATTCTAGAGCGCACGGCAAAAGGACTACTGCCCGGATAGGAGGTTTATAACCTTCCATCCGTGGCGTGCACTCTCTGGAATACTTTTTTCGAACCTATTTATCTTTTACTTTCATATAACTTCCTTTTTTTACTGTTGCCTTTACGGTTATGTATTAGACTCTTATCTTTACTTATTAGTAATCGACGCGATCGACTATAGATAGCTTAAGAAAAAAGAGACAAATATAAGTTAAATACTTATAGTGGAATACTGTAGCGGTCCCAACTATTTGTATTTTAATACTACGCTTTTACAAGAATTCCACAGGATATGTATAAAGATTGTAAAAGCTAAGTGACTTTAAAAAAGATAACTTCAGTACGATATTATCAACCCTTATTTGGCGCTCTATCTACTCAAAGTTTTGTTACATTATTATTAACCCTTGTTTGACATTTTGACGTACTCGGACACTTCTTGGAGAGCGTTCTATTACGTATTAGGCTATGTAAGCTAAAATTACCAAGTTTCGAAACCTTTTGTTAGGACCCGTCCGATTTGAAATCGATAATCCATACCGTTTGTAAAACACAGAAGCGGTTACGAATACAGCATCTAAGCCTCTCGTTTAATTTAAGAGCGGTTACAAATACATTATCTAAACCTCTTGCTTAATTTAAGAGTGGTTACGAATACACTATCCAAAACGCTTGATTTAGTAAGAGCGGTTACAAAACGATAATCTGGACCGCTTACCAAATACGAACTACGACCTATAAACCAGACCATATAATATACTCCCCCCCTTATACTTACATTTCTTTTGCTCTATTCGCTTTTCTTTGTTCGCTTCGTATGTTCTAAGTTTAGCCTTTACGACGTTTTAGTCTTTACCAGTCGCTTAGCAAGTGTAACATTATTAAGCGTGACGGAATTAATTTAAGACGCCCAATTAATTTGTGCTTACTTTTCAATTACGTATTGTTTGAAATCTATCTGCATTGGTAAACTTTACTAGCCTTAATTTAACCGTTTATTTTATTTTATTTACTTTGTATTTGATGTTTGTAAAACGAACTACCTTGAACTTTGAGATTTGAACGTACATAAATCTTACTATAGCGCAAAACCACCAATTTACGCCGCTCCAATATACCAGGTATAAGTAATAACTACTATCCCTAACCGCCCTAAGATACTTACAGTTATAGCTCTAATATTAACCATACCGAAGGAATCTAACGCTTACTTCAACTTTCTGGTCGAGTATATGGGAATTAAGAAAGCTATAATATACGAAATAAACCTGAGCCTTGAGGATAATACTATCGATTTACTAGTTAAGGAACTGGACCTATATACGGCAAATATATATATTTTGACCGTGATTTTTCGCTATTGGGAGGAGAAAATATAAGGATATAATATTATAGATAACTTTTATAAAATATTATCGAACTGGAAGTTAGGTATATGGCAAAAAGCAAACCCCTGTATTGCCAAAAACTTAAGAATTCAATTGCGAAGTAACGTTATTAATACTCCAGGAGGTAGAAATGCCCGCCTCGCAGAATCCCTATTCGAAATAATACGACTTAACAGCTTGTCAAACTAAAATGATGAAGATATTTACCAAACAGAATTTATAAAAGGATATTACTTAACTGAATATAAGAAATAGATGGTAAAGAATATGCGAATAAAACGACGAATATAGGGCGTAGGACGACTTAATACTGTACCCATACCCTAAATTAGGAATATAAACCTTAGATATAAAGAAAAACGTCTGTAATCCTTATTTACTATACTAGTATAATACACTCCTACACCGACACATATTATAAATTAAAACTAAATACCAAACCACTTTTTAAACACGATAAACAATCCGCTTAGCTATAACGGGAGCAGCTGAGATATCAGAAACAACCCGTTTAGATATAGTGGAAACGGCTGAAGTACCGAAAAAATAAATCCGTTTTAGGAAACGAAAAACGGTGTAAAATACTAACATATGTCTTAAGGACCAATGTCCGCAAACTACGACCCTTATTGTAACCTTTTACCGCACTTGTTTTCTACTAATAAAAGCAACCTTATAAAGTTTACCAACTTCGTTGGGCTTTAGGATAAAGATGAGAATTGTAACAGCGAACCATACAATATACTCCATAATAATATACGTGTTATATTTAATATATATAAAAGACCAGATATTAAACCATTTCAATTTTATATTATTTTGCCCGGTATCTTATCTGGGTAAGTTAAAAGATGGTATATATATTACTTTACGCAGGTAAATATATTTATTAAGTGTTATAACCGCTTATAATCCCACTTCTATATAAATATTAATTAAGAACTTTACGATAGTAATTATATTAATACAACTTGTGAATCCGTGAAAAACCAATAGGAAAGTACCGATAAAAACCTATAGGAAGTTTTTATTGCCCTGTTATCTAAGTTTCGGAAATTCTAAGTAACCCTTAGGCCGGAATATAATTGGGACAAACTGTTTATTTAAGTAGTAATAAAATTATATCAAAAAAACCCGAACTTCGATTATATATTTTTCAAGTTAGAAAAGAACTTAAGAACCTTTTGTGTAATTTTTAGAATATTATTTAAACCCTTTATATGCCGATAAGAAAGCTTCGGATTAGCATTTATAACCAACAAAACTAAAGGCGAAGGCCAAATTACCAACCCAGATTTTGTCTAAATTATCTACCACATTTTGAATAAAAAAATTCAAATTATACCTAAAATAAAACGAGCGCCCAAAGAATAAGTACTAAGGATGGAACCTTAGTAATAAGGGATAAGAACGATTGTTTGGAAATGAGCGAAATATAACGCGGCTATAGCAATACTTACGAAAAGGTATACGGAGCCCCATATGTTTGTAAAAGCGGTGTATCGTATATGGTAAAATCGACTGTTGGTTTACTAACTACCCCGCCTACAAGAAAATTCGGATTAAATGATAATTTTAGGCTAATTGTATATTTAAGGATCATATAAAATCCAACTTTACAGTATACGTAACTAAGTGCAAAGGGATAGATAATAGCTTTGACGTCTACCCCTACGAATATAAGTCTAGAGAAAAATACTTTAAAGGTGATAATGTTTACCTAACAGCTTAAGACGACCAAACCGCTTAACGTATTTTTATAAACCTATAAGACGTCTTTTTTTCCATATTATAGGCTTGAATTGCGTAAACGGAGCCTTTAACACCTATATGACCTCGTAATTTACGTTTTTAAATAGATATAGTAACTGGTTTTAGGGTATTATACCTAATACTAGTGTATCCAAAATCTTAACGGCCGGAAAGCGATAATTTGAAACGTTTGCAGCAAAGTTTTCAAAGTTTTAGCTAAAACGAATAAAAAATACTGAAAGGATTTATTTAGTAAAATCAAAGCGTTATCGCTTGGAACGGTTGTTGTAAATACGCAATTCGAATCGGTTAAGTTTTACATAATAGACTTTATAACATTATTTCTGCTTTGATTGGCTGATATGAAAAAAATCGAAATCAAGGTCCAGAATATAACTAATTAGCTTATCCGCGCCTCTAGATAGCGTATTCGTATTATTTTGGCTTAAATTCGGCTACTTGTAGTTTTTTTTCCAAAAAATATTTATAATTGAAGTTATTTACTTAACATATACATAATTGTGTATATTACACCGACGATTTGAATACCTAGTTACAAAACACCTTTTACAATTACTTTACGTCATAGGTTATACGGATGTAGAAAAAGATATATTTAAAGCTATCAAAAAGTTTTATTATAAAATATTAGTTATATTTACAAGCTTTACGCCGGTATAAGTTTCGCCTTTAGAATGAAATAAACTTTAATTACGAGGTGATTATTGATATCATGTATTTGAATAGCTAACTGATCTTTTACATCGTCTACGCGGCAATATTATTTTAAGCCGTTAAATTTATATAGAGCGCTTTTGCTATAAATTATTAAGATGCTTTAGTTAATTATTAGTTAAAAGTTTACCTAGAGCCCCTAAATTAGATTATATACAACGATAATACGACCTTCGACTTTATCGAATAGCGTACTAAGGCTCGGATAACCGGTAACAAATGTAGGTAGATTTCAGTAAAAGCTTTATAGGGTATTGGAAAATTCGAATGGTATTATAGACCGTTTAAAAAAGCATATACAGTGTTATTAAAGGAACTAAAAGGCATTAGTTTTAAGAAATATATCCTTCAAATAGAAATCAATGCCGTTAATAACATCTTTAGCCTACATAAGCTTATTTTTACGCTCCTTATTTTTGGACCTACCCGAGAATTTATACAAACTCTTTACTATTACTAATTTCGGTGTAAAAAGCGAATATTATGGTAAAAGTTATGGTAGTATTAGGTTCCTTATAGGTTGAAACCAACGTATCGAAAACTTTAGTTATAGGAAATGACCTATATGAAACTAGTGTTTTGGTTTTACCATTGTAATATAAGGTTTGGATTTGAAAGACTAAGGACAGATAAACTGGCTTTCAAAATATTAGCTGGTTTAAAGGCTATAATGTGTTCATTAATTTGCTAAAAGATATAAATTCGTTTCTTTAAACAATAATATGAAAATACAGGAGAAAAATAAAGAAATTTGGCCTGAACCCGTAATTCGAATGAAACGGTAAACGAAATAACCCTTAGAACGACAAATTTAAACCGATACTATTTTTAGCCTATCCCCCGAATCATGTATCCAGCCCGTTTTCACTAAATGAAAGCGGCCTGCTTATACTAACCCTATTAGCACCTCATCGCCGGGCCCACCCCTTTAGCTCAAAAACTAAGAAACACCCTGAGACCTTTTTCATAGGCTTTTTTATCATTTAAAAGGAGATAAAAAAATCGCGAGCTTAACTTAAAGTTTCGTTACGATGGTATTATTACTGTCTCTGGTATTTTATTCGAATGGTTTACCTAAAAAAAAAAATATATCCTAATCGATTGGTGCGTATTTCGTTGTAAACGGTTCGACCTAACGATTTACGGCGATTATAAAATTTTTCCTACTCGCCTTGATTACGAAATTAAGGATAAAACCCAAAATCTTTACGAAAAAACCCGCCTAATTATAAAAGATTATAACGACTTTAGCAAAAAATATATTATAACCTGATCTCTTATCTTATAACAAGTAAGTTACCATCTGATTTTTATTCTCATAGCCTCCCTAAGTATACTGTATAGCTTACATATCGAACTATATAATATAATGTAGGCAAATATTGAGTTTGAAGACCGATTGAAATAATGTATTTATTCCAATATATTGAAGGATCTTAAGAAATATCACTTACCTAAAACAATTTTACGTATTATAAAATTACTTTACGGTTTAGCTAAAAATAGTATTTATTATTATAATACTTATTAAAGATAATATAAGAAATGGTTCGGGATAATTAGTTTAACTTTTGACTAATGCCTATTAGTATTAACAGCCGGCTTTAAGAGCTTTATATTAATAGGTATATAAACAAACGATATATCAATATTTTTTTAACGTTTCGTTTTTCGTATTTAAAGAGAAGAAACTTTGAAAGACTAGCTTAAAAGCGAAACCCAGGACGTACCTAACGGATTACTACATAATCGAGTTTAACAACGTTACTATTATTTTTTGAAACGGTGTTTTGAGTCTTACGTAAAAAGAGTAGTTGGATGAAGTCGCCTTTATCGTTTTGGATAGCGTAAAACGAGTTGACGAATATAAATATTAATGCTTACATAGAGTTTAGGTTGCTTTTGTAGTATAAACGAAAGCGGTATTTAACGTTTCAGTCGCTGTGTAGTGCTAAACCATCCCGTTGAACAATATATGTAAAACGTTTAACATATACTTTCTGTAGAAAATGTATAATCCGAAACGCGGTTTGTAATTTGTATCGTTAAATATGTATATTATAAAGCTGTTTGTTTTTACTAACAGTTTTTTTATTAATAACTCTTATTATAGTTTGCATATAAATTTCGTTTTAGTTTTCGATAACTAAACTCTAATATGGAAGGGTTTTTTTAGCTTCGTAAAATATTATTTATTCAAATTTTACTAAGTGTAAACGAGGAAAGAAAAGCGATCTTATTTTCGAAATTTATAATATAATTAAAAGTTTTGATTCGTGTATTATTATAACGATAACAGTTCGCATAATTAATTCCAATTTTAGTTTACGCTTTATCCCCCTCGTTATATATACTGATTCTTCTTCGCTTTATAAGTATTTGGTTAAATTAGGTATTACGAACGAAAAACGTTTAATTATCAATATTATAACTTTACATAAGCTATATAAATGCCGTAAAATCGGGAAAATGAAGTGTATCAACAGAAAGTCTAATACAACGGACGTAATAATTAAAGCTACCCTAAACTAAGTATTGGAAATACTAATATCGATGAATACACTATTTATTAGGGTTGGTAAAAAGGTTTTATGACTTCAATAAGCTATTATATCACTTTCGCCTATTTAAAGTGGTTCGAAATCCGTTATTCGCGCCACCTCCTTATTTATACCTTTATTTAACCTTATTAGTTCGTGCTATTTCCAGAATTTTATTACTTTTTGTTTTGTATACCTCGATCTTGCCGAATTTCCTATTTTCTTTTTATCTATTTAGATTTACTATTTCGCGCTATTACTGAAATATTGTTACATTTAGATTTATACCTTTCGACTCAGTTTTTATTTCCTATTCGCCATTCTTGGTTCGAATATACGACTTCGCACCACTTTTAACATACTTTTACCCTTTTTTATATATATTTAGGATGTATTAGGTATTTTAATATTTACTCCTTTTTATTTTATTTGACGATATCGCACCGGTTTTAGTATATTGCCTTTTTCATTTTATATACTTTAAGTTACATTTGTTATTTATAAGCAATTATTTTAAGACAAGTAATAATATTAATATAGCGGAGCATGCTGGCCCATCTATATGAGGCAACTAGTTATTGTTAAAAAGAGAAGGAAAAAGCGACGCCGTCGCGTCCCTACTGTCTTTCCCGTTGTCCTCCCCTTTTATACTAGCGTTACGTTATTACCGCCATCAACGTTACTAGCATTAACGAGGATTTAGCCTTACGCTTTAGATCGTATACCCTTAGGTAAAGGTGTAAAATGGTTTTTACCCTTTTTATAACGATGTACGATAACGTCGTCAAATTCATTTACGTAGTATATACGTAAACCCCGTTTCTAAGTAATAATAACGGTTACCGACTCGTTAGTTTACCGGTTAGCGTTTGGTACTAATTAGTATCGGTTTATTTTGATTATTTACGACCGCGATCATTTTTCGAAACGCCCCGAGTATTGATTTTTCAATACATTTTCTTTTTGGGAATCGATTAAAACTTATTATAAAGCTGATGGGCGCGTAATACGGCCTCATCCTATGGCCTTAAAACTAAAGGAACGGGGGTATATAGGTTGTTAATTCGTTTATAGCGGTAATAGCGAGCTGAATAACCCCCGCTTTCGTAGTAATCGTTAACGGACTTACCCGTAGCCGCGGACGCGATATACGGTATGTAAGGCGTATTTATTAGCGGCCCAAGACTACGGACTTGAGTACGTCATTTTAACGTTTTGCGCGTTAAAAAGACCTCACGACGTACCCTAACGATACGATGTTTTAGGCGACGAAGTAGGTTCGCCTTCTACTCCTTATTTACGAAAATATTAAAAGTATATATACGGGTAAATTTTGTAATTACAAATAGCGAAAAATGTTTGTATGGATTTATTTATAATGCTTGGGGGCTTTACGAGTAAAGGGGTTTTTACGTTTAAGGAAAGGGTAAAGTTTATAACTTTAAAAGCTTTCCGTTTTTTCCCTTTAGAAGTTGAAAGAGAACGGGAAAGGGTAGGGGGGAAAAGGATGGGTAATAGCGATGGCGAAGGCTGATAAATCTGGTAAGGAAGTAGCGGCGTCAACGGTAGCTAAAGAGGCCGATAAGGGGATGTTAGCGGCGGCGGCGAGAAACAGGATAATGGCGGCAGCGGAAAAAAACGGGGCCGAGGCGACAGCGACGGAGTTTAAGGGGGTTGGAGGGGTGGTGAAAACGGGCGAGGTGGCGACTATGGATGGAATTATATCAAATGAGTGCTAGTTGCTGGCGACGGTGGTGGTGGTAGCTGCGAAGGTGACGGCGGCGGTGCGGCTGCGCTCCCGTACCTTACGGCGCCTGGTTAACCTAGATTTACGCGGTATTTATTAAAAAAACAAGGTTAGTATATAGGTATTAGTCAAGTGGCTTACTTATTAGAGCAGTTTAAATTGGTTAATTAGAATAGAGGTTAAGTTAAATTAGGATAGGGACTTATATTAACTGGTTGTACGCGCCTTTAAAGAAGGGGAAAAAAGAAGTTTTGCCTAGAATGATGGCGATATATCTTTTTATATTAACCTCAAAACATGTAACGACGTAATTACTCTTACGAAATCACCCTTATAACGACTACATAATCACACTCTTGTCGAAAACAATAAAAGACATTATTAACAACCATATCGCTACCGTTTGACTATACCAATTAGGCCCTTACTATAATCACTACCGCATCCAAAAATTATTGATTTGAACCTCTGTAACTAGTACCGTAATCACATTATTACTACAAAAACTGCTGATTTGGACCTCTGTAATTAATGTTACAACCATACTATCATTATAAGACTACGTATACGAAATCGCTACAATTACATTGTCGTTACGAGGCTATAGGTATGGAATATATAAAGAGAAAAGAAAAGATTGCCTATGTGGATATTACGATATATTCCTATAGCTAGTATATATAGGCTAAGTAGCAGTGTACTGTATTACAAGATGTACTCCTACAGAATATACGATAACGTACCATGCTACAGGCTACACTCTTACAAGAAGTAAAGTGCATTATATATGGAGCGATCTAGAATGGATATTCCAGACTGCACGGCAATATATAGAGCGGTCTGAAATAGGTATTCCAAAGAGTACGGCAAAAGGACCACTACCCAGATAGGAGGTTTATAACCTCCCATCTGTGGCGTGCACTCTCTGAAATACTTCTTCCGAATCTATCTATCTTTTACTACAACTATACCAATCTTATGATTATTCTTCTACTTGTTTGCTTTCATGTAAATAGGCAAAGACCTTACCAACAGAAAGCCTATTATAAGTCCTATTACAGGACTTTATCCTTCAGGCCAAACGATTAAAAATCACGCTTAACACTATGATTCGAAAAGTTTAAGGTTTAAACTGCTATGAAATACTATTAATAAAGATTAGGATAACTATCGCGACCTGCCCCCAAGATTTGTTGAAATAGTTAATATTAATTACAAACTTTTTACGAATTGAGTCAAGATTGAAAATAATATAAAGAAGTATAATGGGAAGTCTTACAACCTTTTCGATACGAAGATAATACCATTTTTGAATATTTATAAGTAAATAAAGGTTCCATCTTCTAGTTTTTACTTATTATTTCCCGGAATCCTTATAAGATACACTAAGGATTACTACCTAACCTTCTTAACCCGAATGAATACCTTTCGCGAAGTTTACGATAATATAAAAAGCTATTTCGAATACAACGTCCACTTTACTTAATACCATACAGACTAGATTACCACGAGGTAAATTACGATAACAGCAAAAAAGAAATAGGAGTAAATACCGATAAATGTATTAAAACAAATGCCTAACAAGTTGATTTTATGCTAATAAGTAATAGGAAAAGTCCACGTTAGCAATGTTATACTTCGCGAGCAAGTACGGGAAGTATTTACGGGCGTTAATGAGTTCGAATACGCCTTATAATGCCTAGATATCACTTATAAAGGCTTTTTTAGACAGTAGCGTTCCTTACTTATAACTGTGATAACGCGTATACCAAATTCGCTTAGTATATATCCCTAAATCGGCAACTTACCTAACGTAAAAAAAGAAAAACTTTGCGATAGTTAATTACCTTAATTGTAAGTACGGCTATAGGCGCTTTGAACGCCTAAAGCCTCACCTATAAACCTTAAACTAAAAATAATAGCTACGTTAGCGTACTAACCGTAAAAAATATTATCGTGATAGTAATAAAAGATGTTAAATTTATAGTAAATTTAGCTATTAGTCAACTCGCCACCCCCTCACCGATCGAGATATAAAAAGGTAATGTACTATATCTAGTACCCTACTATTTCAAAATAAGATTGCTTGAATAAAATCGTAGATTTCAACGGCGACAAGCTAATTCATAGCAATGATATCTTCAAGTAGATTAGGTAGCATAAAGATACTACTTCTAACGCGGCTCAATAACTAACCTACTATAACTTTCTATACCGCCCGGGTGGTAAAGATCCTTAACTTTGCCTTAACTAAGCCTCTAAACCTTAATACGTATTTAACCTTCACGCTTGTTATACGAACCATACTTTTTAGGGTATTATACTAGACATAAGAGAAATAGGGTATTTAACGGAAAGCTATTTGTAATATGTAACACTACAAAGGGAAAGCACTACGGCTAATAATATTAATCGTTACGATATTAGCAAGGCTAAAGTTGGCTTAAGACCAAGCGAGTAATTATCATTACTAAGGATAACAGTAGATTAAACTATTATAGGATTGATTACATTCCATATCCTCGAGTCTCATACCCCTTTCCTTCTTTGTGTAAATGATATAAAAATTCTCGGCGTTAACGTTGATGTTAACACCAACGAGCTGGTTAAAAACAGCTCATGGTTTTCCCTAGCCTTGAAATGGGGGCACCTATAGTTTTATCTTTTAATCTCTAAAGTAATAATATTATATCTAACGGAGCCAGAGATACGTTAATTATACCGGAGATTTGATTACCTAGCCGTTCATAGGTTATATAAGGTTTTGAAATTCTAGGGTATAAAGACGTAGAATATATTATAGTAAGAGCTATCGAAAAGCTTGACCACTACTGTCAAATATATGCCTAACCCCCACGAAGATTTAAGTTCATACTAAAAGACGAAAATGACTTTAATAACAAAGTTTTTATTAATGTGGTTTACATCAATAATAAGCATATTTTTTACGTTGTTGACTCTGAAACTTCTTTTTACAAAGCTAAGTTTTCAAAATCCCCTTTGGCAAAGAATACGTAGGAAAAGTTAAGGATATTGTAGATTCACACGTACTTAAGCCTACCTAACGTCGTTATCCACAATATTAGCACCAACTTTACGGCAGCGGAATTCTAGGAAAATGCTAAGCTAATAGGTATGTAATACAAATAGGTGCCTATAAAGGCTCACTAAAGTATTGGAAAGATTGAAAAATCATACGTTCGGAAAGTCTAATTCCAATGCTATTAATATTTAAATCATAACTACGCCTGACGAGTGAATCTCTATTATTAACAAGTACCCAAAAGCAGGCTTTAGTTTATAGTAAAGCTCTAAAGGAATTGCGAAAGGAATCGGTACGCAGCTAAGTTAATAATGCCCTAAATACCAGGAACAAACTTACAATAATCGACGTACTTACTTTAATGTTAGAAAGTAGAGTCCTCGTATAGTAAAAGCTAGGTAAATAAAAGAACACATACAAGACCTGAAGTATAACTAATTTTAAAGTAATTATTACAACTATTAACGGCTCCGTAACATTTCTCACTACCTAAATTGAGCTCTATATTAGGTTTACTAACAATGAATACCCTTAAGTTAAACGGCTAAGCTAATATGAGCCTCTTCGACCTGTTGTAGACAAGCTGATAAAACTTCTCTATCGCGGACGACCCCCGAAGAAATGGAACGTTAAAGAGGAAAAATACATACCGGATCGTATCTACAATACTACTTGGGTAAGTAAGAAAGAGAAGGATAAAGAAGACTTGGCATTAAAATTTCGAACACATGGTATTATCAAAACTTTCGGCAAACCTTTTGAGGAAAGAGATAGGGTCTAAATTAACGGCTTACTAACTCAAAAAGTTGTATAATTCGTGATAAAGGCTGATTTTAACCTCTAAGACCCAAACGCCACGATTTTCAAGTCGAAGATTATCTATAAGGTTAAAGGTAAAGCCACGGGGTAGCTGTACGGAAAATTACGCCTAATCTCTTAAAAATATAGTAATAAAGGAAAAGATGAAATCCTTACGTAATCAATAACAATTTAAAAGATTAACTAACAATTGGTAATTGTTTTAGTAGTAAGTTTATTAGCTAACACTAAAGACAAGTTTACGGTTAATAGTTGAAATATAATGTAGGCCTATATGTAATTAATAATAGACTTATAATGGATTATACTATTAAAATTGCCATAGGAATTACAGCCTATTTTACTTTTAAAAACGGTAATACAATATATTGAAATTTTGTACGGATTGACTAAAGTAGATGTTTCCTGGTTCCTAACATACTAATCGTACTTTAAATGATAATTAGGTATAAAGTTTTCAATATACGACCCGTATTTACTAGTAAAATAAGAGAAGATTTTCAAATGAATAAGTATATAAATTAACGATACCCTTTTCGTTAGAATGATAAGCTTTATGATATCGAAATAATAAGCGATTAGCGATTTTAAATTCTGAAACTGTAAGCTGATTACAACGTTAGTAAAGAGCAATCAAATTAACTTTAACAAATCATTAACCCTCATACTTAGTATTAATACCAGCCTCGGATTTTTCCAAAAAGTCTAAGGTATTGATTTAGCTATAATCGATAAGACTAACGAGGTCAAGGCCTAACAGTACCTAGAACAGCGTTCTTGTTACATTTATATTGCTACCCTATGCCAACTGAAGGACTTTTACGACCTTTTTATCGTGGTATAAGAATAAGATCCAACAGGTAACGACTTTAACCGGCTAAATAAAAGGATTAAGTAATAGATACAGAACCTAGACCAAGGGATTAATATGATCCTAATCGACTTGTCGAGGCCCAAGTTAATAATCTTTACAAATAGGTCATTTGTAAATAACACCGAACTATATTTACAAATTGGCTTCTTGATAACCCTCGTAAATAATTATAAGCGAAAACCACAGTTTAAAATTATAAACAGTCTAATTTATTAAACCTTTATTAAATATAAAAGAATTATACAAAACGTGTTAGCTTTAAAGGTTTTTAGAATAATAAAAGGCTTTAATATAGGTATAATATTATGAGTAACCCTTGAAATTATCACTAGGCAGTTAAAGATTCTTCCTATTCCGGTAGTAGTTTATATCGACTCGAAAACTCTATTCGAATGCTATTCGAATCTCGGAACCACTAGCGAAAAACGCCCGATAATCGACGTAATAGCACTTTGTGAAGCTTACGAAATGATGAAAATTAATGAATTCTGGTGAATTAACGGAAAAGATAATTCAAATAATATCATGACGAGAGTATCGCTAAATAAAGCCTTTAAAGGGTTTATATATAACAATGAACTACGTTAATAGGTTTCCCGGTAAACCCAGATTACGTGGCGGCGGTTAGGGATGTGCTAACGAGCTGGAAGACTGTTAGATGATTGATAATGGCGACTTTTTTGATTAGCACGTCTAAAATAAAGGCTTGAGTTTGTAGCAGAAATTTTTTATGTGGAAATCGATAAAGTCGGACCTTAGATCCGAAGGGTAATTGATGGTAATTAGGATTAATTTAAGTGTAAATGAGTGTAATTAGATTCTAAAGTTAATTGAAATTGATAAGAGTTTGGCCATTTAACGAGGTCACAGTTTAGCGCTTACCGGAAAAGATAAGTTAACTACACTAGCGTACTTGTATAAACTAAAAATCCGCTAGTGTTAAAATAGTAGTATTTGCAGTATAATAGATTAAATTTACTTATAGTAAAGTTAACTATACTAACTGCAAGTATAGTTTATTGTTTTATGCGTACTTACTGTATTGGCTGCAAAGTAAAGTATAGTATGCGCTCACTTCACACTAGGGCACGGACTAAGCAATTGGCTATACAAAATACTGTGCAGACCAGCTAGCGGTTTAACAAACCTAGAACAATACATCCACCACTTGACCACACAATACTACCCTTACTTCAATCAATCGAATCAACAACTTTGCAATGTCTAAAGTCCTACCAACAGAAATCTTATATTGTCGGCTTTATCGATAACCGTTAAATTCGTAATTCATCCTTTTTAATATAAGTTAATATAAATGCCGTTTTTAGCTTTGATTGTAGGTAGGGCTTTAGACGTTGCAACGTTGTCGATTCGATTGGTCTTCGAAGTAACAGTAGTATTGCATTGGTCAAGCGGTGGATGTATTGTTCTATGTATAGCAGACCGCTAGCTGGTCTGCACTGTAATTTGTATGGTCAACTGCTTGACCCATGCCCTAGACTGAATCGGGCACTCCACAATCAACTAACTTGCAGTCAGTACAGTTAGCTATAATGTAAGTAAAGTTGACTAACTTTACTGCAATTGACCTGCTAAAAATAGCAGTCAATATTATTCCAACATTGATATTATAAATACGGATTAAATATTTATTAAAGTGAAATTATATACTTTTAGCTAACTTTTCGATTAATTTATATTTTTCAAGGCCCAAAGTTTTAATGTTACGTTATTTAGCCGTTATAAATCCAAGATTTTCGATGAAAAGGGTATTGTAAATTCATATACCTATGATACTGAAGTCTTCATCCCTCGTAATTAATGGATACGAGTTAAATGTTAAAGTCTTTATACCCAATTTGTTTTTGGAGTACGTTTGGTACGTTAAAAACCAATAAATGCTTGTTTCAGATAATAACTATAAAGGCTTAATATAACGTATCACCGTACCGGTCAGAAACTTATCTTTTAGGTTTTTTAACAATTTTAATGATATAATCCGCTAAAGATCGGTAGCAAATTACGTGTAAGTTTACGTAATATCTCGGCTATAAAGTGTAAACTAACTTTTCTTACCAATGATTAAATTGATAACAATAATAACGATTAAACGTTAGCTAATTTTGCAAATTGTAGGTAATTAAGTAAGTATTTAATTCTTACCTTTATCATTGTATTCTTGAGCTATTAGCCGTGATTCTTCATACAGCAGATTCGTGGTTTTACCTTTAACCTCGTAAAATATCCTCGATTTAAACGAAATAACGTCTTAGCCTTGAAATTACGTTAACGGAAAAAATTATATATACACCTGTAAAAAAAAATGTTAGTCTCCACTTGGTCGCTTTTTTAAAAAAAACCTACACTGTATATTAATAATACCTTCGACACGTAGCTTAAGGTTAAGTTTTCTGTTAAACTTTTCCTTCCAAGACATCCACGTTATTATGTATACCTTATTAGTCCTATAATTCCCGTCACTGTCTTTCTTTTTAGTATATATCATTCTTTTGGGTAGTTTTCCACACCGTAAACGTTCTATTAACTTATTAACGATCGGTTCGAAAATTTTATATTAGCTTATCCGTTTACCTCATAGGTTATCAATATCGAAATGTTTATCGGAATCAAAAGGGTATTTATATAACTTAACCTATATAGTTCGGAAAGTAATAGGGAGGTTAATGATTTTTACCACTATATTTGGATTGATAATACTTAAGATTTTATACGGCTTATCTCATTTACCTATATTTCGCCACGTAAAAACTTTATTTCAAAGGTGGAATGATGATACGTATATTGTTAATAATTTATTCTTGGTATTATGGGCTTCGTTGACATAGGCGACGTACCGATTCCTTTTTTAGTTTTTTGGGGCTTTACTATATATTATAATACGCTTTTAGGTATTTAGCAATTGTATCGACTTGGTTGTTATACATGAATAGGCTCTAAATACTAGTAAAGTTGGTATAAAGCCGTTAGGATTAACAGTATCGTTAAGACACTTTACCGCGATTTAAAGCCGTATTTCTTAATTGATAAAACTTCTAATTCTCAGTATAAAGATATTGTAAGCTTTTCGTAAAAAAACTTAAGCTTTTTATACTTTTCTAATACTATAATAGGCCTTAACGAGAACCTATTTATATTAAATCTCTGTCGACTTAACATTAACTTGCTACTTTGACGTAGTAAAGTTGGTACCAGTATTGTGAATTAACACGTTTGATGGCCTAAGGTACGTGTTATTTTACAAAGTAAGTAGTGACTCCTATGTTTCCTTCGACGTAATAGTTTTAAGGAACTAAGCGTCGTAAAAAACGGTGGAAAAATTTACAACTTAAAGTACCGGCTTACCGTCCAAGTAAAATACGTCCACAAAACCTCAAAGTCAAAGTTTCAATTTTCCTTTAATGTAAACTTAAATCTTAAGGAGATTTGGAAGTACGTTTGGTAGTGGTAGCAAAGCTGTCTAATTGCCTTCAGCGCTAATAAATCCATATTTTCGTAATTCGCTGTTTTTAAGACCTTATAAAACCTATTAGTTGTCTAGTAGTAAAACTTACGATATAATTGACGAAGCTCCGACTTCGTCAGGTTTAATACCATTAACTTAAATATTTAAAATTAAAATTAAAAATACTTCTATTTAAGGTTAAGTGGAAATCTTTTACTACCTTTTATTTGAACTAGTTTATTAGTTTAAATATTAACGTTAAAGTCGATATTCTTTATATTTTGAAGGCAAAGAAAGAAAAGTGCAATAAATTTCAAAATGTAAAAGATAATAAGGCTTATGAAAGTCTTAACCGTCGTCGATTCCATTAAAAATATATTTTTAAGGCTAAAACTAACTTTGGTTTTACCAACATCCATATGATTAAGTACCGTAATAATATTAGTATCCCTTATAAATTCAACGTATTACGAATGGTCTCCTATTCAGTACCGTATTACTTCCGTATCCGGTATAATACCTTAAAAAACTTACTTGATTTAGCGATTTTAAATGGTAAAAGGGTGTATGAGGGTAGGGTTTTTATCGTTATATCGGCAATTAAGGTTTTTACTTAATAAGCGATATAAGAAAACATGGCCGGCGAGTTAATACGTTTCTTTTAAGCCTGTATTAGTATTGTTATACCAGCCGATAACCTTAAGCTTTTCCCCTCCTCTTTAGCTTTATTACCTTTAAATCTTGAAACGCATAACATATAATCACAGGCAAATGTAAATAGAAAGTATATATTATATATCACCTACTTCAATTCGCTTTCGGTAAGAATATAGTGTATTTACTAATAAACTTACTTACCGTAAATCCGATATTTCTTAAAATTTAAAGTAAATTTGTTTACTCAACTTAAAAACCCTACAAAAAAAGAATAATCTCCACCATGGGTAAGTTGGTTATATCCCTACGTCTGTGTCTTCCTTCAATTTTATTAGCGAGTTCTTCCATACCTACGGCCGATATAATACGTAAAAAAGAGATTTTTTTCGTCGTTATTAAACTTAGGAGCTCAAGGGTACATATTGGTTAAACCGGAGACTCGAGTTGTTACGGTCGCCAACAAGGAACGTAACTGGACAAAAAACTCCTCGAAAGTAGCATCAAGGCATGAAAAGGTGTATTCGAACTCCTTATAACCCGTAACAGCTTGTCGAACTTATTAACGTAAGTTACTTTCACCAGCTTCCACGTTCCCTATTACTTATTTACAAAGTATCAACCTATTAAATATTCAATTGAAAAGGTTTATGTTGTTTTTAGTTTCTTTCTTGTAATCTAATATGTAGAATTACTTAATAATGTCCCAGTCAGTATAATATTAGGTAAAATTAATATCGTATTCGAAGTAACTTTTTGGGGCATCGTAAATTTCGCGAAAAAAAAAAAGCAATTGGTCAGGTACCGGAGGTAATAATCCTTGGCTTAACCGGAAGGGATACTGGAAAATAACGAGTAAAAAACTAACAGTTTAACTTTCATTTAAGAACAAATATTTGAAAACGGGCGTAATTTAACGTCGAAAAAATTATATAGCTTACAGTTATACATTTATTTTCTTCTCAAAATTTTAACCAAAGTAATAATTGCCGCATAATCCGTACTTACTATAGGGACGTATCAAAGGGGAAAGGTAATATACTAATCTTAAAAACTTTTTAAATCCTTCGACTTGTATCAAGGTTGGTACTAATAGGTAGAATAGTTACCTTTAGCCGAGTTTAAAAAGGGGAAAACAATATTTATATCTATAATAAGCTCTAGAGTAAAGCCAGTCCGTTCTTAATTTGGCTACTGAAATTGGACGTATTAAAGAGCTTAGGAAAAAGAAACTTAAAGGTTTCCGTCACGGGGAATTTAGTAATAATCTTTTCAGTATTAAAAGGTATGTCAAAGTTTTTACTTAATTAACTGGTAAACTTAAAGGCTTACGACTCATAGATTAATTCATTCTTTAATATCAGTGATATCAAACCGTTAATTTCACGTAAAAGGGTTGAAAAAACTTATGTAGGCTTAGGTAAGCCTTTACGAATGCGTATAAGCGCATTGAAAAACACTATCATCAACAATATATTTGCCCTTAAGTTTAAAAATTTATCAAAAATATTCATCGGTAGCGTATTTGTAAAACACATTGGCCAAGTTAACTTCTTTCCCTTTAGTAACAGGAAGGTTGAGCCTTCGGTTAACGAGCTTAATCTTCAACCTAACCTTAACGTACCTATTTGCTATCTTCCACATATTCAGGTTTTATTCCCTGAAGTATTTTTGAAATTAATTATACGTCTATAGGCCTCTAACGATTCTAATGGGGTTCTAATTATGGATATAGGCGCCTATTACGTTGGTAAGGTACTCGACTAAAGATTTTTTATTAAATTCAACAAACTAGAGGTTTTTATCGTATTTTTTTTCCAAAGGCAATTCCAAGGGCAATAATCGCTTTTTCCCTAACAGGGTTTATAATAGAATTAATTCCCGTACGTTTTAAAGCTATCGTAAAGAGAATCAATAGGTATAAGGAAAAAAGAGTGGTAGAAAGTAATAGGTCGTAGGTTTTCGGTTAAAGTTAATATAGGTTAAAGGTAGTGAGACTTGATCGTTTTTGCGATTTGCAATAGTAATACCCGTAATAGTAATAGCCACAAAAGTACTAATCTAGAAATTTGCCAACTTGAAGGCTTAGTGATCTTTGAAACCTTTATGCGGTCAGTCTTAACGCTTTTCTTTAAAAAGGATTAATTGTTGGAATAGTATTATATGCAGTGCAGTAGGTCAACTTTACCTACAGTAAAGTTGATCGTACTGCAAGTGTATTGCTTTATGCGGACTTACCGCATTGAGTGTAAGTCGAGTGCAGTACGCTACACTTCACTCTAGAGCACGAACCAAGCACTTAGCCATACAAATTACAGTGCAGACCGGCTAGCGGTCTGCCAAACCTAAAACAATACATTCACTATCTGACCACGCAATACACCTGTTACTTAACCAATCGAATCGATAACATTACAACGTCTAAGGCCTACCAACAATGATCAGTGATTGCCTGCTAGGTTAAGCACGGATAAGCTAAATAAAAGAAAAGACTCTTTTTCGGTTGTTACACTTTATGGCTACGGCTGCTAAAGTTGAGGAAATATTCTTGTAAAGAGCCTTTATTAGTACTACGTCAGTCCTTAACAGTAGGAAAACAAAGAGGACTTAGGTTACGTCAGTCCTCAACAGAAACCTGGAAGTAGGCTATGGTATCGCTACTTAATAACACCAAGAAATCTTCAGTAATCCTTTTTAAAAATCGTTAAGATTAACCGCTAAAAATCTTAAAATACGGTAAGTTAGCAAACGGCTAATTCAGTAATACTACGGGTACTACTACTGCAAAAACGACTAAGTCCCGCGGCCTATGACAAACAACCTTTGCCTTTACTACTACCACTGACCTTCGACCTTACCCACTACACCAAATCTCTACCTATACTTCACTCTTTTCACTTCCCCTACATCAATTTAATCGTTAAGTTAGCTACCCTAAACTAAAACACCAAGAGACACCAAGTTACGCCAAAAAAGCCACGTTACGCGACCTTATACCAAGTCAACAAGTCGTCAAATTTCTACACGACTTCACGCCAAAACACCAAGTCTCTACGCCCAAGATTACCAAATCCCTCGCCCTCCACACCTATCAAAATATCTACCGCCAGCGCTCAGTTTAAAGCTATTACCGACCTCGAGTGAAAAAAAGTAATCAAGGCCCTCGGAAACTTTTTCATTAAGTATTACAACAACGACTGTTAGGTACGAGATATCGACGAAAAATCTATAGAAAAACACCTTACTAACTTCGTCGGATAATTTATCGTTAAGCAAAAAGCCAGCCGCGATACCAACCGCACCTTCAACAAATATTGTGAGTTTTTCAACGATTAGACCATTAATATATGAAAATCAATTTATAAGGGGATTAAGTTAAAGTTCAGGTCCGAACTAAAAAAACGAGGGATATTTATTTAAATATTAAGATTTATAAAGTTAGCTTCAGCCCTTTTCGACCTCGCTTAGCTTAACAAATACCCTTAAAATATACAGCCCAAAGGAAAAAGAATTAAAACATTTTAACGCCCATACACGCGTTCCAGAAAACCTCCGCTTCATCCTCCACAGCTAAGTCAAACCTCTTTACGCGCAGGTGATAAGGAACCTGTTAATGTGCTCGGAAACTCAACACCTTCACGTAACAACGTGAAGTACGCCTTTAGCGGCAGAAGAGTATGCAAAACGAAGGCTTCTAACGCAGCCAAAGGTATTAAAGTCGGCGCTCTACACCAATTAATTAAGCAAGATCGTCAGGCCTCTCAAAACCTACAAGGCCCCATTAACTTTCAGCGCTACAATCGCCAAACACATTAAAAACCCTTTCCTTTCGAACCTTACACACGTAAATCGATTATAGGCCCTACCACAGGACTTTACCCATTAGGCTAAACGACTGGCAATTACCCTTAACACTATGCCTCGAAACCTTTAAAACTTGAGCCGCCAAGAAATACCTACCAAACCTAAAATAATTATTACGACCTCCCTCTAAAACCTATTAAAATAGTCAATATCAACTACAAACTAATAACGGATTTCGCCAAAATCTAGGATAACATAAAAAGTATAACAAAAAGCCTTATAACATTCTTAATACTAAAATATTACTATTTTTAAATATCTACAAGTGAATAAAGGTCCCAAATTTTAATTTTACTTACTATTTCCCAGAATCCTTACAAGTCATACTAAAGATTACTACCTAACCTTTTTAATAAGCGCTACCACGTTTCGCGAAATCTACGATAATATAAAAGTTCACTTCGAACACGACGTCCACTTCGCAAAAGACTATATGAAATAGGTTAATACGCGGTAAACTACAATAATAACAAAGAAAAAAAAGGAAAAATCACTGATTGATATTTTTAATCAAATGCTTAACAAACTGATAATATATTAAAAGTCAATAGGAAAGGCCCACGCTAGGGAAACCACACTTCGCGAACAGGTACGGACAGTAGTTAAAAATGTTAACAAGTTCGAATACGCTTTAGAACGCCTAAATACCACCTACGAAAACTTTTTTAACCAGTTACGTTCCTTATTTACCACCGTAATAACATGTATACCAAACTTACTCGGCATATACCCCCAAGTCTATAACTTTTTTAACGTGGATAAAGAAGACCTTATAGTGGTCAATTATGTCAACCGCAAGTACGAACGCCTACAACGCCTAAGGTTCGGCCTATCGACCTCGACCTCAGCCCCAGAATAGAAGAAACACTCACGTTGGCGCTAATAAGATACAGGCGGACCTGTTAACCACCAGAACTATCGTTATAATAGTGACAAAAGATATTAGATTTGTAGAAAAACTAGTTACTAGTTAACTCAGCACCTACCCGCCGAGCTAAACAACAAAGAGGTAATATATTATATTTAATACCCCACTACTTTTAAATTAAAATACCTAAATTCGGTTACAAACTTCGAAAGGGATAAACCTATTAATAATAATACCCCTAAGCTAATTAAGTAATACGAAAACACTACTATTGATATGAAAGCTTAGTAATTAGTTGACTATGTATTCCTATACTGTTTAAGTAGTAAAAACCCTTACCTTTACCCTAATTATACCCCTAATCCCTTATATACCTTTAACCTCCACAATCGTTACGCAAATCACACGTTTCAAGATATTATACCAAATACAGGGGCAACAAAATACTTTATAGGAGGCTATTTGCACTACGTAGCATTGCGAAAGGAGAACATTACAGCCACTAAGATCGATTGTTACGATATTGGCAAGGCAAAAGTTGGCTTTAGCCCAGGAGAATGACTATCGTCACTAGGGATAACGATAGTTTAAACTATTGTAAAAGTAATCACGTTCGCATTCTCAAGTTCTTTACCCTTTTCCTACTTTACTTAAAAGATATAAAGACTCTCGACGTTAACGTGGATGTTAATGTAAACGAGCTAGTTAAAAACAACCACAAATTTCCACTTACTTTCAAATAAAGGCATCTATGATTCCATTTTTAAGGTTCGGAAACAGTAGTATTAAACCTAACGGATCTGGAGATACGTTAACTACACCAGCATTTCAACTACTTGGCTTTCAAAAGACTATATAAAGTCCTAAAATCCGCAAAGCATAACGATATGGAATATTTTACCCCAAAATCCATTACAAAGCTTTGCTACCACTACCAAACGCATACCTAACCCCCTCGAAGATTTAAGTTTACATTAAAAGGCGATAAAAAATTTAACTATAAAATATTTATTAATGTATTTTACTTAGATAACAAGCCTATTTTTTACGTCGTTAACTCCGTAACCTCCTTTCACAGAACGAAGTTCCTAAAGTACCTTTCGACAAAAGATACGTAGGAAACGTTAAGGATACTATGGATTAACACGTATTTGAGCCCACCTAACTTCGTCATCCACGATACCAATACAAACTTTATGGCGGCAAAGTTTCAGGAAAATGCTAAAATAATAGGTATCCAATACAAATAGGTACCTATAAAAACCCACTAAAGTATTAAAAAGGTTAAAAGAATATAAGCCCCACTTCGCCAAACGTATAGTATTCTTACGCTGGAAATAAAAGGTTTTACTAATCCGGAGACACGTTTATAAATGGAAGTAAAAGGCCTTAATAACACCATTGGTCCTGACGGCCTGGTGTCAACGCTGCTGGTCTTTAGAACGTACCCACGCCTGACAAGTGAATCTTCGCCCTCGACAAATACTCAAAAACGTGCTACGGCTTACAGCAAAGCTTTAAAAGAACTGCAAAGGAAATCGGCACGTCGCCAAGTTAATAATTCCCTTAATACAAAAAACGGGCCTATAACAATCGACGTATTTTCTTTGCTATTATAAGGTAAAGTCCTCGTATAGCGGGAGCCGGGAGAATAGAAGGGGCCGTACAAGATATTAAATATCGCAAACTTTAAAGTAATTATTAAAACTGTTAACGGCTCCGTATCTTTCCGAATTACTTAAGTTAAGCCTTATATCAGGGCTACTAAATATAAATACCTTTAAGCCTTACAAGTAGAAAGACCGAGCTAATAAGACCCTCCTTTATCCGTTATTAACAAGTTGATGGAGCGCTGCCAGCGCAGGCGACCCCCCCCCAAAAAGGGAAACATTAAAGAAAATGAATATACACCGGACTGTATTTACAATATTACTTAGGTAAACATAAAAGAAAAAGATAACGAAACCTTAGTAATAAAGTTTAAGATATAAAGAATTATTAAAACTTTTGGCAAACCTTTTAAAAAAAGTGATAAGGTCGAAATCGACGGCTTACTAACTCGAGATATAGTATAATTTGTATCGAAAACTAATTTTAACCTCTACAACCTAAACTTCACGATCTTCAAGTCGAGGATTATTTACGAGGTTAAAGATAAGACTACGGAGCGTCTCTATAAAAAGTTACAACTAATCGCTTAAAGATACGACGATAAAGGCAAGGACTTGATCCTTACGTAGTCGCCAACGATTGAAAAGATTAGATAACGCCTAGTAATTACCTTAACAACAAGTTTACTAACCAGGATTAAAGGCAAGTTTACACTTAATAACCGCGATATTATGCAAGCCTACATATAGTTGACAACGGATTAATAAAGGATTATGCTATTGAAGTTATTATAGAAACTATATATCATTTACCTATTAAAAACAGTAATACGATGTGTCAAACCACTATATAAATTAGCTAAAATAAGTGTTTATTAATTCGTAACATACCAGCTACACTTTAAGTTCTAACTAGCGATAAAGTTTTCAACATATGATCCGTATTTGTTAATAACTTAAAAAAAGAACTTTGGCATAGTAAGTATATAAACTAACGATACCCCCTTCTTTAGAACAACAAACTTTATAACACTAAAATAGAAAACTATCGAAAACTTGAAATTCTGAAATTATAAGCCGGTAACAACGTTAACAAAAAAACAATTAATTTAAGTTTAATAAATCGTTAATCCGCATACTTGGTATTAATACCGGTTTAAACTTCTTCTAAAAGGGTTAAAACGTTATTATTACCATAATAGACAAAACTAATAAGACTAAAGCTTAACGGTACTTGAAATAACGTATACGGGATAACTATATTGCCATCTTATACCAACTGAAAGCCTTATACAAGTTATTTATTACGGCACAAACACAAATACCAATAGATGAAGACATTAACCGACTAAATAATAGGTTGGAGTGGTAAATGCAGAACCTAGACCGCGGCATTAATATAATACCTATCGATCTTTTAAAAGAAAAGCTAATAATCTTTACGAACGGATCTTTTACAAATAACACGGACTTGTCTTCGTAAATCGGCTTCCTAATAACCCTCGTCAACGAAGATAAACTGGAAGATTAATTTAACATTATCGGCAAACTAATTTACTAAACCTTCGTCAAGTATAAAAGGATTATACGAAGCGTATTAGCTTAGGAAATCTACCATATAATGGCGAGCTTTAACGTAGGCATAGTACTGTGGGAAACTTTTAACCTCATTACTAGGTAGATAAAGATTCCCTCTATCCCGGTGGTAATCTGTACCAATTTAAGGAGTTTCTTCAAATATCTGTCAAAACTCGGAACTATTAACGAAAAAAGTCTAATAATCGATGTAATAACACTCTGCGATGCCTACGAGGGGAGGTAAATTAAGGAGTTCCGATAAATCGATAGCAAAAATAATCCTGCAAATGCCATAACGAAGGCCACATTAAATAAAACCCTAGAAAAGTTTGTAGACAGCAATAAGCTGACTATACGTATCGAGGGCTACGTGAATAAGCCGCCCAGAAAGCCCAAATTACGTAACGGTAGACAGGGATATGCTGGCAAACTGGAAGATTACCAGGAGATTGATATTAATAATGGTAATCTGTTTAAATGGTATAGCTAAAGTTGTGAAGGGCTGTAACGAAAGAACTTTTTGTGGGAATTGATAAACTCGGACCTCGGAGCAACGGAGCAATTAAGGTTAAATGGGGTCAATTGGCATACAATTGACTTCAATTTAGTATGAGAGCCAATTGGAATTAACAGGGGTCTGGCTAGTTAATGAGGAGGCAATTCAATGGTAACCGGAAAAGATTAGTCAGCCACACTAACATACGCGTACAAACTAAAAAGCTGCTAATATTGGAATAGTATTACATACAGTGGTCAACTTTACCTACAATAAAGTTAACCGTACTAAAAGTGTATTACTTTATGCGGACTTACCGCATTAGGTGTAAGTCGAGTGCAGTACACTACACTTCACTTTAGGGCATGGGCCAAGCACTTGGCCAAACAAATTACACTGTAGACCGGCTAGCGGTCTGCCAAACCTAAAACAATACATCCACTATCTGACCACACAATATACCTGTTACTTCGACCAATCGAATCAACAACGTTGCAACGTCTAAGGCCTACCAACATTAATAAAGATTTCTTGGTGTTTTCAATAGAGATACCGTCGCTTATTTATAAACTACCGCGAACAACTGATACAGCTTATAGGGGCACTTCGGAAAAACCTTTCCTTCATACTTTGCCGTTATTTAACGTTAAGTATAACTAAAAAGCAGCCTTTTCTTTTACTTAGTCAATTTGTACTTAACCTAATAAACACTGATTAGTGTTGGTAAGTATGGATATTACTATATACCCTCATAGATAGTATACATAGGCCTAGCGGCGTGCACTGTATTGCAGAGTGTACTCCTGCAGAGTGTACGATAACATGTCACACTGCAGGCTGCACTTTTGCAAGACGCAAAGTGTATTATACATAGAGCGGTCTGAAATGGTTATTCCAGACCGAACGGCAATGCGTGGAGCAGTCTAGAAGAGGTATTCCAGAGTAGTACGCTCTGGGCGAGGGCTTATAAGTCCTCACCTGTGGCGTGCACCTCTGGGCGCTTCTTCTTAGACTATCATCTTTTATTACTAAAATACCAATCTAACGATTACTCTTCTACTTACCTTTTCATGTGAATAAGTATTTAGACCCTACCGACAGTAGGCCTTCATCGCTGCAACGTAGTTGATTAGAATCACTTTAGTTGAAGTAACTGGTGCTATATTAATGTTGGTTGAGAAATATGAGTTGTAACTTCTAATTTTGGCAGACCGCTAGCCGGCCTGAACGCTAATATTTTTAGTCAAATACTTTGGTCTGTGCCCTAGTTTGAAGTGGGCACCTACTACACTGCACTTGCACTGTAGTGTATTCAAATATCACAAACTACAGTCAATTTATAGTACGTACAATCAACTTTATTACAAGTAAAATTGACTAAACTATACTGCATTTGACTGCTATTCCAACACAACAACAAAAAACTATTAACTTATACTATAAAACCTCACCTTCTATGCTATTTTTTTTTACATTCCAAAATCGTCAATCAGATACATTAGCAAATACGTTAAGATCATTAAGCCAAGCAAAAACATCAAAACCCACTAAATGCCGCCAAAATAGTCATGGGATACCGCTCCCAAAAACGTCAGATTATTACGCTAAAATAGCCAAATTCTACTCCGCTTGAATTGACGCCAACATATCAATATAAACCTTGATATATTCATCGAAAATATCGAAATAAAGTTGATTAAAAACCTTGGATCTTTTTTGATCAATTACTATTGCAAGAAAACCAATAAGGCAAAAATGTTAACAAAAATTTCATGAAAAATATCAACCAATTTTATAAACTGGTATGTCTTTGAGTTAGATATTAGTAAAGAATTTAATCTGGATACCTACGCTTGTTAAAACCTTTATAAGGGTTTCAAAGATTGAACTATTAATATTGTTGATAGGCCTTACCGTTAATAGGCCTTTAGATATTGCAATGTTATCTATTCAAATAGGTCAAAGTAACAGTAATAGTACATAGTTAAGTGATGTGTATATTGTTTTAGGTTTGTATTATAGCTCGACTTATAAAAGTATACCAAATAGGTGCCAAATAGAGTTAATAATTAAGGTACTGAGGAAAACTAGAGAAGGTTATAAATGTCCTTCGTGTAGGACTTAAATTTACGGTCCGCGTATGGTCCGTTAAGTGCTCTTGTATGAAATACCTTAAAATCGCGCTCGGACTGCACCCGGATTCCGCCCAAACCGAGTACTACATATTATGTTATGTGTATGATTACGTAACCTATAAACCTAATAGTTAATAGCCTAACTTTATAATATACCCCCACCCTCTTAATTAAAAAACAGCCAAAACTATAGTATCCCGCCGGTTAAATACTAAATATAGGCTGTATTCGTATCGAACGCAGGTTAGGCGCGAGTTAAGCACAGGCCATATAACGCGTTTTTTAACGCGCCGTATGAAGTATAAACTATATTGATTCTGAGCTGTATATATCGTATAATAAGCCTCCCAATACGTTATATAATGTATAGACTTTGTTAATTTCGGGCCGCCTACACCGTATAACGCGCCTCTTAATACGCCATATAACGTGTTTTTCAATACGCCATATAACGTATAAGCCTTATTAATCCCGGATTGCCTACTTCGTGTAACGCGCCTTTAAATACGCCGTATAACGCGCGTCCTAATATATCGTATAACGTATAATCCTTTTTAATTACGGGTCGCCAACGTTGTATAACGCGCCTCCTAACGCATCGTATAACGTATAAATTTTGTTAATTCTGGTACGCTTACGCCTATAAAAACAGCCCTTACTTTAATTCGTAAAACTTTTTTCCGTTTTCTTTTTCTCCTGTTAATCTAACCCTATTCGCCTATCTTTATTACATTATTTTGTAATAACCTAAACTATAGCTCTCTTTTTTAATACTTATTATAACCTTTATTATCCCGTTACCTTTTTTTTATTAATATTTTCTTTTTCGTTATTATAGCCGAAATATTGAACGGTTCGCATATAATCTATATACCTATCGGTATATATAACAACAACAATTAACCTCCCTGTAAGGTATACCGTTTTAACAAACCTTAATACCCTTATCTTTAACTATATTACGTAGCTTCTACTGCATTATAGGTTATATTTTTATATTCAACGATAATAAGAACGAAATAAATATTCCTCTTTTATAAGTTAAGGATATTTATATATTTTATATTAATGGTTTATCAAATAACGAAGTTTCTTTTTCGCTTATATCCGCATTTACCGTACTCGAAGATGACGTATCTACCGTAAAGTGTATAATGATGAAAATTTGAAAATTAAATTTGTTAAAAACACAACCATATATTAACTCTTTTCATAATGTATTTCAAAAATAAATTTACTTATAACTTCGCTTCACTTATACATGTTATTACGATGGTTTATTGTAACTTTTTAAAATAATGGTTATATCCTATTACTTTACCATAAACTTTAAAGGAACATTCCAGGTTATAACCCCGTTTTCGGTTTAGTTTTCTCTGAATTAGTTAATTAATTTACCCGGTTTCGTAATATCACCCGCACGTAAAGCGTTCCAATTATTCCAGTTGTATAAGCTGTTACACCTCTAGTTATACGTTCCCACCATATCCTTTTTATGGATTCATCGTCTTCAAACAACGTTTCTATCCCTTTTTACCATTTTTCTTATTTATATAGACCGAACGACTTTTATTAATAGTATATTAACTCGAAAGATATTTACCCCTATCTTTACCGTTGCCTATCGTAAGAAATTTTTATAATTTTACCCAAGTAGTTAAAATAATATTACTACATAATTTATATCTTTTATAACCAATATAGGCAACAGCTTATAAAATTTGGCGAACGATATCTAAGGCCTAATCGTAAAAGCCTTCCATTTACCTATATCCTATTAGTTAACCTTATATAAAAGAGGGTGAATCGAATTAATCGAAAACGGTCTAACAACCATACCTGTATCGACCGCGTTACCCGGACTTAAACTAACGTATTATAATCCATTATACTTCGCTTAAAAAGCCGTTTTACCCGCCTCATTCCGCGTTATTCGCTTTCGTTAGATTTTCCCAATACTTTCCCCGCTTAACGTTATCCACATTTATCAGCTTCGCTTAGTACTCACCCCTCCTTACGCTAGCCGTCTTTATCGGTATCGCTTAATACCCACCTTACTTTACGTCGCTTACTTTCATCGACCTACCTTAATGTCTGGTGTTAGTTGTAATAAGGGTTGTAACGTGATTAGCGTTACCGTTCGGAGGATAAAAACGAGAATAACAATAATTTATAAAGGATATTTAATATGTTTTTAATAAAAGTCGCCTCGTGATCGATTTTTTTTTTAAAAAAAAACCGAGTAACATATACCTAGTGTTGGTAGGGTTTTAGAAGTTTCAACGCTTTCGATTCGATTATTGAAGTAATAGTAGTATTACGTGGTCAAGTGGTGAATATATTGTTTTATGTTTGGCAGAACGCTAGCCGGTCTACGAAGTAATTTTTATTGCCAATTTCTTTGCTCGCGCCCTAGTTTGAAGTGGACATATACTGTACTTGACTTACAGCTAGTACAATAGGCCTATAAACCATAAACTTAAATTACATTCAGTATAATTAACTTTACTGTAGGTAAATTTAACCCATTATACTATAATTAATACTATTTTAATACTGGTGGCTTTTTATTTTAAATACGTACGTTAGTGTATCTGATTAATACTTTCTGGTAACTGTCAAATTATGTCTTTGTCAATTAGCTAGATCCCTGTCCATTTCACTTGACTTCTACACCTAAATTAATACTAATTACACTCAAATTAACCCTATTTTCCTTTAATTGCCCTACGTTTCTGAATTCCGACTTACCGGTTTCCACAAAACATTCTTCTTCCATAAGCTTATAAAAGCTAATCAATTTAACTCTGTTGATTGAAATAGTCGCCATCGTTGGTTACTTAATAGTCTTTTAGTTTATCAATATATTAATTTCCACTGTTACGTAATTTAGCCTCCACAGATTACCTGTTTACATATCCTTTGATACGTATAATTACTATATTGCTATTAATAAACCCCTTAAAGGCTTTGTTCGGCAATTTCTTTATTATAAAATTAATAGGGTTTTTTTTTTTTTACGTTAATCCACCGGAACTCCTCGATCTCCTTACTTTTATAGGCTTTTCAAAGCGTCATTACGTTAATTATCGGGCGTTTTTCACTAGTCGTTCCGAGCTTTAAAAGGCATTGAATAGGTTTTTGGATTAGATATAAATTACCACCAGGATAGGAAAAATCTTTAGCTCCTTAGTAATAACGTTAGGGATTTCTTATGATATCATGCCTATATTAAAGCTAGTCATTATAACGTAAGCCTTTAAAGTTAGTACACTTCGTATAATTCTTTTACATTTAATAAATGTTTAATTGATCAGGTTACCGATAATGCTAAACTAGCCTTTTGGCCTGTTTTTATTAATGAGGGTCGTTGGAAAACGGATTTTTAAAGATAAGTCAGTGTTATTTATAAAGGAACTATTTGTAAAGATTATCAACTTAGCCTTCAACAAGTTAGTCGGAACTATATCGATCCCTTAGTTTAAGTTCTGTATCTATTATTTAACACTCTCATTTAAACGGTTAAAGTCTTGATTAATAAAATCTTGTGTCTGTATCGTGATAGATAAATTATACGAAGCTTTCGATCAATATGAGGTGGTGATTTAGATATTACGAGCAAGTTATTCCAGGTATTGTTAAGCTTTAGGAACGTTTTTTTTATCGATTACAATTAAATTAACGCCTTAACGATTTTAGCAGAAACTAAATCTAGCATTAATACTAAATATACGGATTGATTACCTGTTAAAATTAAGTTGACTACCTTCAATCAATGTTATAATCGGCTAATAATTTCAGAACCTTAAGTCCTTAATCGCTTGCTATTCTCATATTATAAATCCAATAATTTTAACGAAAGATTCATTATTAATTTATATACCTATTATGAAAAAGTTTTCCTTTTACGGTGCTAATAGGCTCGGGTCGTATATTAAAGACTTTATACCTAATTATAACTTGAAGTGCGACTTATAGGTTAAAAACCAATAAATATCGATTTCAGTTAGTTCGTATAGTGATTATTTACGTGGTAATTTCATTCAAACGATCTGTTATAAATCGGTTTTTAATTACGTGTATACTTGATTTATATGACGGCTATTCAATATAAACTTGTTTTTAGTTTTAGTTAGCGAACTTGTTGTTAAAGTGATTATCAAGCATTAGTTGATTTTTTTAATTGTTGGCGACTGCGTAAATATTTAATCTTTGTATTTGTTACCCTATTTTTGAGCGATTAGGTGTTATTTTTCGTACTGTTTCCCCGTGGTTTTAATTTTAACCTTGTAGATAATTTTCGACCTAAAAATCGTGACATTTGGGTCTTAAAGGTTAAGATTGGTTTTAGATATGAATTGTATAACTCTTCGAATCCAAAAGACATTAGTTTCTATCCTTTCACTATCTTTAAAGGGTTTACCAGAGGTTTTAATGATTCTTTGTATCCGAAGTTTTAATACTAAATTTTTGTCGTCCTTTCCCCCCTTGCTTATCTAAGTACTATTGTAGATACGGCCTGGTTTGTATTCCTTCTCTTTAACATTCCTCTTTTTCCGGAGTCGTCCGTATCGGCGACGTTTTATTGGCTTGTTGATAATGGGTAAAGAAGGATTGTACTAACTTAGTCGTTTAGTTTAATTTTTTTATCGTTAGTTGCCCTAATATAGGGTTTGACTTAGGGTATGAGGAACATTACAGAGCCATTAATAGTTTGAGCCACTAATTTAAAATTTGCGGTACTTAAGATTTTGTATGAGCTTTCCTATTTACCCAGCATCCGCTATATGAGAACTTTACTTTATAACGACAAAGTAAGTACGTTGATTATTATGTATCTGTTCCTAGTATTGAAGTAGTTGTTAACTTGACTCCGTGTCGATTTATTCCATAGTTCTTTTGGTGTTTTACTGTTGATCACAGCTCATTTTTGGTTCATTATTAATAGCGGAAATTTACTCGTTAGGCTTGAGTACGCTTTAAAAACCAGTTGCGTTAATACAAAGCCATTGAGGCCTATAGTATAGTTTAGATCATTTACTGCTATTTAAAAGATGTTTTTAAGTTTTTTCAGCTTTGAATTTCTAGTGTGAGGATATTATATGTTTGGAGAAGTAATAAATATGTCTTTTCAACTTTTTTAATGCTTTAGTAAGCCTTTAGAAATACCTATTTACACTAAATCCACATTATTTTGATATATTTTTAAAATTTTACGGTCGTAAAGTTGGTGTTAATATTGTGGATAACAACGTCAATTGAGCCTAAGTACGTATTAATTCATAATATCCTTAACGTTCTCCACGTATTATTTATTAATAAAAACTTCAAAAACTTAGTTTAGGAAAAAGAGGTTATAGAGTTGATAAAGTAGAAAACAGTCTTATTATCTAAGTAAAACATATTAATAAAGACCTTTTAATTATAGATTTTGTTGTTTCTTAGTGTAATCTTGAATTTTAAGGGGGCTTATACATACTTTTAACAGTGGTAATAAATATTTTCAATAATTTTGAAAGTAAAATATTTCATATTTTTGTGTCCTGTGAATTTTAAAACTTTATACAGCTTGTTACTCGTTAGGTGATTAAAGCGCCGGTTGAACTAACGTATTTATAACTCCTTTAAGTTTAATATCGTTGACTTGAGGCTTCAAATATAAAATTATAGGTGCCCCCACTTAAAGGCGAAAGGAAAATTTGAACTGTTTTTTAATTATTTTATCGGCGTTGACATTGAAGTTAACGCTAAGGGTCTTTATATCTTTCGAATGAAGTGAAGAAGAGATAGGAGAATTAAGGATATGGAATATAATCCCGTTAATAACAATTTAAATCTCCGTTATCCCTAGTAAATATAGTTATTCGACTAGGCTAAAGCCGATTTTAGCTTTGTTAACATCTTAACGATTAATTTTAGTAATAGTAGTGCTTTTCTTTCGTAATGCCACTTATTGTAAATAACCTTCTATTAAATAACTTGTTGCTTTTATATCTGACATAATACTTTAAAACGTATAATCCACGTATTGATTGCGAAGGTTAAAGATATATAAGGTGTTGAGGGTTTAGTTAGGGTACAGGTAAGGGTTTTTACCACTTAAGAGGCACAAAAACTCGTAGTCGATTAGTTACTAAGCTGCGTTAGAAATAGTATCTTTATATTACTTCATTTACTTAAAGGTATCGTCGCTACTGATAGATTTTTACACTTGAAGTTTACCACATAATCACAGTAATCTTACCTAATAGAAATAGGGTACTTGATATAATACATTATCTATTTATTGTTACATTCGGAAAAAGTGTAGCGAGTTAACTAATAGCTAGACTTTCCATAAATTTCATATTTCTTGCCACGATTACGACGATAGTTCTTACGATTGGCAGGTTCGCTTAAATCTTGGCTTTATTAGCGCCAGCGTAATTTTGGCTTTTATAATCTTACCTAATAGAAATAGGGTACTTAATATAATACATTATCTATTTATTGTTACATTCGGAAAAAGTGTAGCGAGTTAACTAATAGCTAGACTTTCCATAAATTTCATATTTCTTGCCACGATTACGACGATTGTTCTTACGATTGGCAGGTTCGCTTAAATCTTAGCTTTATTAGCGCCAGCGTAATTTTGGCTTTTAATTCGAAGCAAGCGAACCAGAATTTGACCGTTAGGAGCGTTTATAGCCGTACTTGCGATCGACGTATTTAACCATCGCGTGGTCTTCTTCTTCTTCATCGCGAAATTTATTAATTTGGGGGTATATTTTAAGCCAGTTTTGTAGAAGCGCTATTACAGTGGGAAATAAGGAGCGAAACTAACTAAAAAAGGCCTTCGAAGGTGGAATATAGGTGTTAAAAGGCGTATTTAAACTCACTAACGTCTGTGATGGCTGCCCGTACCTGTTTACGGAGTATAACTTCGTGAACTTGAACTTTCTCCATTGCCTTTTAATATAACATCATTATGTTAAGCATTTGATTTAGCATATTTATTGGCGATCTTTTTCTTCTTTTTTGTTATTATAGTAGTTATCTCGTGGTCCCCTAATCTATATAATATTGCGTAAGGTGGATATCGTATTTGAAATGACTCTTTATATTATCGTCAACCTCACGAAAATTGGTTACTCGAGTTAGGAAGGTTAGGTAGTAGTTCCTGGCGTGCCTTATAAGGATTTCGGGAAATAGTAAGTAAAAACCAGAAAAGGGAACCCCCACTCACTTTTAGATATTTAAAAAGAGAATTATCTCTGTGTCAAAAATGTTATAAGGCTTGACGTTATACCTTTTTACGCTATTTTAAATATTAGATAAATCCGTTAAAAACATATCATTAATATTAGTTATTTAAACAGGTTTTAGGGAAAGATTGTGATAACCGTTCTAGTTTATATTAGTGTTTCCTCGAAATTTAAGCATTAAAGCTTTCGAACCTCGGTGTCAAGAGTAATTATCAGTCGCTTAACCCAAGGGGTAAAATCCTATGATAGGACCTATGGTAGGCTCACGTGTATAAGTAAACTTATTATATGAAGGTTTTTAAGGGGTTTAGCGATTTTTATTGAAAGGTTAAAAGGTAATAGAGGCTTAAAGATTTTAAGCAACTTGATGATTTTACCTAATTAACTGGTGGAGGCCGCCTATATTAATACCCTTTGCCGCATTATCAATGGCTGCTTCGCGCGCCCTACCGCCGCTAAAAGCTTACTTCGCATTATCACGAGAAAGTACTAGGCTATAGAGTAAATTGACAGGTTCCTCATCGTTATCATATAAAAATACTTAACTTGAATAAAGATAAAAGGAAGGTCCCCTAAAACATGTATATAGCCATTGAAGGGTTTTAACTCTTTTACATTTCCCTTAAATGTTTTAAGGATTAGGATCTTAAAAGAGATATTTTAGTTAAGCTAATTTAAAATAGGTTTCTGTTAATCCTAATAGGGTCGTCTTTAGGATATAAACGCCACGATGAGTGACTTCCTTCTTTAGCTTAGCCTTAACCATACGCTGGATTATCTACCATATATTAAGCGTTCATTGGTTATAAAACTTACGAAAAACTTGTAAAGTACGAGCGCCACGGCTATAATCATCGCTGAAGTCCTCGTTGAGAGTGTACTAGCTAACTTAATGAATTAGGTAGTCTTTAGTTAAGGTTTCGTCAATATCCTTAATCTAAAGCTATTTGTTATAGTGTTTAACAAAGACTACTTCAAGGGTCTTAATTGCTTCCTTCTTAGCAGTGTAGGTAATGACTCGAAAGTAAACACTTACGGTAGATATTTTGGCTTTCTGGATTATGTAAGACTTAATAGGTGAGGGACTTGAAGATTTATGACGTGAAGATTTGGTGTTTTGCCGTGAGGTCGTGTAGAAACTTAGCAACTTAGTGTTGAATCGAGTGGTGTAGCTTTTTTAGCGCTACTTGGCGATTCTTGATATATTCGCTTAAAATAACAATCTCAACGATTGAATTAACGTCAAGGAAAAGAGAAAGAAAGTTAAATAAGGGTAAAGGTTTGGTACAAAAGGTAAGGTTGAAAATTATTTATTATAGTTATTTGACTGTGTGATCTCGTTGTTTTTATAGTAATAACACCCGTAGGAATATTAACTTAACCGTTTGGTAACTTATGAAACTTTAAGACTTTTTACAGTTAATATTAACGTCTTAAAAAGAAACTTTAGTAAAATTTCTCAGTATTTTCGATAACGGTACCGTCGTTACCTCTAAATTTCCGTGAAAACCGACGTAACCTAGAAGTTTTTTCTATTCACTGCCGTAAAAACCGACGTAACAGTAAAATAACTTCGTAAGAATCTTTCCTTTACCTTAATCTTTTAAAAATCGTAACCTGAAATTAGTCTTTTCTTCTACTTAGCTTATTTGTATTTAACCTAATAAGTATTGATTAATGTTAGTAAGGCTTTAGACATTACAATGTTATTGATTCGATTGGTTGAAGTAATAGTAGTATTACGTAGTTTAGTGGTAGATGTATTGTTTAAGGTTTGGCATGCCTCTAGCCGGTTTGCACAGTAATTTATATAGTCAATTGCTTGGCCCGTACCCTAGTTTGAAGTGGACGCATACTGTATTTGACTTACAGATAGTATGTAGACCCACAAACTATACACACAACTTGCAGTTAGTATAGTCAACTTTATTGTAAGTAAAATTGACCTACTACACTGCAATGATTACTATTTCAACACCTAGCTTTATATATCGAATTATAATATAAGAATAATGGATTTTTATACCTCTTTATAAATATTATATTATACCCGAAGTGGAGGAGATTTATTCTATATGAGATTTTGAAGGCATATCCAATGCCGGTATCGAAAAGCCGGGCCGTTATAAAAACGTATGGCCCCTTATTTCGTTTTAAATTTATTTAAGATTTCAATATGTTAACAATATTCCATAAATGTTTACTACGACTTATTATAAACCTTTAAATTGACTAATATATAACGTATACTATCTCGCCCCGTTTTTGTAACCAAAATATCCTAAGTTTTAAATTTCTCGTATATTTTCTCCCCCGTATCGTTCTCTTCAAAAATAGGTCTCCTGGATATATCGGAAAAAACTTGTAAAGAAAAAGAGTTCTTCATCGTGCGTTTAACTAAATTTATATAAAATATAAGGTATTTTTTAAGAAAAATTCAAACTATATTAGACATGTTCGAAACGCCGATGATACGATATTAATTATATAACTAATCGAATTTTTCATCAAGGCAGTTGGTTTTAACGTTACGTATGTTAAATTAAACCTAATTTACAACCTTATATTATTTTACGGGGCGTCGCTAATAGTTTACCATTATCTTCGTCTATTATTCAATATATACTATAGCCGTCTAAGCTAGTTCCGTACCCTTGCGTAAATACACTAACAACGTAAAGATTCGTTTCGCCGGATTGGTTAACGACTTTATATCCCCGTTTACCTTTATAAATAAGGAATATTTCGTTCCTATTAACCAGATGATTCGGATTGAATTCGGTAACCATGAATTCTCCGTTATTTAATACGAATTGATAAGTTGAAAATACTAAATTTAAATAAATTATAAATCGGCGATGATAGTATGTGAATTGTTTTCAATTTTTTGATTTACAAGTTCGGTATCGCGATTCATTTATAAATAATAAACCATCGGTAAAATTTAAGGTTGTTTAAAAAACATTTATTTAATCTGAGTTGCAATTACTAATTATAAATTCTAAAAAATTATAAAATCGTTCCTGAATATCCTAAAAGCACTATATATATGTTTCGACGATTATAAACCACATTAACTTTAGTTCAATAAACTTGAACAGTTAATTTACAAAAACTTATGAATACTGTAGATAGTTATTGGTAACCGGTAGGTTAAATATAAAACCAACGGAAATATAAGATTGATAGCGATTAAAAATAATAAGGAGTCAAGGAAGACTTTATCGTAAGGTATGAAGAGGTTTCGTACCGTTATATTACGTACATATTATATATAAACGCTTAATATATACGATTATCCCCTTCTAATGGTAATCCCGTTAAAAGACTCGAAATAAAACGTTTTTATCCGGATAAACTATAATAGGCTAATCGTAGGTTAACCATAAAATTTTCGTCGTTAATAGTTTTGAATTCGGTCATTATAAATATCTGTAGTAACGTAATTTATCTTTTGTATTAATATTATAATCAGTAATTGATATCTAATATCTTGTTTTAACTGGAAAACGTTTAGTGCCTTCGAAAACCATAAGTAATCGAATCGCGTATACCGGATTGTTCGTTCTACCTTAATTTTATTACTCTATTAAAAAGCTTGACCTGAAAAATACCGCACAGCGTTACCGAAGTTGGCGATATTAACGCGGGCTGAACCCAAAACAGTACTATAATCGTTGAAGCCTTGGTATTCCCTGACATTATTGAAGTCAACGGTACTAACGCGAGCTGAGCTCGAAGCGATACCGTAACTACCAACCCTTTAAATTCCTTAGATTCCCATTTTAACCGAATATTATCGCGGTAGAATAATGAGGTCTTCTTTTTAAAAAATCTATCCATATACCCCGCTATAATATATGTATTTATAATATATAAGTTTATCATTACCATATTCTATAAAGCTATTAAAATAAAATGGAAAACCTGCGCGCCGCATTTTCTAATTTCGGGTTTATCTTATAATTTACGGATTAATATATCCGGGCGAACATTTGAAATCACGTGCTGGTAACGTAATTAATATTGAAAAAAAACGAAGAAACCTTGGTTTATTAAGTTTATTGTTTCGAAATTAAATATAGTAAAAAGATTACTTCAATTTATGATAATTCGTTAAAATAATGAACGGGGTACGAATCTTATACGTTTCCGTTAATTTCGCTCTGAAATAATATACTATTACGAAAAGCTTTTTATTATAAATAATGTAATTACACTTCGTATCCGATAATTATACGGAATAATATGTTATCGACCTCAAAATACCGTAATTATTTTACGAAAAATACCCTTTTTGTTGGAATAGTACTACATGAAGTGCAGTAGGTCAGCTTTATTTACAGTAAATTTGACTGTACTGCAAGTTAATTGTATCGTTTGTAGAGACATAACGCATTAGGTATAAGTCTAGTGCAGTACGCTGCACTTCTCTCTAGAGCACAAGCAAAGCAATTGACTATACAAATTACAGTGCACCCCGACTAGCGGTCTGCTAAACCTAGAACAATACATCCACCACTTGACTAATGTAATACTACTGTTACTTCGACCACGATTCGAATCGACAATGTTGCAACGATCTAAAACCCTACCAATTCTGATTAGTGCTTATTAGATTAAGAAAAGATTAGCTAAGTAAAATAAGAAGCTAATTTTCGGTTGTTACACCTTACGTTAACGTTAGGGTAAAATAAATATTTTTGTGAAGGGCCTCTACTGCTACATCTATTTTTACGGTAGTAAGTAGAGAAGACTTTTAGGTTGCGTTGGTTTTTACGGCAGACTAAAGGTAGCGACGGTATCGTTATCTAAAACACTAAGAAATATTTATTAGCCTTTTTGAAAGACGTTGAGATTGACTGTTAGAAGTTTTAAAGTTTGGCAAGTTGGTAAACAGCTAACCTAATATTACTATAGGTGATTTTACTATAAAAACAACTAAGTCCTATAGCCAAATAACCATAACAAACAACCTTTGGCTTTTACCACTAATAACGATGTTCAACCTCACTATTTACACCAAACCTTTGCCTCTAATTTACTCTTTTCAATTCTCACACACCAATTCAATCGTCAAGTTCGCTGATTTGAACGAAAACACCAAAAATCGCCAAGTCCCCACGCCTAAGATCACCAAGTCCTTCGCTTTACACGCTTACTAAGTTCTATATATGCCAAAGACTTAAGATGTTTACCGTAAATGCCCACTTTCAAGCTATCACCGACCTTGCTAGTAAAAAAGCAATTAAGGCTCTCATAAATCTTTTCACAAAGTGTTACAACCACGACCTTTAAGGATAGGACGTTAATAAGAACTTAAATAAAGAACACTTTACCAACTTCTTCGGCTATTAAATTGGTAAGAATTATAATACTGACGACTCTAACCATACCTTTAGCAACTTCCATAATCTCTTTAGTAACTAAACCATTATTATATGGACCTTGATTCAAAAAGTAATCAAATTAAAGATTAAATTAAAGCTTAAGCGGCAAGGAATTTATGTACCGCTACAGGGTAATTTAAGGCTGGTACAAGAACTTTTCGACTTAGTCCAACTTTAAAAACGCCTTTAAGATCCACAGTCTAAAGAAAAGAGTATTAAGGAACTTCACCGCCCTTATACGCGATTTAGGGGACCTTCCTTATACCTTTAGCTAAGTTAAACCTTTTTACGTACTGGCAATAAGGATCCAGTTAACCTGTTCAGCAACCCAACACCTTTATATGATAACGCAGAGTATGTTTTTAGCGGTGGTAGAGCGCGTGAAACAAGCGCTATTAACATAGTCAAAGGTATTAAAGTTTGCGCCTTATACCAGATAATTAAGCAGGATCGTCAGACTTTCCAAAACCTTTAAGTACACATTTCTTCCCAACAATTTAATCGATAATATCTTTAAGAACCTTTCTTCTTTAAGTTTACTTACACGCAAAAGCCTATTACAAGTCCTACCACAAGGCTTTACCCCTCGGGCCAAGCAACTGGCAATTACCCTTAACACCGTGTTTCGGAGGATTTAAGGCTTAAATTGCCAGGAAATATCAATTAGGAGTGGGATAACTATCGCGACCTACTTCTAAAACCTATTAAGATAATTAATATTAATTATAAGTTGTTTACGAACTTCGTTAAAATCTGAAACAACGTAGAAAAGTATAACTAGAAGCTCTATAACCTCTTCGAAATTAAAATAATGCTCTTTCTAAACATTTGAAAATGTATAGAGGTTTTCTCTTTAGGTTTTTACTTACTATTTTCCAGAATCTTTATAGGATACATTAAGGACTAATACCTGACCTTCCTTATTAAAGCTATTACATTTCGCGAGATTTACGATGTCATAAAAAGTGTTATAACCCAGACAACGGTTGGGTCAGAAAATAGGCCAGCATGCAGCTGAGTCACAGAGAGCCTGTAAGTCCAACACATCAAGCGGGGAACAACTCTTATGAAAGCAAGGTGACCAAGTAAGTCACGTGATGGATCAGTATGGATCAGTTACTAATCCAAGGTGAGGCAACACTAAATCAGTGGGATCAGTGCGGTGATCCAAACGATCCAGTACTGAAGATAGTATGAAGGCATGGATATATAAGGATACGGTCAGCACCATATAGATAGTATTTCCTTCATAGCTCTTCAGTTGTCAATCTAAGTATTCAGTCCACACACCTGAATAGCCTAACGGCTAGTGATCATTCTACAGCACGAACAAACATCTTCTTGATACTGAACCTTTGTTACCTCTGCTACCTTACTGCTAACATAAACCCCCTGATACCTTCTATTTACTCACGGGTATTTAGTGTGATCATTACAAAAATCTATTTCGAATACGATGTTTAACTCGCTTAATACTATACAAACTGGGCTACCACGCGGTAGATTATAATAATGGCGAAAAAAAAGAGGAGGAAACACTAATAGATGTCCTCAATTAGATGTTTAACAAATTGATATTGTATTAAAAAGTAATGGAAAAATTCCATATTAGCGAAGCCATACTTTGCGAGTAGGTAAGTGTAGTAGTTACGGGTGTTAACGAGTTCGAATACAGTCTATAACGCCTAAATTCCATTTGCGAAGGCTTTTTTAGCCAGTTACATTTTTCATTTATTACTGTAATGGCGCGTATACTAAACTCGTTTGGTATGTACACTCAAACCAGAAATTTCCTTAACGTCAATGAAAAAGACCTTACGATAATTAATTAAGTTAACCATAAGTATAGTTACGGACGCCTAAAACGCTCAAAGTCTAGCCCACCGGCTATAAACTGGAGGTAACAGTCACTGTAGCGTTAATAAGACTAAGATTTAAGCGAATCTATTAACCATAAGTATTATCATCATAATAGTAGTAAGAAATGTTGGATCTATAATAAGTTTAGCTGTTGGTTAACTCGGCACCCCCCCCGTTGATCATAAAAATAGAAAGGTAGTATATTACGCCTAATAACCTATTTCTTTTCAATAGAATTACCTGGATCAAATTATAGACTTTGAGGGCGAAGAGCTAATAAATGGCACCAATGTCTCTAAACAAATCAAATAACACGAAAATACTGCTTTTGGTACGGCCTAATAACTAGAAAACCATTCCTTTCTATACCGTTTAGGTAGTAAAAACATTTTTCTTTACCCTAACTAAGCTTCTAATCCTTTATACACATTTGATATTTGCGACCGTTACGCGAACCATTCGTTTTAAGGTATTATACCAAATATAGGAGCAATAAGTTACTTAACAGGAGGTTATTCGTAATACGTGGCACTAAGGAGGGAAAATATTATAGCCACTAAAATTGATTGTTACGATATTGGTAAGGCTCAAGTTGGCTTTAAATCAGGTGAGTAACTATCGTTATTAGGGATAACGGTAATTTAAACCATTATGGGAAAAATTACGTTTCATATACTCAATTTCTTTACTCCTTTCCTTCTTTACTTAGGGGATATAAATATCTTCGGCGTTAACGTTGATGTCAATGTAAAAGAATTGGTTAAAAACGGCTAGAGGTTTCTCTTCACCTTTAAGTGGAGGTACCTATAATTTTATCTTTAAGGTCCAAAAGCTGAGGTATTAAATTTAACGGAGCCGGAAATACGTTAATTATACCGACTTTTTAACCACCTAGCCGTTAATATCTTATGCAAAGTCTTAAAGTCCGTAGGGTATAAAGATGTGGAATATTTTGCCTTAAAAGCTATTGAAAAACTTTGTTATTATTGCTGAACATATGCCTTACCCCCCGGGAGATTTAAGTTTATACCAAAAGATGATAAAAACTTTAATTGTAAAATCTTCGTCGAATAATTTTATTTGGATAATAAGCCTATTCTTTTTGCCGTTAATTCTGCAACCTCTTTTTACGGGTTTAAATTTTTTAAGTCACTTTCGCCAAAGGATATATAGAAAACTTTAAGGATACTATGAATTAACACGTATATAGGTTTACCCGACATCTTCGTTTACAATTCCGGTACTAACTTTATGGTTGCAGAGTTTTAAAAATATACCAAGATAATAGGTATCTAATATAAATAGGTGCCTATAAAAGTTTACTAAAGTATTAAAATGGTTAAAAAGGCATACGCACTATTTCGCCGAACGTATAATATTCTTATACTAAAATTAAAAGCTTTATGGATTTGGAGGCACGCCTATAAATGGCAGTGAAAGGCCTGAACGATATTATGGGCCCTGGTGGCCTAATGCTAACGCTATTAGTTTGTAAAGCGTACCTACGCTTAATAAGTCAATCTCTGCCCTTAACAAGTACTTAAAATCATGTTGCGGCTTACGACAAAGCCTTAAAGAAATTGCGAAAAGAAAGGGTACGCCGCTATGTTAATAACTCCCTTAATACCAAAAAATGGCCCCTTAACAATCGACGTGTTTACTTTTGTTGGTAGGCCTTTATCGTTGCAACGTAGTCGATTCGAATCACTGTGGTCGAAATAACTGGTGCTGCGTTGATATTGTTGATTGGGATATGTAAGTTCTAAGTTTGGCAGACCGCTAGCCGGTCTACACACTAATTTGTATGGCCAAACGTTTTGGCCTATGCCCTACTTTGAAGTGGGAACCTACTGCACTACATTTGCAATACAGTCCCACAAACTACAGTTAATTTTCAGTACGTACAATCAACTTTACTGTAAGTAAAGTTGCCTTGACTGTATTATATTTGATTGCTATTCCAACACTGGCAGCTTTTTGTTTTGTGTTTGCACGCCAGCGTAGCTTGCCATCAATTGGTGGCAACCTCTGAAATCCATCCTTAATCCGTAAACTAATAACAAAGTAGACCCCTGTTTATTCCAATCAATCTGTACTGGAATCAACCTCAATTACGGTCTTTTGTGGCCCTTTTACTTTATTCTTTTGAGCCTCCGTTCCTTAAATCCAGTACACAAATACTTTGTTATAAACTTATGTAAATTAGATACGTCATTAATTAAATACCTTTTGTCAGTAGTTTAAACTACTACCATTACCGCCATTACTATGGCAGACTTCTAGTTTTCTAGAGCAACCTTGTTCCTCCACGTTACGTACCGGGCGATTTACGTATTCCTCGATTCGTATGGTCAGTGTATTACTATTCACAAACCTTTTCAAAGCGTTATTAGGCGTAACCTTAATTATGGCATTAGCAAGATTATCTTTGCCATTAATTCACCAAAACTTATTGATTTCCTAGGTTTTATATACCTCCCTTAAAGCTATTACGTTTATTATTAAACATTTTTCATTAGTTGTGCCCAGATTTTATAGGTATTCGTAAAGGCTTCGAAAGTTGATATATATTACTACAGGTATCGGTGGTAATCCTAGATATTTGGTAATAATCCTTAATATATTGTTAGTTACTATGCCGATATCAAGGCTTGATATTATACCGTAGACTTTCAAAGCTAATAGGTTTCGGGTTATACGTTTATACTTAACGGATATTTAATATAAAAAGTTTCTAGTAATTATAAATGAATCTTTAAATTCATCCTCGTTAACAAATATTATCAAAAAGTTGATTTACGATATAACGTGAGTATTATGAACAAATAACATGCTCGTGAAAATTATTAGCTTTGCTTTCGTTAGATCTACAAAAACAATGTTAATTTTTCTTTTTACATTATCAATTTTCTGTTTAATCCGCTTATTCAAATTATTAAAGTTTTCTACTTGTAAATTTTATACCTGTATTATCATGAAAAGATCGTAAGATATTTTCGGATAATATAATATATAGATATTGGCCGTATGGGCTCTTTACTTTAAATGTCTTTGTGATTTTACCTCGTTGGGTTTGTCGATAATCGTTAGGCTTATAGTTTGCTTATTTTAACGTAAGCTAATATAAGTATAGTTTTAGCCTTATTATCATAAATACAGATTAACTATTTATTAAAGTTAGGTTATATTTTTTCGGCTAACGTTTCGATATGTTTTTAAGTTTAAAGGCATAAATTTTTGATAACACGTTATTTTACTACTATAAACCTAATATTCTCGAGGAAGAGGGTGTCGTACGTCTACATATATACGATACCAAAATTTTTACCTTTTATAATTAATAGGCATAGATTAAAAGTTAAAGTCTTTATACTGAGACTGTTTTTAAAGTACGTTTGATACATTAGAAATTAATGGAAGTTTACCTTGGTTAATTCTTATAAGAGCTTAATATAAAATATTATTGTATCAGCCAGAAACTTGTCCTTTAATTCTTTTAACAGTTCCAGTAATATAATTTGCTAAAAATTGGTGACAAATTGCCTGTATGTTTACGTGATATTCCAGCCATTAAATATAAACTAACTTTTTACGCTAATATTCAAACTGATAATAATTATAATAATTAAACGTTAGTTGATTTTTAAATCATAATCGGTTGGGTAAGGATGTAGTATTCACCTTTATTACTGTATTTTGAAATGATTAGTCGTGACTTTTTATACGGCCGGTCTGTAGTTTTACCTTTAATTTCGTAAACTATCCTCGACTTAAAGATAATGACGTCTTGATCTTTAAATTGTATCAACAGAATAAATTATATACCTCCCCGTAAAAGGAGGCCGTTAATTTCCACTTGATTACTTTTCTTAAAAGATTTACCCGGTGTATTAATAATTCCTTCTCCACGTAATTTGAGGGTACATTCTTCGTTAAACTTTTCATTTCAAGACATCTACGCTGTTGTATACACTTTTTCGGGATTATATTGCCTATAGCCGTTCTTTTCTTTAATATATATCTTTTTCTTAGGTGGTTGTTTACGCTGTTGACATTTTATTGGATTGTTAATAATCGGCTTCGGAGGGTTATGTTGGCTAATTCTTTTAGCTCGGAGTTCATCGACGTTAGGATCTTTATTAGACTTGAGGAGCCTAAAGGGTTTTCGGTATAGCTTAACCTGTATGGCTCGGAAAGTTATGGGGCTGTTAGTAATTTTAACTATTACGTTGAAGTTATTAATACCTAAAATTTCATACGGTCTATTTTATTTACCTAGCTTGCGTTACGTAAAGACTTTACTTTAAAAGAGTAATAATAATACGTTTATTTTTATAGGTTCTTTCCTGGTATTAAGGGTATTGTTAACCTAAAGTCGTGCCGATTTCTTTCTTAACTTTTTCAAGGCTTTACTATATGATATGGTACGCTTTTAGGTACTTAAAGAAAGTGACAACTTAATTGTTATACTTAAGTAGTCCACAAATACCAATAAAGTTGGTATAAGTTCGTTTAAAATAATAGTACCGTTAAAACCTTTTACCGCTATTTTAATCCGTGTTTTTTGGTTTGTAAAGATTCTGATTTCTAGTGTAAGGATATTTTAAGCCCTTCGTAAAAGGTCGTATGCCTTTTTAACCTAATTAATACCTCAATAAACTTTAACGAGGACCTATTTATATTAAATCCCTATCGATTTTACATTAATTCAAAACTTTATAGTAATAAAATTGGTATCAGTATAGTAAACTAATACGTTTAATAGTTTAAGGTACGTGTTAATTTACAAAACGTATAGTGCCTTTTATATTTCCTTTATCGTAATGGTTTTAAGGAACTTGAAGTTGTAAAAAGCTATAGCAGAGTTTATATCACGTAATACTAACTTGTCGTTCAGGTAAAACACGTTTACGAAAACTTTCGAATTAAAGTTTAGGTTTTTTTAATGTAAATTTAAACTTTAAAGGGGTTTGGAAATATAATTCGTAATAATAGTAAATATATTTAATTACCTTCAACGTTAATAAGTCTATATCTTTGTAATTAGTTACCCTTAAGATTTAATATAGCTTATTAGTATCCAAGTGGTTAAACTCACGATGTAGTTAAAAAAGTTTTGCCTTTATCAGGTTTAATATTCTTGCCTTTGTCCTTAAAGCATAAAAATAGATATTCATTTACTTAAGTTTAAGTGGAAATTTTTTGCCGGGCTTAACTAATATTAATTCAGTCATCCAAATATTAACTTTAACGCCAAGGTTTTTTATATTCTTTAGATAAAGGAGGAAAAGGGTAGAGGATTCCAAAATGTGAAAAATAATAGGGCTAACAACAATCTTAACCGTCGTTAATCCTAATAAATATATCTTTTTTCCAGGGCTAAAGCTAACCTTACCCTTATTAGTATCCGCGTGATGAAATTTCATAATTGTATTATTATCCCTTCGTAGGGCGACGTATTATAAATAGCTTCCTATTAAGTACCATGTCGTTCCCGTATCTAGTATAATCCTCTAAAATAATTATTTTACATAACTATTTTAAATAGTAAATAAATATATAGAGTTAGGGTTTTCATCGTCATGGCGACGATAAGAGTCTTTAATTATAAAGCGGTATAAAAAGGCGTGGTCGGCGAATTATTACGTTACTTCTGAGCTAATGCTGGTGTTGGTATTTTCGTGCCAACCGATAGCTTTTGGATTATTTTCCTTTTTTTATTTTCACTTCTTCTAAATTGTGTGCTTTGTTCGATATAGTCCAGTTAGAAGTAAATAGAAACTGCGTATAATACATCACCTATTTTACTTTACATTCGGCAGTAGAGTGACGTATTAATTATTAGCTTTACTTGTTATAAATCCAAAAAAATTGGTATTCGGAGTGAACTTGTTTAGCAGGTTTAACGGATTTAAGGAAAAGAAATACCCTTTTCCGTGGGTAGAGGTCCGAGCGTTTAGTTGACCGTATTAGTCAGGCCTTCCGCACCTTCGATTAATGCAATACGTATAGAATGGCCTTTTTTCCTCGTTATTAAATTCCGGAGTTTAAAGGTACGTATTAGATAAGCTGGAGACTCGAATAGTTACGGTCGTTACGAGGAACAAAATTGGTTAAATAACCCTTTATAATGAGTATCGGAGTATTAAAAAGCGTATTCGATTTTTTTGTAACTCGTAACAGTCTATCAGACCTGTTGGCGTAAGATACCTTCACCAGATTTTACGTTTCCTATTACTTATTGGAAAAGCATTGACCTATTAAGTATTTAATTAAAGAGCTTTATTTTATTTTCTAACTCTTTCTTGTAACCCACCATATAAAACCACTTAATAATATTCAATTTGATGTAATATTAAGTAAAATTAACATCGTATTTTAAATAGGCTTTTAGACCATTATAGATTTCGCAAAATGAAAAGCAATTAGTTAGGTATCGGAGGTAGTAATTCTTGGCGTAACTGGTAAATATACTGGGAAACAGCGAGTGAAAACCTGGCAATTTAACCCTTATTAAGCGTAAAATGTTAAATAATGGACGTAATTTAACGTTGAAGAGGTTATACGGCTTATCGTCATACTTTTCTTTTTATTCCCAGATCTTGACGAACGTTGTGATTGTCGTACAGTCTGTATCCTTTATGGAAACGCATCGCGAGAGAAAGGTGATGTACTGGTCGTAGGGATCATCTATACCTCTTGGCTAGAGAAAAGACTGAGGCTATTGTTGATGGGCCGGATAGTTACCTTTGGCTGAATTTGGAGGGAAAAAGCCAGTGATCGTGCCTATAGTATACTCGTGTATGAAGCCGGTTTTTCCTTGATTCAACTGTTAAAACTGGACGTGTTGAGAATCTTAGGGGAAATAGACCTGAGGGTTTTTATCGTGAGGGACTTGGCGATAATCCTTTTAGTGTTAAGGGGTTTGGCGAGGTTCCTATTTAATTAAGTAGTGGATTTAAAGGCTTTAGAAGTGTAGGTTAACTGATTTTTTACGTTTACTTATTAAAGCTTGGGTAGGTTCTTACGAATGTGTCTATAGGCGTTAAGGGTTACTGTCACCAACAATCTCTTTACATTTAACTAAAATCAATTAAGGTTTTTTATCTATAGCATATTCATAAAGTAGGTTAGCTATATTGTTTTCCCTTCTTTTTTTCGCGGGGAGTTCGGCTTTTCGATTAAATAGTTTAATCTTTACCTTTATTTTCGCTTGCTCATCTACCTTTCCCCACATTTTTAGGCTTTAGTCGTAGAATTAATTTTGAAAATCGTCGAGAGCTTTGGCGTTACGGTTGGTTTAGGTGGGGTTTTAGTCGAGAATAAAGCAGCTGATTACGTTGAACAGATATTCTGGGGTAGAGGTTTTAGTGGCATTGGTGAACCAGAGCTCTTTATCGTAGTACTTTTTAAAGGTGATTCCAATGTTTTTGATGGCTTTTTTTCGTTCAAAGTCGTTAATAGTATTGATTCCGGCGTGTTTCGAAGCCATCGTAACGTTATGGCTGGTGTAAGGATTGATGGTATATTTGGCGATTTAGAGGCGAGAGGATTTGTTGATTTAACATAAAGTCGCGGTTTTTTTTTTTTGGCGTGACTTGGTATTTTCGTTTGGAGTAGCGATTTTGACGATTGAATTAACATAAGGGGAAAAAAATGAGTAATGTAGAGTGGTGGATCGTAGATTTTCCGTTAAAGTTGGTGTAGGTTAAAAGAAGTGAGACTTAGTCGTTTTTGCGATTTGTAGTAGTAGTACTTGTAGTAATAGCCATAATAGTATTAACTTAGCCGTTTGCTAACTTTCCGGTTTGATGATATTTGGGACTTTTAGGCGGTTAATCTCAATGCTTTTAAGAAGGATTAAAAAAGATTTCTTGGTACTTTCGAGTAGCTATACCTTCGCTTACCTATAGACTGCCGAAAATAACTGCACAGCCTATAAGTCTTCCCTACTTGCTTCCGCAAACAATTACATAGCCTATAGGGGCCCTTCGCAAGAACCTTTCCTCTACCTTGCTTAAATAAAGCGTAATAACTGGAAAGCAGCTTCTTTTTCTACTTAGCCAATCTGTGATTAACCTAATAAGTACTGATTAGTGTTGGTAGGTATTTATCGTTGCAACCTAGTCAATTAGAATCACTGTGGTCGAAGTAACTGATGCTTCGTTGATATTGTTGATTGATGTGTAAGTTCTAAGTTTGGTAGGCCGCTAGCCGGTCTGCACACTAATTTGTATAGCCAAACGCTTTGGCTTGTGCCCAACTTCAAAGTGAGCATCTATTGCACTGTACTTGAAGTGCAGTCCCACAAACTACAGTCAATTTTCAGTATATAAAATCACGTTTACTGCAAGTAAAGTTGAATTAACTGTACTGCACTTGACTGTTATTCCAATACTTTGTTATTAATTTACTGAAATTCCTTAATCTTCTTTTCTTAGTAAGCTTTTCGGAGTGCTATTACATCTGCTGGTAGTCTTTACCTATAATAGGCGTTTAGATGTTACAACGTTATCGATTAAATTGGTTGAAGTAACAGTGGTATTGCATTAGTTAAGTGGTAGATGTATTGTTTTAGGTTTGGTAGACCGTTAGCCAGTCTGCACAGTAAATTGTATAGTCAGTTTCTTGGCTCATACCCTAGTTTAAAGTAATCGTATACTGTACTTGACTTGCAGCCAATATAGTAAACCCACAAAACAATAAATTTTACTTGTAGTTAGTATAGTTAATCTTACTGTAAGTAAAGTTAACTTACTATATTCTAATTTCTACTATTCTAAAACTAGCGGCTTTTTGTTTTGTACTCATGCGCTAGTGTGGTCGACTAATCTTTCTCGGTTACCACTAAATTATGTTTTAATCAACTACTCATACTCCTATTTATTTCATTTAAATTATACATTTAGATCGGCTTTATTTAACTTCCCTTTCCCTACGATTCCAAGTCTCGACTTTACGAACTCCCATATATAAGTCTTTTGTTATAGACTTGTAAATATTGGCTCATTGCCATCATTAGTCCTTTTAACCTTCGTGGGTTAAATCGCCTACTACTTCTACTCTTTTCAATTTAATTCACGTAGGTTAATTAGTCTATTACTACTTCCAATTTAATCATATTAATCAAAAAAGTCGCTATCACCGGCTTCATTTCCCTAGCAATCTTCCAAGTTACCAGCATATCCTTGTTTGTTAGTATGTAATCTGGCCTTATTAGGTAGCCTGTTAATGTAATTTTCGATACGTATGATTAGCTTATTGTTATATATAAACCATTTAGGGGCATTATTTGAAGACGTATTCGTTATAACACTAGCGAGATTAACTTTGATATTAATTTATCTCAAGTTCTTGATCTCGTTGCCTTTGTATGCTTTACCAAGTACTATTTTATCGGTTATCAGGCGTTTTTTATTGGTGGTTCTGAGCTTTAAAAGGTATTCGAATAGGCTTCTCGAATCGATATAAATGATTACCAGGATAAAACGAATTTTTCGTTACTTTATAATGACGTTGAGTGTTTCTTATAATACTATACTAATATCAAAGTGGGATATTATTCTGTAAACTTTAAAATTTAGTATATTTCATATAATCCTTTTGTATTTGACAAATGTTTGATAAATTAGGTTTATATCAATTTCAAACTGTGTTTTTTGTGCTTTTGGTAACGAAGGTTATAAGAACACTAATTTGTGACGATAAGTTTGTGTTATTTAAAAAAGAGCCATCCATAAAGATAATTAACTTAGCTCTCGATAGGCCAATCAAAACTATATTAATTCCTCGGTTCAGGTTTCGTATTTTCTACTCCAGCCTCTTATTCAGTTGGTCAAAATCCTTATCTATTGCGTTTTATATTTATATCAAAATGGGATAGATCGTACAAGGTATTCTGTTAGTATACAGTGGTAATATAATTGCTACAAACGCGTTGTTCCATGTACTTTCAATACCTAGCCACATTAATCTTATCAATTATGGTAAAGTTAACATACTAGCCCTTTTAGAGAAAACTAAGGAAAGTATAAACATTAAGTATGCGAATTGACGATTTGTTAAAGTTAAATTAATTATCTTCTTCTAAAGTTTCGATAGGCTCACAATTCCATAACTTTGAATCCTAAATCGCCTGCTATTGCAATGTTATAAAGATATTAATTTCAAAGAAAAGGATATCTTTGGTTTGTATACCCACTAAACCAAAGTCTTTTTTTACGTTACTAATAAGTACGAATTGTAGGTTGAAAACTTTATGATTAGTGGTAACCTAAAGGGTAACTAGTAGGTTGGTAATTCATAGAAGCTTGATTGAGTTAATCCCTATAATATCTAAATATATCGTATTACCGTCTTCGGAGAGTATTGGCGTATATTTTCTATAATGGCTTTAATAATATATTCTGTTGTAAATAGGTTACTCATTACGTTTATGCTTACGTTATATCCCGGATATTAAGGGAAATCTTCCCTTTATGTTTAACTAAAAAACCTGTTACGAAAGCGACTATCAAACATTAGTTGATTTTTTAAATACTTGGCTATTACATAAAAATTTCGTTTTTACTTTTATTACCATATCCTTCAGCGATTAGACATAATGTTTCATACGAGCACCCCGTAGTTTTACCTTTAACTTCGTATATAATTTTCTATCCGAAAATCGTATAATTCAGGTTGTAGAGGTTGAAGTCATCTTCAAGTACGAATTGTATAACTTTTCGAATTAGGAGTTCATTGATTTAGATCTTATTGCAGTTCTTAAAGGGTTTTCCAAATGTCTTAATAATATCTTTTACCTAAAGCTTTACAGTTAAGTCTTAATTATCCTTCTTGTTCCTACTTATCTAAGTAGTATTGTAAATACGGCCCGGTATATATTCCCTGTCCTCAAAGTTCCTCCTTTTTAATAGTTGTCCGCGCCAACAAAGTTTCATTAGCTGATTCATAATAAAAGAAAGAAGGTTATATTAATTTATTCGTTTAACTTAAAGATTTCTATCGCCATAGTAAATCTTTCTCATATAAAGCTTCACCTGGATGCTACGAAATGCTTCGAAGCCGTTAACAATTTAAATAATTACTTTAAGATTATCAACACTAAAAATATTATATTATTTATCCTATTTACCTGTCTCCTACTATATGAATACTTAAATTAACAACGGTAAAGATTACGTCAATCTTCGTAAGACTGTTTTCGGTGTTAAAGACACTATTAACTTAATTTCATGCCGATGTTTTCCGCGGTTTTTTCAATATTTCGCCGTAGATTATGACTTTTTTCCGGATACTTGCCAATAGGGGAAATTTACTCGTTAGCTGTGGATATGTTTTCAAAACTAGTAGCGTTGATATTATGCTATTAGATCCCATAATATTTCTATGCCATTTACTGTTATCTAAAAGTATGACCTCTATTCCGTAAAACCTTTAATTTATAGAGTAATGATATCGTATTCTTTTTGAAACAGCGCGTGTGCCTTTTTGACCTTCCAAATACTTTAGTAGGCCTTAATAGGCATTTTTTACACTATATTTCCATTAATTTAACGTCTACCTAAAACTTCTCCACGGAGAAATTGTTGTTGGTATTATAAATGATAAAGTTAGGTAGGCCTAAGTAAGTGTTAATTCACAGTATATTTAATATTTTCTACGTATTTTTCACCGATGTAGACTTTAAAAACTTGGCCTTGTCAAAAGATTTCAAAGAGTTAATAACATGAAAAAGGGGCTTATAATCCAGATAAAATACGTTAAAACAAATCTCGTACTTGAAGTCCTTGTCTTTTTTTAATATAAACTTAATTTTGGGAGAAAGGGGGTTGGTTATATGTTTGGCATTGATAGCAAAAGAATTTCATAGCATTGAGGGTAAAATATTCCATGTTTTCGTGCCTTGAGTACTTGAGGATTTTGAATAGCCTGTCGATTACTAGTTAATGAAAACTTTGTTACAGATAACGTATTTTTGACTCCGCTAGATTTAATACCGTTGGTTTTTAGTTTTAAAGAAAAAAAATACATGCCTTTATTTGGAGGCAAGGAGAAAATTTCTGCCGTTTTTAATCAATTAATCTACATCAATACCAACGTTGAAATTGAGGGTCTTTATATCTTCTATGTAAAAAAAGAATGGGGTATGCATTGAAGAATATTAAATATAATCAATTCAATATTAATCCAAATAACTGTTGTTACTAGTATTGGTAATTGTTAGCCTGAGTTAAAGTCAAATTTAACCTTACTTGTATCTTAACAATTAATCTCCGTAATAGTAGTAATTTCACTTCATTATACCATGTACTGCAAATAGCCTCCTATTAAGTAACTTACTGACCCTTTATCTGGCGTAATTCCTTGAAATATATGTTTCCCGTAATGATCGTAAAAATTAAAGATATATAATAAGTCAGAGGTTTGATTAGAGAAAAGATAAGGGTTTTTGTTACTTAAACGGTATAAAAAAGCGCGGTTGGTTGGTTATTACATTTCGCTAGGAATATCATTTTTATATTATGTAATTAACTTGGGAAAATCGTTACCGTTAATATCTCCTTTGCTGTCTTAATTCATTAAATGGTTAAAGTAATTAAAGGTGATAAAAATGGGGTATTGAAAACAATACAATACCTATCATTTGTAATTTTTAGCTAAAAAGTAAAGAGTTAACTGATAGTCGGATTTACCATAAATCTAATATTCTTTACCACTATTACGAAGATAGTTTTCACGGTTAATAGGTATGTTTGAATGTTGTCTTCGTTGGGGCCAGTATAATTGTAGTTTTTAATTCGAAAGTCTTAGACTAGACTTTGAACGCTAGGGTCACCCGTACTTACAATTAACATAGTATATCAGTACGCAATCTTCTTTATCCACATAGCAAAAAGCCTTCAGTTTAGGAGTATATACCAAGAGAATTTGGCGTATGTATTATCACGGTCGCAAATAAGGACCGCAGTTAGTTAAAAAAAAGCCTTCGCATATGGTATTCGGGCATTATAAAGCGTATTTAAACTCGTTTACGCCCGTAACTCCTACCAATTCCTGCTCGCCGACCATGGTTTCAGTAACATATACCTTTCATATTATTTGTTAGTATAGTATCAATATGTTAAGTATTTCATTCAAAACATTTATCGATATTTCTATCTTTTTCTTCTTAGTTATTATCATTATTCATTTCGTAGTAGCCTAATATATGTAATATTACGCAAGGTAAATATCGTATTTGAAGTGATTTTTTATACTTTTGTAAATGTTACAGAAAGTTTTTATACGCGTTAGGAAGGTTAGATACCAATTTTTAATGTAACCTATCAAGATCATGGGGAATAGTGAGTGAGAACCAGAAAGAAGGACCTCCATTTACTTATAGATGTTAAAAAAATACATTATCTTCGTATAAAAGAGGTTATAGGGCTTCCTATTATACTTTTTTACATTATTCCAAGTCTTCAAGAAATATGTAAAAAGCTTATAATTGATATTAACTATTTTTTAAGATTGGAGAGGAAGGTTGTAATAATTGTCCTAGTTACCGGCGGTGTTTCTTGCTATCAACTTAAGACGTAAAGTTTTCAAGTCCCGATAATAAGAGTAGTTGCTAATTTCTTGACCTGAGGAATAAAGTCCTATAATAAGACCTATAGTAAGCTTGTGTGTATAAGCGTACCTATAGTAAAAAACTTCGCCTTAATAAACTTAATAGTTCTAAATAAGGGATTAAGGAGTAAGAGGGACTTAGCTATAAAAAAGGGTTTAAGGAACTTATCAATTCTATTCAATTATCTGAATAACGTTGACATTAATTCTTTTTTCCGTGTTAGCGGCCGTTGCTTTATATGTTTTGCCGCCACTAAAGGCGTATTCCGCGTTATCACATAAAGGTGTTGAGCTGCCGAACAGATTAATAGGTTCCTTATCATTAATGCGTAAAAAGGCTTAAGTTAAATGAAAATTAAGGGAAAGTTTCCTAAAACGTATATAAGTACGTTAAGGGTCCTTGACGCTTTTTCCCTTAGCGTGTCAATCTTAAGAATATTTCTCAAATTAAGCCAATTTAAAAAATGGTACTAACTTAGTTAAGTTTTTTCCTAACACGTAAACTCTCCAACATTTGAATTATAATTTCAACTTAAAATTAATGGTTTTCTTACCTTATTTTCACATATCAATATTGAATCGTCAAAAAACTTACAATACTTGTGAAAAAGGAGGTTGTTAAGGTTAAATTTTTCGCTGCAATCTTACTCGAAAATATAACTGATAATAAAGTTGGTTAAATTCTTTTCGGATAAGTTTTCGTCAATATCCTACCCCCAAAGGTTGTCATTGTAGTTCTTCACTAAAAGGCACCGAAGGCTTCAATTACCTCTTTCCGAATGAAATTAGCAATAAATTCAAAATAATCGCTTGCGATAACCATCTCAGTATTTTGGTTAGTGTAGGATGTATAACTTATTGATTTAGTATAAAGTCGCGTGGAGACTTAGCGTTAAGTTGCGCAACGTAACTTTTTTGATGTAACTTAGAAATTCTTAGTATTTTCGCTTAGGGAAATGATCTAAGGGCGTAGGGTGAAAAAAAAAAGTAGTGTAAAGGGAAAAACTCAATACTAAGGGAAAATTTTAGTATAAAGGGTAAAATAGAAGGTCCTTTATTATTAGTAAATTCCGGTAGTTAAGGGTTATAAGCCATGAAGCTTAGTCGTTTTTCCTTACGGTAATAGTACCCATAGTAATACTAACTTAACCGTTTACCAACTTAACGAACTTTAAGACTTTTGACAATCAATTTTAACGTTTTTAAAAAGATTTATTAAGATTTCTTAGTATTTTCAATAACGATACCATAGCTACCTCTAAGTTTCTGTAGAAACCGACGCAACCTAAAAGTTTTCTTTACTCACTGACATGAAAACTGACGCAATAGTAAATGCCCTTCGCAAAAATCTTTCCTCTACCCCAACCACTGTTAAACATAAAGCGCAACAAGAAATTAACTTGTTTTTCTACTTAACTTATCTGTACTTAATCTAATAAACACTAATCAGTATTAATAAACCTTGCCTATCAGAGGCTTTTAAACGTTATAATATTATTAATTCGATTGATTGAAGTAATAGTAGTATTTTATCGGTCAAGTGATTTATATATTGTTCCAGGTTTGGTAGACTATTAGCTGTTCTATACAGTAATTTGTATGGCCAATTGTTTGTACCATACCTAATTGTAAAGTAGGTGCATACTGTATTTAACTTTCAACCAATACACTAGACCTACAAAACAATAAACTCAACTTATAGTCAGTATACTTAACTTTACTGTAGGTAAAGTTGACATACTGCACTTGAATTAATACTATTATAACAAAATTTATTATTAAGCGTTTTTGTCTAGTAATTCTAAATTTTGAAAAGTATTTGAATAGACTTCTTGAGTTGGTACAGATTAATACTAGGATAAAAGGAATTTTCAATCAATTGATAACTATATTCAAGGTTTTATGCATAGTGATACCTATATTAAAACCGATTATTATACCATAGATCTGTAAAGCTAAAACGTTCCTTATAATTTATCTACACTTGACGAAGGTTTAATTCATTAGGCTTCTAATAATACCAAATTAATCTTTTTGATTATCTTTATTAACGAGCATTATGATAAATCAAATCTATAACGACAGGTTTATATTATTTGCGAGAAATCCGTTCGTAAAAATTATTAAATCATCCCTCGATAGGTCAATCGGAACCATAATAATTCTTTGTTCCAAATTTATTATCTACCATTTTAATATTTTATTTAATAGGTTAAAGTCTTCATCTGCCGAGTCTTATACTTAGGGCGCAATTAATAGATTGTAAAAGGCCTCCAATTAGTATTAGATAGCGATATAATTGTTACGAGCGCGTAACTCCAAATACTGTTAAGCTTTAGTGATATTAATATTATCAATTGTAGTTAAGTCAACGACCTAGCCCTTTTAACAGAAACTAAGTCAAATATTGTTAGCATCACGTATATGGATTCACAATCCCTTAAAGTTAAGTTTGTTATCCTCCGCCAGGTTACGATCGGTTTGTAATTTCAAAACTTTAAATCTTTAATCGCCTGCTATTTTGATACCACAAAACCAACAATTTTAATGAAAAATGTATCGTTAATATATATACCCACTAAAATAAAATATTTATCTTACGTGACCAACAATTACTAGTTATAAGTTAAAGACTTTATACTTAACCTCGATTTAAAATACGAATAAGAGGTTAGGAATACATGAAAGCATGTCTAAGCCAATCCGTATAATATTTTAATATGTCGCATAACCTTTCATTAAGGGAATTCATTATGAAGGTTATATAGTAATCCCAATAAAATGATCCGCTACAAATTATTTACTAACTACGTATATGCTTAAGTTATATCATGGCCATTGAGAGTTAACTTCTTATTAGTTTCAACTAGTAAATTTACTATCAAAACAACTACCAAGAATTAACTATTATTCCGAACCATTTCTACTACGTAAGAATCAAGTCTTTATCTTTATTGCCATATCCTTAAGCAATTAATCGTGATTTTTCATACGGATGCCCCGTAGTCTTACCTTTAACTTTGTAGATAAATCTCAATTTAAAGATCGTAACATTTGAGATTCAAAGGTTAAAATCGCTTTTGAACACAAATTTTATAACTTATTATATAAGAAATCCATTAATCTCGATTTTATGGTTTTCCTTAAAAGATTAACTAAAAGTATTGATAACACCTTATACACAAAGCTTTACAACCAGGTTTTAATTATATTTCTCTTTTCTAATAATCTAAAAAATATATTAAATCCAACCAGATATATATTCCTTTTAATCAAAGTTTCTCCTTCATATTTATCAGATATACTAACGGTATTTCATTCATTTATTAATAATAGGAGACAGGGGGTTTTAGTAGCTAATTCTCTTAGCTTAGAAATATTTATCGTTATCTTCAACCTCTCTATTAAATGGTTTGACTTAGGTAGTGCACAACGTCCTGGGACCGTTAATAGTCACAAGAATTACTTTAGTGTTAGCAATACTTAAAATAATGGACTATCCTATTTACCTGACTTTCGCTGAATGAAGACTTTAATTTATCATGGTAAAGAAAAAAAATTAATCATCGTAAATCTATTTCTTACATTTAAAGGCATTATTAGCGTCATACCGAATCAATTCTTTCCGAAATTCTTTCAAAACTTTACCATAAACCACAGCCGTTTTCCATATACTTACGAATAGCGGAAACTTATTCGTAAAATTATAATATATTTCAAAGACTATTAACGTTAATACCAAACCATTAAGGCTTATGCTATCATTGAAATCCTTTACTACTATTTAAAAAATTATTTTCTAATTTGTAAAGTTTCCAATCTCTAACTTAAGAGTATCGTACGTTTTATGAAGTAATACATATACTCTGTCAATCTTTTAAATACTCTAATAAGCCTTAACAGGTACCTATTTACACTAAATCCCTATAATTTCAATGTTCACCTAAAACTCCGCCGCTGTAAGGTTGGTATCGGTATTGTAAACAACAAAGTTAGGTAAGTTTAAGTACATATCAATTCACAACATCATCAACGTTTTCAACGTGTTTTTTGCCGATAATAACTTAAGGAATTAAACTTCACGAAAATAGGTTAAGAAGTCGATAACGTTAAAAACAGAATTAGTATAAAAATAAAACATATTAACGAAAATCTTGCAATTATAATCCTTATTGTTTTTTAATATAAATTTCAATCTTTTTGCGGCTTAACCATACGTTTGGTAATGGTAGCAACGCTCTTTCATAGCTTCCAAAACAATATACTTCATAGTTTTATACTTTATGGATTTATAGACTTTATATAACTTGTTATTGACTGGAAAATTAAAATACCGGTATAATTAACGTATCTATAATTCCGTCAGATTTAATACCGTTACCTTTATATTCTAAAGATAAATCCATAGGTACCCTCATTGAAAATAAAAAAGATACCTTTAGCTGTTTTTAACTAGTTTTTCAGTGTTAACATTAATGTTATTAATAATAATCTTTATATTTTTCAAATAAAAAAGGAATGTAATAATAGACTTAAAAAGGTAAAATGTAATACTCCTAAGAAAAATTTAAATAATCGTTGTTCCCAGTAACGATAATTATTCAACCGAGCCAAAGTCAACTTAAACCTTATTAACATTTTAACGATTAATCTTTATAGCAATAATACTTTCCCTTTACAATACTACCTATTAAGAATAGTCTTTTGTTAAGTACTTTACTACCCCTATATCTAAAATAATACCTTAAAACGTATAGTCCACGTAATAATTGCAAAGTTTAAAGGTATGTTAGTGGTTAAGGGCTTAATTAAGTCAAAAGTAAGTGTTCTCGCCACTTATTCGGTATAAGGAAACGTGGATGACTAATTACTAAACTTCGTTAGAAACAATATCCCCATATTATGTAATCTTTTTTAACATATTATTATCGTCGATAATGACCCCTTCACCCTCGCAATATACAATACAATTCAAATAATCTTGACTAAAGACAATGTAGTATTGGATGTAATACATTACTTGCTATTTGGATACAATTGGACAGAGGATGGTTAGTCGAAAAATGTCTGGGTTCATTATAAATTCAATATCTTTCATCACTATTACAACGATAGGTTTTACGATTGACAAATTAGCTACAATATTGCCCCCAATAACATTAATATGGCTATAACTTCCAATTTGAAAACTTGAAGCCTGGTTTTAAGCATCTAAACAGCCCTTACCTACAATTAATACAGTATGCCGTTACGTACTTTTCTCGACCTCAACTGCGGAAATTATCAGCTTAATGGTATATGCATAGCGAGTGCAGCGTTCGAGTTATTACAGTCGCAAACGAGTACTATAACTGGCTAAAAACTCTTCACAAATATTTTTTAGGTGTTGTAAAACATATCAAATTCACTAACGCTCGTAACTACTAGCCGTTTTTACTTACATAGTATAAATTTATCAATATAAGTCTTTACTATTACCTATTAATACGACATCAACTTGTCTAACATTTGATCAAAGATATTAATAGGAGTTTCCTTCTCTTTTTTGTTAGACATTATCGTTGTTCATCTTATCATGGCCCAATGCATATAATATTGCATAAGATGGATGTCATACTCGAAGTAACTATTTATGCCGTTATAAATCTCGCGTGAAAATCTTAATCTCGTCATAAAAGTCAAGTAATAGTCCTTGACATACCTTGTAAGAATTCTAGGAAATAGTAAATGAAAACCAAAAAGAGAAACCTACATCCATTTACAAATGTTTCAAAAAGTATTATCTTTATAGAAAAAAGATTATAAAGCTTCCCATCATACTTCTCTACATCATTTTAGATTCTAACGAAATACGTAAAGATCTTATAATCAATATTAACCATCTTGACAAGTTTGAGTAAAAAGTTACAATAATTGTTCCAATAGTTGATAATATTTCCTAATACATCCGAATTACAGTAATAGAAATAATTATCAGTCGCTTAACCTGAGGGGTAAAATCCTGTGGTAAAACCTGTAATAGACTTACATATGTGGACTTACTTTCCATAGGGAGCTTAACCTTAAAAAGTTTGATGATTTTAAAGAAAAACCTTAATAATCTTAACAAAAGATGGAAGAAATAAGGGGAATTTAAGCATATCAACGATTCTAAAGTACTTAACGATTTTACTTAATTAACCGGTAAATAACGTCGATATTGATTCCTCTTACTACGTTGGCAGCTGCTACTTTACGAGCTTTACCGCTGCTAAGAGCATACCCCACGCTATTACGTAAATGTATTAGGTTACCAAACAAATCAATAAGTTCCTCACCATCGACGTATACAAACTAGTATCAAAAGAGAATTTAAAGGCTTAACTCAACTAGAAATTGAGGGGTATTGCCTTAGAATATATGTAAAAGCGTTAAAAATCTTCAATGCAGTTACTCTTATCTTGAGGGTCTTAAGAATAAGAATCTTAAAGGCATTACTTAAGTTAAGTCAACTTGGAAAAAAATCTTTATCAACCCTTTTAAAGTCTTATTTGATATATTAATCACACGCCTATTTATCTCTGCATTCAATTTAGTATTAATAGTCCATTGGATTGTATTTTATATATCAATATTTCAATAGCTAAAGAGCTTACGAAAATCTATGAAAACGCGTTAATTACAGCTAAAGTCTTCGCCAACGTTCGTATTGAGAATTTACTAACCAATGTAATTAGTTAAATACTCTTTAATTAAGGATTATGTTGGAATAGTATTGCACGAAGTGCAGTAGGTCAACTTTACTTACAGTAAAGTTGACTGTACTACAAGTGTATTGCTTTGTACGGACTTACCGCATTGGGTGTAAGCCGAGTGCAGTATATTGCACTTCACTTTAGGGCACGGGCCAAGCAATTGACCATACAAATTACAGTGTAGACCGGCTAGCGGTCTGCCAAACCTAGAACAATACATCAACCATCTGACCACGCAATACTATTGTTACTTCGAAGACCAATCGAATCGACAACGTTGTAACATCTAAGGCTTACCAACAGATTAATCAATATTTCTAAACTAAAGGTCTTTATTATAATCCTTATGGAAAACATGTCTGAGGACTTTTATTATTTTCTTCTTAATAAGGTTGGTGATAACATTGATTCTAGTATTTTCAATAGCTATCTTAACGTTTTAGTTGGTATGGGACTTAGTATTTTTACGTGGTGAAAAGTATGTGGGCTTAATAGTTTAACATAAAGTTGTGCGACGTGGTTTTTTTAACGTGACTTAGCAATTCTTGGTATTTTCGCCCAAAATAACAATATTAACGATTAAATTAGCGATTCTAACGTAGAGAAAAAAAGAGTAATATAAAAGGGTAATTTAGTAGTAAAGGTAAAGATTTGGTATAAAAAGTGTGGTTTAAGGTTGTTTATTAATAATTATAATTACAAGTTGTAGGCCGTGAATTTTTATTCGGTTTTGTAGTTATAATACCCGTAATAATATGAACTTGGCTGTTTATCAACTTAACGATCTTTAAAACTTCTAAGTGGTTAATTTTAGCGTATTTAAAGGGATCCATAAATATTTCTTAGTGTTTTTAATACCGATACTATTACTACTATGAAAATACCATTTGAAACTGTCGTAATTAAAAATTATTTTCTATTTACTATTATTTTGGTCTAATGCAATACAAAAAAGCCTTTTGCAGTAGTCTTCCCTTTACTTTAGTTTTACTTAAAATATAATAACCGGAAAGTAATCTTTTCTTTTACTTAGTAAATCAATATTTAACCTAATAAACACTGATTAATATTAATAGGGCTTTAGATGTTACAACATTATCGATTCGATTGGTTGAAGTAATAATAGTATTATATTAGTCAAGTAGTGAATGTATTATTTTAGGTTTAACAAACTGCTAAGCTATCTACACACTAAATTGTATGGTTAATTACTTAGCCTGTGCCCTAGTGGGAAGTGGGCGCATACTGTACTTGACTTGCAGTCAATACAGTAGACCCATAAAACAATGCACCCAACTTGTAATCAGTATAATCAACTTTATTGTAAGTAAAGCTGACTTACTGCACTGCGATTACTACTATTCTAACACCTTTAAAATTTATAAATAATAATAGGTTAACCATCCGGATTAAGGATTACGTAAATAAGCTACTTATCAAAGTCAAAACACATAACGATAAATAAGGAGAAAAGCAGGGGAAAGACATATCAACAATGCACCCGGAAAATTCGCCTCCAACTCTCTGCACTACTCCTTTTTACATAAACGAGTTTATTTGCTAATGAAATGGGTGTCACATAACTCGTCTATGTAACATACCCTACCGGCACGGTACCAGGTACGGAACATCGGCTAGATGACGAAGGTTTTGGCCCAAGTTGGTCGTTGCAACAGACGTAATGTGGCTAGCAACTGACTGTTTAATGGTTTTTTTTGTATGTAAATCCTCGTTTATTCGAAAGTAAGCGAGCCTTTGTTCACAAGCCAATGACCAGGACAAAGAAACAAATGTGTTTGGCACACAGCCATCCTTACAATAAAGGGTTCATTGCATAGTGTGATCACATCCAAAAACTAGGCGTGAGCGCATCCCTTGTTACTCTTACAACTACATATAAGAATACAAATTGACCCTCTCGCAAATAAAGAACCCAGTTAACTACTCGGTTTAACAACTGGCTTCGTGTTTTTCTATGTCAAGTTGATTGTATTGACTGTAAGTCAACTGCAGTGTGGTGCCCAATTCAATGTAGGGCACGGGCCAAGCAGTTGCCCATACAAACTAGTGTGCAGACCGGCTAGCGGTCTGCCTAACTTAGAAGAACAACATCCACACCACTTTCAATGCAATACCAGTTACTTCGACCCGAGATTCGAATCGACTACATTGCAACGATAAAGGCCTACCAACACTATTTTTTTATATTTTATCATAGTACAACCACATATTGAAAATGCACGTATCCTAAACAGGAGGTATTGAATCGGGAGTGCTATGTCCAGGTAAGCGACTTCGGAGATCGTGGTCATGCAGGCTTTTGTGCATGGTCACAGGAACTTATGTTGTATTTACATAGTGTGGGAAGTTGAGGCTGTTGGAAACAGCGGATTCCAGTGACTAGGTAGGGTTTTCGCTGATGGGTTTGCTTGCACACCCATATGAGTTAGCAAGGTCGCCATATACTAGTACCCGGGGCCAAACTCAGTTACCCGCATGCGGCACCACGCTCCGTATAGTCTCACCACAATAACCATAACCTTAAAAAGTCTGACGTATCCTGGAGTGGTCGTTGGTTGGCTAGCTGTTTCGAACTGACGAGTTTCGTCAGCAGCGATTGGCACCCACAACCACCAACCTTAAACCCTAGCGCGTCAACATCGTCAACCGCGCGGTAGACATTTCGTTGGCCTCCCACCGTGACCAGTGGATGCTGGTTGAATGGTCCGTGGGATTGACTAGTGGCGCAAAGGACGCGAAGGAGGAAAGTATATTTTGGTAGGCATCGTATCTCATGCGATTCTCCCGCAGCTTGTGGCCTTCATGGACTCTCTACATGCGAGTCTAGTCGGCGAGCTGGCCGTTTCCTATATTTGCCTGTGCCCTTCCGGTACGGGCACCATGTTGTCTCTCTCTGTGCAATTTTCCGAGCTGATCCTTTGCATTCAGACAAAGAGTTCTGTCATTTCTTGTACTGACCCCGAAACTGTTATTATCAAACTCCTTGCCACACAGCATCACTGCCCCACACCACCAACTTGAGAATTTATTTCAACGTCCTGCCCGATCAGATCTACCCTCACAAAACATAGAGTCGTGCCAAGGCTACCGAACGGCGCACACACCTACATACTCACTTTCAAGACATCACCCCCACACACCAAACACCCCAAGATGCTCCCAAACACCCTCCTTGGGCCCCTCGTCCTCGCCCTCCCCACACTCGCCCTCCCCATCTCCGCGCCACGCACGGCCCGCCGCCAGATGGCAGCGCACGACAAGCTGTGCCCCAGCGCCGGCGCCCGCGCCGGCAACAGCACCACCACCACCACCACCACCCTGCCGGGCAGCGGCGGTGTCGCCATCACGGCCGCGACCGTCCAGGCCATCATGCCACTGGCCGCGTCATGCGACGGCCGCGGGGCCGAGTGCGCGACGGCGGCACTGGCGGCGCCGCTGCTTGATGCGGCGATGGCCACGTACGGGGTCGCGTCGGCGTACGAGCGCGCTGGCGTGCTGGCGCTGGTCGCGTATGAGAGCGTTGAGCTGCAGTACCGCACAAACCTGGACCCAAAGCAGAAGAGCTTGGGGCGGGGCACGGCAAACATGTGAGTGGTGTATTTTTATTTGGTTGGACCCCCAATGTGTGTGAATGAGTATGTGTGTATTTATTATTATTATTACTATTACTATTATTATTACTATCATTGTTATTATTATTGTTATTATCTTTGGTGGGGGGCAAGGGGTTGTGCCCGGGGTGTGGGGTTGAAGGCACGCCAGCGTGTTGTCTGGTTTGCTGACATGAGTCTTAGGCAATCGGGTGATTTCAATGTGGAATATGCCAACACGTTCCCTGAGCTGGAGAGCATGCACCTGACGACAGACAATGTCCTGGCACAGGTGACGCAGGACAAGTACAACTTTGCTGCTGTGAGTTGGCACTTGGCTCCAAAGTGGGTGTACTGTCTGTCTATTATGGACGCCCACCAACAGACCACACCCCTTTTAACATGACAATCTTTCATCAATGCTGACGCTCCTGCTCAGGGTGCCTGGTACTACATGCAGCAAAAGACCGATGCCTGTGTAAAAGCCCGGGCTGCGGCGAGGCAGAGCAGCACCACGGCGTGGATCTGGTTCTCGACGGTGTACCTGAGGGACTGCGTGGGCGTCAACATCATGGAGCAGACGGGGCGGACAGTGTATTGGAACAATGCGCTGGCGGCATTCGGGATCACCAACGATACCACAAATGGGGCTTTGGCTACAGCCTAGACGGGAGTCTTGAGGCTGCCTGAGATATCTCTCAGCACTGTCCTTGCTGGATTGCATGTTGTGCTTTATGAGATAGTGCCTTTACCAACTGCATTCTCATGGCAGCGGGATAGCTTTATTCTTATGCCATGATACCCACCATTGTCTACGGGTTAGATCACAACTTTGGATGTGACTTTGTGATGTTCCACCTCCAATAGCCAGTCAGATCCAAACAGCTATGGTAGCTCTGGCAATGAAGGCAGCCGAGGTGCGTAAATTCCTGCCTAAACACAAGGAAACACCAGGCTTTGCGAGCTTGGATAGCTCCTTTCAGTCAATAGTCAGTCTAGCCTTGCTCTCATGTCTCCAGACACCCCAGGCATCTGGCCTCACCATGTGTGCCAAGCTCGACACAACATCGGCTACAGATCCGCCCATGATGCCCTCGGCCCTCGCCTCGACCCCACATACCTCCTTGCCTGTGCCAGTCCTGGCCCGCATCTGGGGCCTCACCTGCAGCTAGCATGTCATCCATGGGACACGGCGCCATCTCAGTTGGCGTGCAGTTCTCTCCATCCCCATCATACCCCGTGTGGTCATTATGATTTTGCTTGAGGTCGTGATCGTGATTGTGGTCATCGTCCCTCATCAGATCCTCGTGACAACTCTCCTCGGGAGTCGCACTCGTTGGTGTGCCCCCCGTGCGCTGTCCCAGACACTGTCTTATGCACACAAAGCAGGTCCGCTTGCCACAGCCCTCGCAGTCAGCATAGGAATCGAGATCGGTCTTTTTTTTCGGCCTGCGGTGGCAAATGTGGCAGGGGCTGAGGTTAGCAGTGGCTCTGGGGGGCAGGTGCGGCTTCGAGGGCGAGCGGGTGTGGTTTTGGGAGGCTTGTCTCGGCTGGGGAAGTTGCTGGTCGTCGCATGGGGCATTTATGCGGATCTTCTTGGACAGCGGGCTCGCGTATGGTCTGAGCTTCCGCGGCGGGCTTGTGTAGTGCTGCTGCTGCTGATGGGTGAAGTGCCCGTGACTGCTGGGGCCAAAATTGTCAGCTCCATGGAAGCGTGTTTGCCAAACCACACGGGACATACAGTCCAAGGTGAATCTCGTCCTCTCCATCGCGGCGTCTCTTCTTAGTGTGTGACTGGGTAGAGGCTGGCATGGTAACGCAGCAATGGTTGTTCACATGGACCGTAGAGCAACGCGAAGGGGTGCAAGACTGATTGCCCAACGTCAAGAAAGGCAGTGACAGACACAATCACAGAGTCGAGAGAAATGTGCCAACGGAAGTAAACACCTTTGCCAACAAACGAGTGAATGTCGAGAAATTCAAGGGAGTGGGTGAGAAAAGCAAGGAGTAAGTGTTGGTGTGTTCCTGGAGTTCCACGGGAACGTGCAATCTCAAACCTGTCTATATACTGGCGACTGCCGCAGTTTGCAGTACGTACCCTGTTGCCGTGAGAATAGGCTGCCACCAACTTACCCTTAGACCTGGATATGAACCTAAGCACCACTAATTTTGATGAATTGCCATGTCAAGCACGGCAATATAAAGGCAGAATATTCTGTAGTCATAAAGAACCCATAGCACTGTTCCGAGGGCTGTGCACTATCCCATGGTCTTTGCAAGTACTAGTACATCTGTACTCTGTATATGCGTAGTACCAACAGATAAGTTGCAGCACATTCCCAGATGCGTACAAGTAGTAACACCAAGCCTAAAACAGGTGATGGAGAATTGCAGCTTGGACAACTTACTATGTAGCACTACATGGTAAGCACAGAGAAGACAGGAGTATATGGTGAAGTGGACCAATAAAATAAAGCAACTGGTTGAGTCAAGGATTGCGGGATGTGCCTGTGACTACATGTCTCCGCTTTTAGTCAGCAGCTTCTGACTCCGTACGTCTACTTCAAGCAATGATCCGGCGTCTCATGCGACGCCCTTCTCCCAGAACCGAGCCTCTTGGCAACCAATCCTTTAAAGCACCAACAACCGCGCAACTCCTAACGTACGATCATTTCGGTTGTGGAAGTCTCAACGAACAACGTCATCACGATATGAGTCGAGCCAACAAGCTAGCCCCGGAGGTCAACCGGTAAGAACCATCTTTCCATTGCAGTTGCGCAGGCCATCTCCACTCGGACCACAACCGTGGCGGCACTGCGATGCCATCGCAGGCCTTGGCCTTGTTTAGGGCCCGCCGTTGATGACACTCTGCCCTATGCCCATCAACATGACCATGCACATGGTGCCTTGCTACTTCACTCTCTGGGACAGTCTTGCTAACTTGTCTGGCTTCACCCAGTGCTTTGTTCGTCAAGAATCTAAGGTACGTCATCTACGTGACACCCTGTCCGATCATATCCCAACATTGGCCATCATTGGTGCTGACTCTGTTCGACAGCTACAACGTGACACCTGAGGAGCTCTTTGAGCTCTTCGGCAAGTACGGGCCCATTCGGTATGTCACCCCCGAACATGCTTACGACGCCCTGTCTAGTGCTGATGTCTCAACACAGTCAGGTCCGCCAGGGCATCGCCGCCACCACAAAGGGAACTGCCTTCGTTGTCTATGACGACGTCATGGACGCAAAGCAGGCCTGCGACAAGCTGAACGGCTTCAACTTCCAGGGCCGCTACCTCGTCGGTGCGCACTTCCCGTTGCCCACACGGCCCGACCCTCAATCACTGACCTGCGTACGCAGTCCTATACCACCAGCCCGACAAAATGGCAAAGTCAAAAGAGGACCTCGAGGCTCGCAAGGAGAATTTAGCGAAGCTCAAGCAGCAGCACGGCATCGATTGACAATTTGACGGGCCTTCGGTCAGGCCTCTTCAGACGCAGAAGCGCCGTTCTGAGGGCCCGTCTTCATCCACCTCCACCCACTCCAAATCGGCTTCGCGACCGATTTCCACAAAGAAGGGCAGGCCGAGCACCAGCGCCATGAAAACAGGAGGATCTAAGAATCCATTCTCTGGCTTTGTTCGTGGCCTACTCCCCACAGTTGCCGAATGCGCTTGAGACTTGGATGCCAGCCGAACGAAATATCGACCGGCGGCACTTTCAGGCAAACAATGGGGGAAGGGCATACGGATACCAATATTGGCTCTCCCCAGGACGACATTCATTTCTGCGAGTTGACACTTCTGCGTTTTCGAGCAGTCTTTTCCTTTGGTCTGGATGGTAGGACTTATGTCTAGGCTCGGCATCAGGTTGGCGGAATTGCCGTATGTTGTTATGGACGGTTGCGAGCATTTCTCAGGTACGAGACAAGGCGACTTTTCTGCTATTCTCCGTCGGAGGGCGGTGATCGCTGTGCCATCACAGTTGTGAGGCATCTACCAGCATCGAGCAATACCAAGAATGACGGTGCCTCGTCAGTGTCAATAACCGTGACTGACTCACAAAGCCTGATTAAGATGAAGTTTATGCACTGGTGACAAACGTCACAGCAACTATTTTGAGGATGACCTCAGAACACTACTCCCTGTCTGTGGCCCCCCGACGTGGCCCATGAGAAGCGGTTGGCCGGGGTTTTGGAGATAAGGTCAATCCCGCGTTTACCATGTAATTAACTGCAGATGCGTAATCCGACTTGTAACTGGCAGGCTCCAGCACGAGACACATGGAATCATGGCAAAACCGAAGCAGAATGAGAGGCATTGACAAGTAAGCTGTGTGGACGATAATATGTATAGATGGTGATGAAAACGGTTTGACGCCGTATAGTTATACAGCTGGCGGAACTATCTGCAAAGGTACGCTACTTTCCCTTTGAATTTTAATTTTAAAAAAACAGAGTTCGTATCATATTACAAACTTAATTCGTTTTGAATTAACTAAGAATATTAAAAAACTAATTGTATAAAGCGTGTTGAAATCGCTAACATTATAAAATAATTGTATGAATAACATTAGATATTTTTGTTAACAATTATTATTATAGACTCATGCCATTGGCTATTGAGTCTATATGTTACGTGGCTGTGCACGTAATGAGATATGCAGTACCTGGTTTGGACTCGGACCGGGCGCAGTCCGGGTATGGTTCGTATACAGCACGTGCGAGAGTATATAATGGGCTAGGTATTAGCCATACCTATAAGTTTGGTACGAAAGATTACGATAGCTTCTTTTAGTCTTCCGACTGTACCTTAATAGTAAACCACAATTAATACTTATTTGGTTTACTATCGTAAGTTAGATTATAATATATTATTAAGGTTTTTTTCTATTTTTCCGAAAAAATAGTAAAATAAACGAATTAATGACAAATATTAATAATTTTACGTTATATTTTAACGTTATCGAGGAGGATAGGCCGTAGGCGAATACCTAATCTTTAACCTTTATTAATATATTTCCTCCCCTTTCGAAGCTTATTTAAATCGATATATCTCATTTATAAGATATTATAAAGTATATCGTATTTACTATAAAGTAAATTTAATAACCGAGTTAATCGACTTTTGTTATCGATTTCATATTTGATTTCGTTTAAGTCGTAATTACGATTTAATAATTTAAGGTCAACTTAAAAATAACTGATATTAATTTTTTTACCGTTTTAAAGTAAAGGAAAACGATATTACTAATCGCAATTCGACGAATTTATATTTACATAAATAACGACGTGTTAAACAATCGAAATTATATTAAAAGCGGATAAAATATATATTAAAAAAGGTGCGTATACGTTTTTTTATGTATGAGGTTATTATACGTCAGCGGTAGAATAAATCGTTACGACGTATTATGAAACCAGTGAATATAAAGGTATATATATAGATATTACTATATACCCCTACAACTAGTATACATAGGCCAAGTAGTAGTGTACTATATTGCAAGGTGCACTTCTGCAGAGTGCATGATAACATGTTATGCTACAAGCTGCACTCTTGCAAGATGCAAAGTGCATCATACGTGGAGCGGTCTGGAAGTGGTATTCTAGAGCGTATGGTAAAAGGGTCACTACCCGGATAAGAAGTTTATAACCTCTTATCCGTGGCGTGCACTCTCTAAAATGCTTCTTTCGAATAATCTATCCTTTACTTTAATACTAATCTTTCTAATTACTCTTTGTTTATATTTACGTAAATACAAGACCTTACCGACATTAATCAATAGTCAATTAGATCGATTATAAACAGCCAAAGAAAAAAAGAAATAAACCGAAGTTAATATTTATAGCAGAATCCTATAACAGTCCTAATGGTTTGTGTTTTATCACTACACCTTATAAAAACTATACGGGAATGTGGAATTACACGAAAGCGCCATTGAAACCCGAAACGTAATAAAACTATAAGATTTGGAGTAACTTTGAAAATGACTACTTTAATACTATATTATTAACTAGTTGGTTCCTTATTTACTAAAATCCCCGTTACGTTAACCGTTAATTTGTTTTCATGCCTTAAACGTACCCGAGTACTTTTTGAAAAACCTCTTATTATGTATTTAGCTACGTAAGCTAAGATTACCAAGTTTCGAAACCTTTCGTTAGAACCCACCCGATCGAAACACAAAACCCAAACCGTTTACGAAACCCAAAATTAGTTACAAATATAACATTTACACCGCTTACGAAACCAAAAAGCCGTTACAAATACAATATATATACCGCTTATGAAACCCCAAAGTGGTTACAAATACAATATTTACATCGCTTACAAAACTTAAGAGCGGTTACAAATATAACACCCAAACCGCTTGTAACTACTAGAAGCGGCCATAACACGACAATCTGGACCGTTTACTAATACGCGAACCAAAATTTACATATCGGATTACATAATATACCTCTATACACTCAAATTTTCCTTTCCTCTTTTTACGTTTGCCCCACCCGCCTTTTCATGATTCGCTCTATGTGTTTAAAGTTTAATACTTACAACTGTTAAGTTTTTTTAATTGTTTGGTTAAAATAACGGACGTAAACACTAACAAAATTAATTTAAAACACCTAACTTACTTGTAATTAAATTTCGTTTACGTTTCATTTTAAATTTCATTTGTACTAACAAATATCAATAACTTTACTTTAACCGTTTTTTTTATTTTATTTGCTTTATATTAACCGTTTATAAAACAAACTATACTAAACTTGAAAATCTAAACGTATCTAAATCCAATTACATTGTAAAACTATTAATTTGCGCCGTTTTAATCATTATATATATACATAGACTACCTACTCTAAGCACATAATAACTCCACTAGTAACGGATTCAGCAAAGGCTAAAGAATATATAAAGTATCTTTTTACAAATAAGTCGTTTCGCAGTAATCTTTTAAAGCATTTAGACTTTAATTTATAAGATAATAAAATCGAGGTATTAATGGAGGATTTAGACCTTTATATAGTAAATACGTATATTATCAATATTATATTTAACTATTATAACGGCGAAATTAAAGGACGTGATTTATTTGACGATTTTAGAAAGGACTTTATGGATTGGACACCGGATATATAGCGTAAAGTCGATAATACGATTTCAAAAATATTACAAAAACAACTACAAAACAGAAGTATTAATACAACCGGTCAAAATAATAGCTATATTGTGAAAGCCTTGTTGGTAACGGCCTAGCTTATACAAATGCTAAAGAAAATATACGATAAAGTAATAGAAGTAAAGTTTGTAGAAGAATACTAGTTCAAAAAAACATCAGGAACGCTTGCTTAGAACAATAGACTGGGAACGATAAAAGCCTCTGCAAATGGAAATAAGGCGCTTAACAAAGCTAAACGCTTGCTGCAAAGTGAAAACGAAGCTAGAAAAATCGACGGAAAAAGATGAAACACTATAACGATTATTTATAACGAAAGTTAAACACAAACCCTCCTCGAAACGTAATTTTAAACAAAACCCAAAATAAAACCGTACCTCAATACCGTTAAAAACTAGTTTAGCTCCGAAAGGAGCGGTTCAAATAACGAAAACACCACGTTTTAAAAATGTATAAACGGTGTAAAATGCTAATACGTACCCTATAAAACAATACCTACCAATCACGACTCTTACCGTAATTTTCCACCGTATCGCTTTTCTACTTATAGGAGTAAGCCTATAAAGCTTACTAACTTCGCTAAACTTTGGGATAAAACGAGAACTATGAGGGTAAATTAAACTATATATTCGATAATAATATACGTGTTATACTTCATATATATAGAAAACTAAATATCGAATCATTTTAATTTCGCGTTATTTTACCCGGTATATTATTTAAGCAGATTGAAAAGTAATATATATATTACCTTACGTAAGTGAGTACGTTTGTAAAATATCACAACCGTTTAAAATTACACTTCGATAGAAAAATTAACTACAAACTTTACGATAGGGATTGAATTAATACAACCTAGAAATTGGTAAAAAATTAACGGAAAAACGCCGATAGAAACCTATAAAGAATTTTTACCATTTTACTACTTAAGTTTCGAAAATTCTAAATAATCTTTAAACTGAAATATAAAGGTAATGAACTATTTATCCAAATAATAATACAAGTATATCGTAAAACCCTAAATTTCAACCCTATACTACTCAAACCGTAAAAAGATTTAAAAGCCTTTTTTATAAATTTTAAAATATCGTTAAAGACCTTTATACGCCGAGAGGTAAGTGTCGGATTAACATTTATAACTGATGAAACGAAAGGAAAAAGTAAAATTATCAACGCAAACCTCGCCAAAATAATTTACCACGTTTTAAATCGAAAGTTTAAAGTATACCCAAATCAAAACAAACGCCCCAAATACAACTACTAAGAAGAGAAATATTAGGTAGTGGTTCCTATAAATAAAGAGAAAGGCAGTTATAATCGAAAACGATCCTAAGGCTAGGGACGAAACGTACCACGGCTATAACAATACCTACGGAAAAGCATACGTAGCCCCCCAGGTTTGAAAAACTTTGTATCGTATATGGAAAAATCGGCTGCTAATTTATTAACTACTCAGATTACGAATAAATTCGGATTAAACAATAGTTTGAAGCTGATTGTATATTAAAGTACCGGATAAAAGAAAATTTTATAATATACGTAACCGAGTATAAAGGCGCAAATAATAAGTTCAACGTCTACCCTAACAAATAAACTTTCGGAGAAAAAGACTTTAAAGGTAATAATAATTACTAAATAGTCCAAGATAACGATACAGCCTAACGTATATGTACAAGCTTATAGGACGTTTTCCCCCTATATATTATAGGTTTGGACTATATAAACAAAGTGTTTAACGCTTATATAACGTTACAATTCACGTTTTTAAATAGATACGGAAACCGTTTTTAAAGTATTATACCCGATACCGAGATAACAAAGATCTTAACGGCCGGAAAACGATAATTTATCGACGCGTTCGTAGCGAAATTTTCAAAATTTCAGCTAAACCGAATAGGAAAATACCGAAAGGTTTTATTTAATAGAAGCAAAACGTTGTCACTTAAAACGGTCGTTATAAATACGCGATTCGAATCGGTTAAGTTTAACGTAATAAACTTGAAAATGATATTCCCGCTTTTATTAGCTAATAAATATAAGTTCGAGGTTAAAGTCCAAAATACGACTTACTAACTTATCCGTATGTCGAATAACGTATCTGTACTACTCTAAATTAAGTTAGGCTACTTATATTTTTCTTTCAAAACACGTACAATTAAAGCTATTTACTTAACGTAGCTAGAATTACGAATACTATATCGCCGATTCGGACACCTGGTTATAAAAAGCCTTTTACGACTACTTTACATCGCAAGCTATACGTATATAGGAAAGAACATATTTAAAGCTATTAAAAAGTTTTGTCATAATTACTAGCTACACTTACAAACCCCACGAAGGTTTAGGTTTCGCCTTTAAAACGACGTGAATTTTAACTACGAGGTGATTATAAATATTATATATTTAGACAACTAACCGGTTCTTTATATTGTCGATGCGATAACATTATTCTAGGCTATTGAATTTACACGAAAAGTTTCCGCTACAGACTATCAAAACGCTCTGGTTAACTGCTAGTAAAACGTTTATTTAGGTCCCTAGACTGAATTACTTACGATGTTAATATAGCCTTTAACTACACAGAAAAGTATATTAAGGTTAGGATAACTGGTAACGAATACAAATAAATTCCAATAAAAACAGTATGAGGGATTAGGAAATGTAAACGGTATAATAAAACATTGAAAAAAATATATATGATACTATCTCAAAAACTAAAAGGTACCAATTCCAAGGAATTTATCTTGCAAATAGCGATTAATGCTGTTAACAACACTTTTAGCCCGAAAATACCTATCCCTACACTCCTTGCTTTTAGTATTTACCCTAGGATCCATATAAACTATACAAAATCATTAACCACGGTATAAAAGGTGAATATTATAGCGAAAGCTATGACGGAGTTACGTTCTTTACGAGCTAAAAAAGATGTATCCAAAACGTTAATTATAAGGAATAGCTCACGTAAGACTAACGTTTGAAACTTACTATTACAATTTAAGGTCCTAGTTTGGAAAACTAAGGACGGTTAAACTAGTCTTTAGAAAATTAAAGAGTTTAAAAGCTATAATATGCTTATTAATTTGCCAAACAGTACGAATTCGTTTCGCTAAATAATGATATAAAATTATAGGAAAAAGATAAATAAAACGGCACAAAACCGTAATCCGACTAAAACCACCGACGAAATATCTCCTAAAACGATGAATCCAAACCGCTTCTAATTTCAACCCACCCCCCGAATTACATTTGCGGCCCGTTCCTACTAAATGAAAACGGCCTATTTATATTAACTTTACCAACAATTCGTCGTCGAAACCTCCTTTTTAACTCGAAAATCAAAGAATACCCCAGGACCTTTACTGTAAACTCTTTTATTACTTAAAAAGAAATGGTAAACCGTAATATTATCCTAAAGCTTCGTTACGACAGCATTATTATTACCTTAAGTACCACGTTCGAATAATCTACCTAAATATAAATTTCTACTTTAATCGACCAAGGCATATTTCGCTTTAAACGATTTGATACAACGATTTACAGCGCTTATAGAATTTTTTCCACTCGCTTTATTTACGAAGTTAAAGATAAAACTAAAAAACCTTACGAAAAGACTCGCATGATGATAAAAGATTATAACAATAACGGTAAAAATAATATTATAAGCTAGTTGCCTACCTTATAATAGGCTAGCCACCGATTAATTTTTACATTTACGACCTTTAATACATTTTATAGCCCATATATCAAACTTTGTAATATTATGTAAGTATATACCTAATTTAAGGAATAGTTTAAACGACGTATTTACGCTGATATACCTATAAATCTTTAAAAAACATAACTATCTAAAATGATCTTATATATCAAAAAACCATTTTATGGATTATCTAAAGCTAGTGTTTACTAATATAACACTCATTAAAAGTACTATAAATACAACTCGAGATAACCAGTTCGATTTTAGACCCGTACCTATTAATGTTAACGGCCTATTTTAAGGGCTTTACATAAATGTATATGTGAACAGACGACATATTAACGTTATATAACGCTTTTATAATGATCACACTAAATACCTGTGAGTATATAGAAGGTGTCAGAGGGTTTATGTTATCAAGAAGGTAGCAGAGGTGCTGAGTGAATAATATTGCAACCGTGCAAGTAATGATCAAAAGCCGTGAAGCTATTCAAATGTGTAGACTAAATACTTAGATTGAAAACTAAAGAGCTATGAAGGAAATACTATCTATATGGTGCTGACCGTGTCTTTATATATCCATGCTTTCATACCGTTTTCAGTACTGGATCCCTTGGATCAGTGTTGAACACGCTGATCCTGGATCACTTGGATCAGTACTGATCCCACTGATTCTAAGCACGTGATTGGCTTAGTCATTTCCGCTAACAAAGGAGAGGTATTCCCCGCCTGATGTGTTGGACTTCAGGCTCTAAGTGGCTTAGCTGCACACTGGCTTACTTCCTGACCCGCTATCATACTTGGGGCGTAACAGCTTTGTTTTCTATATTTATTAATAGGAAACTTTTAAAAGCCGACCTAAAGGCAAAAATCAAGATGTACCTAATGAAAGACTATATAATTAAATTTAACGACACCATTATTAATTTCCGGAACAGCGTTTTGTGCTTTATACAAAAAGGGAAACTGGATAAAGTTACTATTGTCGGATTAAATAGCGTAAAACGGGTCAACGAATACAAATGTTAACGCGTACGTAACGCTTAGGTTATTTTAGTAACATAATAGAAAGCAGAATTTAACTTTTCAATAGCCGCGTAATACCAAACTAATTCCTTAAACCACGTATATAAGGCGTTTAACAAACGACTTATATAGCAAATACATAATTTAAAGCGCGGTTTACAATTTATACCGTTAAATATACGTATTATAAAGCGATTTATTTTTACTAACGACTCTTTTACTAATAATAGCGACTGCAATTTGCAAATAAGCTTCGTTCTGGTCCTCGGTAACAACACTCCAGTACGAAACCGCTTTACGTTCCGTAGAAACATTTTCTATTAAAGCTTGACCAAGTGTAAAAAGGTTACGAAAAACGTCTTAACCTTAGAAATTTATAATATAATCAAATGTTTCGATTAGGGAATTATTATAACAATAGCGATTCAAATAGTCATTTCCAACCTTAAATTACGCCTTATTCTTTTAATTATATATACTAAATTATTTTCGCTTTATGAATGTCAGGTTAAATTGGGTATTACGAACGAAAAAAGCTTAATAATAGATATTACAGCTTTACGCGAGTAATATAAACGTTGGGAAATCTAGAAAACTAAGTAAATCAATAGAAAATCGAATCTAACACACGAAATAATTAAGGCTACTCCAAAAGAAGAATTGGAAACACTAATATCGACAAGAATACTATTTATTAAAGTTACTAAAAAGGTTTTACAACCATAATAAGCTATTACAACACTATTACTGATTTAAAAGGGTCTGAAACCAAATATCCGCACCGCTTCCCGATTTATACCACGGTATAAAACTTATATCTACACTGGCCTTAAGAATTTTCCTTTATTTAACTTTACCATTCCACGCCGTTCCTAATATATTGTTATATTTCGTTATGCACCCTTCGGCCCTATTATAATTCTTTTAATATTTACCCTTCCCGATTCGAACTTATAACTTCATATCGCTTTTAATATAATGTTATACTTTGTTATACGCTATTTAACCCCACTGTTTCATTTCGCTATTTATCATTTTATATTTCAATTTACGATATTGTACCACTTTGCAAATTTCCATCCCTTTACATTTTATACATTTCAAGTTACATTCATTACTTATAAACGATTATTTTCGTAAAAAGTAATAATATTACCTTATAACGTACTATATTATAGCTGGGTGCGCCAGCCCGTCTGTAAGTGGAAACTAATTATTACCAAAAGAAAAGGGAAAGGATAACGCTATCGCGTCCCTATTATCCTCTCCATCACCTTCCCCCTTTGTACTAGCGCTACCGCCATTAACACTATCGACGCCATCGGTGCCAGCGAGGATGTAGCCCTATATCTTAGGTCGTATACCCTTAGACAAAGGCGTAAGAGGGTTTTCACTTTCCTTACGGCGACGCGAAATAACGTCGTTAAATTCGCCTATGTAGTATATATGTAAGCTTCGTTTTCGAGCGATAATAATAGCTGCCGACTCCTTGGTTCGCCGGTTAACGTTTACTACTAATTAGTATCGACTTATTTTGTTTATTTGCAAACGAGGTTGTTTTTCTAAACGCTCCGATTTTTTTTAGATTTTTTTTTTAGAAAAGGATATTTTAAGAATTGTTTTTTACTATAAAGCTGGAGGGCGCGTAATACGGCTTCGGCTTACGGCCTTAAAACTAACAAAACGGGGGTAAATTCGTTACCAATCCGCTTGTAACGATAGTAATAGGCTAAACGACCCCCGCTTTCGTGGTAATCGCCCATAAACTTACCTGCGGCCGCAGATGCGACACACGACACATAAAGCGTATCTATTAACGGTTTGAGGTTACGGACTTGGGTACGCTGCTCTAACGCTTTATACGTCAAAAAAGCCTTGCGGCGTACATTAACAATACGGAATTCGAAACGATAAAACAGGTTCGCCTCATACTCCTTATCTACAGAAATATCAAACGCAAATAAATAAGTAAATTTAGAAAATACAAATCGTGGAGAAGCTCCGTAAAGCTACCCTTACAACGCAGAGGGGCCCTTATGACTAAGGAGGTCTTCACCTGCGAGAAAAGGGTAAGATTTATAACCTTAAAAGCCCCTCGTTCCTCTACTTGGGAGTTTAAAAGGAAGGGGGGGGGGGTGGTAGCGGCGGCGGCGGGGAAGGGCGAAGCTGGAAAGGAGGCGGCAATAGCGAAGGTTAACGAGGCTGGGGTAACGGTGGCGACGGGAGACGGTAGGGCTAGAGGGGAAGCGAAAACGGAGAAGGAGGAAAAGGCCGGAGAGGCGACGACAGCGGGAAAAGGTGAGGCCGGGGGGGAGGCGGCTATAAAGGAGATTATACCCGACAAAGGCAGGTTGTTACTAATGGTGATAATGGTGATATTAGAGGCAGCGGTAACGATAACGGCAGTAACAGTACGGCGGCGTTTACGTGCTAAACGGTGCCTTAGAAACCTATTTTTACGTGGTATCTATTTAAAGTCAAAGTTAATATATAGGTATTAGTCAAATAATGTACTTATCGGAGTGGTGTGGATTGGTTAATTAAAATAAAAGATGAATTAAATTGAAATAAGGACTTATATCAATTGTAAGTATGCGCCTTTGAAGGGGAAAAGAATTTCTTTTCAACTAAACGGATAACTATACATTATTTTATATTAAATCAAAACATGTAACAGAGTAATTAACCCTATATAATCACCCCTATAGTGTCTACATAATCACACCCTTATCGGAAACAACAAAAGACGTTATTAACCACTATATCGCTACCGATTAATTACACTAACCAGGGCCTTACTATAGTTACTACTACAGCCAGAATTTACTAATTCGAACCTTTACAATTGGTACCATAACTACACTATTACTATAAAAGATATTATTTCGAACCTTTACAATTGATACTGTAACCACACTATCATTACAAAAACCACTGGTTTAAACCTTTACAACTTATACTATAACTATACAATAATTACAAAACTATGTATATAGAGTGGACTCGATACAACTATACTATCGCTACTAGGTTAAAGGTATAGAACACAAGGAAAAAAAATATTGTCTATATAGATATTACTATATTCCTTTATAGTTAGTATACATAGGCCAAAAGGTAGTATACTATATTACAAGGTATACTTTTACAAAGTGTACGATAACGTGTCACATTACAGGCTGCACTTTTGAGAGGTGCAAATTGCATCATGCGTGGAGCGGTCTGGAAGTAGTATTCCAGAGCGTATGGTAAAAGGGCCACTGCCTGGATGAAAGTTTTATAACCTCTTATTCATGGCGTGCACTCTCTGAAATGCTTCTTTCGAATAATCTATCTTTTACTACAATACCAATCTTTTTGATTACTCTTCGTTTACATTCACGTGAATAAGGGACCTTAGCGACAATATACGATATAAATAAGGTTTTCAACTATATTAAGGCGATTTTTAACAACTTTTATCGTATAAATAAAGCCTTAGTTAAGTTAAAGGGGTTATTTATAAGCGATAAAGACCTATTTGTACTATTTGTTATTAGATTTCAAATATTACTAGTTTAAACGGTCCAATTAGATTGTTTATTGGCCGTAAAGTGTAATGATTTACGTTTTCGAATATTTTTACGTATTCGTGACGAATTTATTACGATAAACGTAAGTCGGCTCAACTATATCGTAGTCTTAAGAAAATACCGTAAATTCGTCGACGAATTATAGTTTTTCAACTTAAAACGACGTTTTAATTAATAATTATTAAGACCCGTATAAGTATAATAACCGGATAAAAATATAAGTATAACGGGAATTTATATCATCTAGGTATCTTCGTTAAAAATTCACGGTAATTATAATCAGTTGTTTTAGCAAACTAGTTCGATATACGCTTAAAAACAAAATCATAGGGCGACGTAGATAATGGCGAAAAAACACCGGGTTAAATAAATTACGGGGCGTTACCAACGTTATAATTCAACAAACTATTATTAACGTAATTACAAACTTCGCCCAGTATTACCTTCGATGTGAGTATATATAATCCAAGTCGAAAATTTAAATAAAGGTTTCCTACTACTGATGATGGGGGAAATCTAACTCTTAAATACAATTTCGTTTAAAAATTATGTAACTTAAATGGCGTAATTGTAAAATCAAATAAAAAATAGTTTAATTGTATCAAAATAAGTGTAGAAAAGGATTTATTTTTCATCCCTATGCTTTTTAGTAATACTTCATTTTAAAAATTTAAGTCTATTTGAACTGTAAATTTTATTATATTATAAGTAAGGCTTTAATATAAAAATTAAAAAAAAAAGTAAATTCGGTTATAATATTTTCGAAATTTATGTACGATATCAGGGTTACAACGAAATACACGTATTACCTAAGTAACCAAGTTTCGTATAAATATTAATAAATAGTTAAACCCGATTTTAACATATATTATTCAGGGAATAACACGGGATATAATTTTTGAAATGTTTAAAATACAATATTCTTGGGTAAATTTGAACGTTAACGGTGATCATTTCGTAATTTGTAGTTAAGGAAAATACATAGTTAATACTGTAATAATACGCCTTAAGTTAAAAGATGTACGAAACGTTTTAAAATCGGGTTTTATTAATTTAACAATCCGTTTTAACGGATAATATAACGTATGAGGGATTAATTATAGTTAGCTTCTGTTATAGGTTTTCGTAATATAATGCTAATTTTACAGGCGATGACGCCGATTATAATAAAAAAGGAAAAGAATTAGTTACGTCTTTTACCAAAATTAGCAAAATTTTACGACCTAATAGATAAAAATACGGCTATAGCCTTACCCCTATATAAGGGAAAACTCGATTATTATATTTATATTAAACTGAACAAAGTTCAATGTATACTTCAATAACCATAAGGATTATTATATTCGATATTTGTGTCATGAACTCAGGCTGTTGGCCATTGATCCTATAGGTTATGTAACTGTGCACGTAATGGGATAGGCTTGTGTCCGGCTCAAGCGCGGAACGAGTACAGGTCGGATACGGTTCGTGTACGGACAGGGCACGGTCCGTGCACGGCACGTATAAATACACGTAACGGTCTGGGCATTGGCTTTTCCTAAGGGCCCTATATGTTAGGTTATGGTAGCCTTTTCTAATCTTTTTCTGTACCTTAATAGTAAATCCCATTTGATACCTACTTAGCTTACCATCGTAGGTCGGATTATAATATATCATTAAGGTTTTCTTTTATCTTTTCCAAAGAATATTACTTATAATTAATAAATCGATGGCAAAAGTCAATAATTCGGCGTTATACTTTAAAATTTTCGGAGAGAATAGGCCGTCGGCGAATACCCAGTCCTCCACCTTTATTGATAAACCTTTGGCCCCTTCGAGATCGACTTAAATAGATATCTTTCGTTTATTAAATATCGTAAGCTATATTACGTCATCTATTAAATAGTGGTAATAACCGATTGAATCGTCTTTAATTATCGACCTTACGGTCGACTTCGTTTAGGTCTTCGCAAAGATCTAATAATTTAAAATCGAATTAGCTGCGATTCGCGTTAGGTTTCCACCGGTTTATAGCGGACAAAATGATATAACTAATCGTAATTCGACGGATCTGTTTCCACGTAGGCGACGAAGCGCTAAACAATCGAATTTATATTAAAAACAGATAAGATGTAAATCTGAAAAGGTTGTTAAGCGTTTCTTTACGTTTTGGGATATTATACGGCGATGGTAAAGTAAACGGTTACGACTTATTACGAAGCCGGAAGATACGAAGGTAGGTATAACATAAGGAAGTATTTCGATTATATTGAAACGGCTTTCAGCGACTTTTACCGCGCGAACAAAATATTGGTCGAACTCGAAGACTTAATTATAAATAATAAGGACCTATAGGTATTATTTGCCATTAGGTTTAAGATACTTTTGGCTTAAGTAGGTGGCCTAAATTGGCCTTCGGCCGTAAATTGTAACTACTTACGTTTTCGTGTATCGTTACATATTTCCAATAAGGTTATTACGACAGGTGTTAGCCGAGTAAACTATATCGTAACCTTAAAAAAAATACCGCGAATTCGCCGACGAACTAAAGTCATTGGATTTAAAGCGGCGTTTTGGTCGTTAATTAACGAAACCTATCTAAAGTTAACGGTCGGATAATAATAGGGTTAAAATGGAAGTTTATTCCTTTTAAATGCCTTCGTTAAAGGGTTGTGATAATTACGGCTAATCCTTTTAATAGTGCGGTTAATTATCTCAACAAACCCGCTCGATACATATTAAAAACCAGGGCCGTAAAGCGATATAAACGATAATGAAGAAATATTACGTTAAAATTATTTCGGGGCATTATATATGTTATAATTTACTAAACTATTTTTAATGTGATTATTACCTTTACCCGATATTACCTTTTACATAGGTATATAAGGCCTATGTTAAAAAGGTAAAGAAAGATTCCCTATCAATGGCGACGGGGGAAGCCTAACTCCTAGATATAATCTCGTTTAAGAATTACATATCTTTAACAGTGTAATTATAAAATCGAATAAAAAAGTTTAATTTAATTAAAATACGTATAAAAGAAAAACCATTTCTTATCTTTATAATTTTAATAATACCCATTTCTAAATACTTAAATCGATTTTAATTATAATTGTTATTATATTATAAAGGAGGTGTTGGTGTAACATCTAAGGTTATAGTAAATTCGGTTATTATATACGCGAAATTTCAAAACTATATTAGGGTTATATCAAAACAGGCGTATTACCCAAATAACGATGTTTCATATAAACAATAATAAATAGTTAAACCCGATATTAATATATATTATTCCCGGAATAACATGAGACATAATTTTTGAAATATCTTAGATATGATATAAACAAGTGATTTTAAACGCGGGCGAAAGCAGTTTAATAATTCAAAATTAGGAAAGTTTAGTTATCTACATAATATCGATACGTTTTAGGGCAGGAAATATACAAGGAGTAATGAGTTCGGCTTTCCTCAGGTTAACCTAACGTTTATACCGAAAGGTATAACGTATAAGGGACCCGTCCTGAGTAATTTGTATTATAAGCCTTAACGAAATAACGCGGATTTTATAAGTAACGGCGACAAGTACGGTCAAAGAGAAAAAATATTAGTTACGTTTTCTACTCAAATAAATGGTATTTCGCGATCTATTCGATAAAGACAAAACTATGGCCTTACTTCTACATAAGGGGAAACTCAATTATCACATTTAAATTAAACCAAACAAAGATAAATCTTTATTAAAACGACTTTAAGGGTCGTTATATCCGATATTATAAAATTAAATTTCGAAATTCCGAAAATAGGTTATTTATGTGGTAAATAAAGTTTAAATTTAAATAAGTTTTTTATCGGCGGCGACGTCTTTATTTCTAATTTATAAACTAAGAGGGGAATAACGGTTTTATATCGATTATAGGTTATAAAATAAAATTACAAAGTAAAATTATTTTCCTTTACCTTTAATTAAAAAGACATTAAATACAACATCGAAATCGATATAACTTACAAAGTTAAATATTTAAATGATATTTTACCGTATTCGAATAATACTCAGGTAAAAAGAATTAATAACTTTTAGTATACGGTTCGGGTTATTTAAATAATTAGTTACCCCTTTTAGGCTGCAGAAAGCGCCAACGACGTTTCAACAATATATTAATTATATAATAATAGACATTTTAAATAATTTCGTTATTAGGTATTTGAATAACTCTTTAGTTTTTTCTTTGGGTATTAAGTAGGATTATACAACAAAAATTCGAGTAGTTTTAAAATATCTTAGTAATACGAAACTAAGTCTGAATTTAAAAAAGTATAATTTCGTATTTAAAAAGGTAAAATACCTAAGCTTTATTATAATAGTAGAAATAGGTATTCGGGCTGAGCCCGAAAAAGTTCGGGTAATCCGCGAGTAAAAATTATCATGTACAGTTCGAAAGCTTCGAAATTTTCTGGGTTTTACCAACTTTTACCGTAATTCTATTAGTAATTTCTTAAAGCTAACGAATTATTTCGTTCGTTTAACGAAATAAGGCATTCGTTAAACTTAAACGGAGCGGGAGGAACAGGTATTAAACCTTAAATGATACCTTTATTATAACTCTGATTTTGGCACATTAGAATTTAAATCAGCTAATAATGATAGAAATTAACTATTCGAAAACGACGTTAAAAGGGTGTTTATTGTAATGGGATAAGGATAGTATTTTAAAACCATTAACTTACTACTTTATACGATTAACGGATACGAAGCATAACTATACTATTTACAATAAGAAACTCCTCGCGGTGGTATTCTATTTAAAAGTGTAGTTTTTTAAGTTATGTAATATCCTTATACCGTTTATGATTTTAACGAATTATAAAGGACTAGAGTATTTTTTCATTTCGATTAATTTGGGAACGTTAATTTAAATAAACTGAAGTCTTTTCCCCTTTTCAATATTACTTAAGGTATAGGCCCGTAATTTAAGGCGCTTGCTAGGATACGTTAACCCGTAAACTACAAGATTAACTCGAGGTAAAAGAACGTTATATACAGGGTTTTCAACCTATTTTAATTATTATATTAACCGTAATATTAATAGACTTATACATCAAAAAAACACAAATTATAACAGGTTAAATCCAAGAGTTTAATAAAACGGAGGCTTAGCTATTAAATTACGACGATATACATTTTAACAAAGGATTAGGGGCTTTCGAAGGGCTGTTAAAGGCGACACCGCCTCGGGTCCGGCTCGCGCCTAAGTCGTTATCGGAAATAACGTTAAGAGATTCCAATACGACAATGCCGGCGATACCGTTACGGGCTCGATCCGCGTTAAGCTCGCCGGTATCGCTAACGCCGATTAGTTCCTTTATTTTCGACCCGGGTACACTAACGAAATTATAAAACTAAAAAGTAATGAATGATCCGTTATATAAGGTTCACCTTTTAGCGGTTTTTAAAAACGTTAGGCGTTTTCCACCTAAAATAAAACAATTAATACAAATTACAAATTACAGGATTAACTCGTAAAAGGTATTATATTACCGTAGTTGTTCATAATTACCAAGTTAAAAACCATTAATAATAAGATTATTATGAAAAACTTACAAATTTTTTATTACAAGTTATCTGGGCAAAAAAAAAATATTTTACGTTTTCCAATGAGATTACCATTAAAAGGGGATAGTTATAAATATTCGACTTTGTTATCGAATATATACGTAATATAATAAAACGAAACCTCGTCGTACCTTACGACAAAGTTTACTTTAACCTATCCTAATTTCTAACTAGTACTAAACGTATATTTTAGTCGATTTTACAATCGACTTACCAATTACTAATAACGGCCTTAGATATTTGTTAGTTATTAAAAATCTCTTTTTCAAGTTTTTCTAATTAAAAGCTATATGGTTCATAACTGCGAATACATACGCGAAGCGTTTTCGGAATATATGGTAAAGATTTTATAAGTTTTTAACTTTTATTCTTAATGACCTCGATTCGAATAAGGTAAAAGTATTTTAAATAACACTTCATTTACTGGTAAAAATCGAATAACTTTTATTTATGACGTATTACCTATGAATAGATAATGATATTAAACGGGTAAATTAAAAGATTTAAAAGTGTTTATGTATCGTAGTCGCTTTTTCGTAATACGATTAAACTTTGTATTTTCCTGTTTATTAATTCACGTTAAATAACCGAAAGTTAACAGGTATCGGGTTTAATACGAACCTTTTGGTAAATAAATACGAAACATTACTAATTCCGAGGGTAAACAGATATACAAAATTATTCACTAATCCCACGGGGCAAGTTATTACGTTTTTTGCTTATTTACGCAAAGGAAAAAAACTAGATTAAAGGATAGTAGCTTATATTTAATAACAAATAAAGACGGCGGCGAATAGTAAACAACGTCCGGAAAAATTATATAAAGCAAAAAGATAGATTTATCTAAGCCTTCGTAATATTAAAACTAACCACCCGAGTAAGAAACTCGATTAACTTTATTACTAATACCGGGTAATTGGTATTCTGAACCCGTTAAATACTGTATTGAATATCCTTAACAAATATTTGGTATTTTATATGGATTTAATTAAACGTATAACTTCGGACCCCCTTCCTTCGTAAGTCTTATTCGATACTCGCCCGGGGATAATTTTAGTGGCTAACGATATAAAGGAAAGTAAGTACGAGGAATTTAAAGTGTAAGATCTTCTCGCGGTAAAGATGAGAAGGCACGGGGTTCGCTATATATTAATTAAGTAAAAGGGTTATAATAAACTAGAATGAAAATTTCTGGAAAATTATTAGTATATTGTAACGTTAAATAAATTCGAAACGAAATAAGGAAATATTTAGGTTTACAATAACTTAGTATTTTGACGACAATATTAAACTTCTACTAAATGATAAATGTGAAGCAAAATGTTTATACCCCCGTAATAACACTTTATTAATAGATAAAAGTGGGAATTTATTATTAAACGAGGTTATAATATATTATATAAGGCTGAATAAAGATTATTCAACCATCTCGGATAACATTTAACTGTAAGACGGCTTTTACCACATCCTAATAAAGGTTTATCTACTTATTATTTTTATGTTTATTTAGGTTTAACGAATATTGGAGTTACTAACGTTAAGGGTCTTATTATAATTAATTTCGAATATTAGGCGATAATATGGGAGGGGAACGGTAAAAGGCATAGTGGAGACTAGTAGGCGTCGAAAAAGGGGGCTTATAAAAGGAGGGTCATACGTAAGACGGCATTAAGGAGGGCGGATAACGTAAGGAGGGATAGACGTTAGAAAAGGCCGATAGCGGATAATACGAGGAAGGACGAACGTTAAGGGAATCCGACGATAAATAATAACGTTAAAAGGGACGGGCGCTAAATGAAACCAACGATAACGGCTAACGAAGAGTAAAGTAAAAAACGGGGCGAAAGAAATTACCCTTTAAATGGGTTATTAAAGACTGTAATACGTTAGTTTAAGCTTGGATAACTCGATTAGCCCAGGTACGATTTCATGCCCGTTCGCGGTTGGTCCGATCAATTCGTTTCTATAAAAAGTTTAAAAATGAAATACGAATAAAATCGGAAGTCGTATAATTAAACTTTGGACATCGTTTATGATATTTTATAAGCTATAACCTATATTATTTATAAAAGATATAACTTAAATAGTCATATTATTTTGACCTTAAGGTTAAAATTACGAAAGGATATTTGGCGGTAGTTTAAAGGGGCCGGGGCGAAAACGTTACACGTTAAAGCTTGGTTACCCGAACGCGTCTTGTTTTTATAAATAAGCGACATAATGAAAGGCGACGAAGGGGTTTGGGATAAATATAAACCCGAAGAGAAAGAACGGAATAGGCTAATAATTAACGAAGTAACAGTTTATACGGCCGGTATAATAAAATCTCCCTATACCCGAACAATATTACGGAGTCAGGTAAACTAATTAATTAATTCGAAAAAAAAAGGGGGTAAAAACAGGTTGATAATCCGGGATATTTCCCTAATACTTATGCGTAAAAAATAAGATATAATCCTTATCCTTTGCTATAATAACTAATTAACGTAAAAGAATACGTAAATCGGGTAAAGCCGTAAGTAAACTTATTTTTTTAAATATACTACGAAAAAAAGTCAATTAACGGTCGCCTTTTTATAAGGCTTTTTTTATAAACTTACCTTATAATAAAATTTCCGATATACTCGATACCCTTGTATACAATAAACTCGAATATAAAATGAGGAAACGTTAAAATTTCAAAACCGGTTGATATACAATATACAAATATCTTAAATTTATAATAGAGAAAGTTTTTTTTTTTTATTCTCGCCGAAAATAAAAGGATTTTTTATAACGCGAAAAGGTTATAATAGGTAGTTAATAATAACGTATTAATATATTATAAGGTAATATACCTCATGTAAAGGCTTGTCGTCTCCTTCGAGGACGTCGGCGATAGCGTAATTTAGGTTAAAACCATCAAATACGTCGGTTACGATAATAAGTTAGGGAAAAAATGGAGATATATAAGCTTAAATAGCTAATTAACTTATATAGAAAAATAGGAAAAGTTATAATAAGGTAATTAGTAAAAGAGGGAGTGCGATAATATAGAAGGAAAAAGGAAAAAGTTTTAAAGGTTACGTAGGGATGGCCGTATTTATAAAATCTGACGGATCGGATTTGACAAGAGTTATGTATTATATGGTGCACGTTACTCGATATTAAAGGTAAATGCGTAACTTTATACAATACGTTAACGAACACATTATACGGCATCGATGGTAAAAAGGATACTCTATACGACGGGTTACGATATGTTAATAGGTGCGTTATACGGTGTCGAAGGCAAAAAAGATACCTTACATAACGCGTTAACGGGTGCGTTATACGGTGTTAACGGTAAAAAGGAAGCTTTATACGGTACGTTAACGAATACGTTATACGGCGTTAACGATATAAGGTAAACCGGACGAAATGTTATACGATATATTAAGCGTAGTATTACCAGATTACGTTCAACCTGCGTATTAAACGGGTATGGCCCGCGTCCGGTATTTATTTAAAATGGCGCCGTAACCCTTATAACATCTGGGAAAGAGGGAGTATATCATGGATTTAAGGCGTTGGCTATTAAACCTATAGGTTATATAACTGTACAAATAACGGAATAGGCCAATGCCTGACCCGGGCGCGGACCGGGTACAGGCCGGACACGATCTGTATACGGATAGGGCACGATCCGTATACGGCACATCTAAGTACACGTGACAGGCTGAGTATTAGCCCTGCCTAAAGGTCCTGCATGTTGGGCCACGGTAGCCTCTTCTAGTCTTCTTCCGCACCTAAATAGTAAATCCCATTTGGCATCTACTTGGTTTACCATCGTAGGTCGGACTATAACAATTTGTTGGAATAGTACTACATGCAGTGCAGTAGGTCAACTTTACTTACAGTAAAGTTGACTATACTGACTGCAAACTAAGTGTATTATTTTGTGTGAGCTTACTGTATTGAGTGTAAGTCGAGTACAGTACACCCCACTTTACACTAGGGCACGGGCCAAGCAATTRGCCAYACAAATTACWGTGCAGACCRGYTAGCGGTCTRCTAAACCTAGAATAATACATCCACTATCTGACTACGAAATACCTGTTACTTCGACTAATCGAATCGACAACGTTGCAACGTTTAAAGTTCTACTAACACTGATTAGTTCTTATTAAGTTAAGTACAGATTAGCTTAGTAGAAGAAGAAACTACTTTCCGATTACGCTTTACGTTAAATAACGGCTAGAGTAAAGTAAAAGTTTTTGCGAAGGGCCCTTACTGCTACACCGGTTTTCACAGCAGTAAGTAGAAAAGATTTTTAAGATATATCGGTTTTCATGGAAGTTTAAAGGTAGTGACGTTATTTCTATCAAAAATAACAAGAAACCTTTACTAGATCTTTTTTTGAAGACATTGAGATTGACTGTCAGAAATCTCAAAATTCGGCAAGTTGACAAACAACTAAGTTAGTATTAGTGCAGGTGTTACTACTATAAAAACGACTAAGTCTCACAGACTATAACAAATAACTCTCACTTTTTACCAATAGCAAACGACCTTCGACCTTATCCTTTACATTGAAACTTTGCTCCTACTTTACTTTTTCTCCTTCCTTTATGCCAACTTCATCGTTAAGAACGCTGCTTTAAGCGAAAACACTAAGTTACGTCAAGAAAGCCACATCGCGCGACCTAACGCTAAGTTGTCAAGTTTCCACGCGACTTTATACCAAAACACAAAGTCTCTACGCCTAAGATTACCAAGTCCCTCACTTTACGCATTCTACACGTCCTACACAAGCTAAAACATTAAGATAGATACTGAAAGTATTTAATTTTAGGCTATTACCGACCCTATTTAGAAAAAAGCAATTAAGAACTTCGGAACAGTTTTCGTCAACCACTACGACGAATAACTTTGGATTACATACGTTGATGAAAACTTAACTGAAGTTTAACTAATTAATTATGTTAGCCAGTATATCCTCGACGCGGACTTTGACGAAGACTACGACCGTAGCACCCGCGCCTTTCAAAACTTTCATAAGTTCTTTAACCACTGAACTCTTGACATGTAGAAGATGATCCAACGTATGATTAAGGCTAAGCTGAAAAAGCAGGTTACCCACTATAGCATTTACATCCCTAAAAAGACCCGGTTAAAACTAGTTAAAAACCTTCTTAAACCGGCTTAATAAAAAGACCCCCCTTAAAACCCTAATCCTTAATACTTCCAAGAAAAAGGGAAAGGTATTAAATGACTTCAACGCCCCTACACACGTTTTAGGGGACCCTCATTTACCTCTACCTAAGTTGTGCCTATTTACGCGCTGGTAATAAAAAACCTGTTAATATACTCACTAGTTTAGCACCTTTATGTGATAACGCGGAGTATATTTTCAGCGACAGCAAAATACGTAAAACAACGGCCGTTAACGCGGACAAAGGAATCGATGTTGGCGCCCTATACCAATTAATGAACAAGATCATCAAGTCACTTAAAGCCTATAGGTTCTTATTCCATCCTAGCCTTTTAATCATTAAGTTTCCTAAAAGCTTTTCTACGGTAGATTTACCTATATACGAAAACCTATCATAGTCTTTACCATAAGACTTTACTCCTCGGGCTAGGCGACTGGAAATTACCTTTTATACCGTGCTTTGGGGGCTCTAAAGCTTAAACTATTAGGAAACACAAAAAGAGATCAGAATAATTATCTTGATCTACCCCAAAAACCTATTAAAATGGTTAACATTAACTATAACCTTTTTACGGACTTCGCCAAAATCTGAAACAATGTAGAAAAGTATTATGGAAAGTCTTATAATCTTTTCGATACGAAGATAATACCCTATTTTAAAATTTGTAAGTAAATGAAGGTTTCCCCTTCTAGTTTTCACTTACTATTTCCTAAAATTCTTATAGGGTATACCAGGGATTATTACCTAACTTTCCTAACTCGAGCCATCAAGTTTTACGAAATCAATAACGGTATAAAACGCCATTTAGAATACGATGTTCACCTTGAACAATATTATATAGATTGGATTACCACGCGATAAACTACAATAATGGCATAAAGAAGAGGAAGAATAAACACTAATAAATATATTAAACCGGATGTTTGATAAACTGATATTGTACCAATAAGTAATAAGGAAGGCTCATATTAGTAAAGCTATACTTCGCAAATAGGTACGGGTAGCAATTACGGGTGTTAACGAGTTTAATTATTCCTTACAATATCAAGATGCTACCTATGAAGGCTTTTTTCAGCTAATTACGTTTTTCGTTTACCATTGTAATAGTATTTATACCAAATTCGTTTGGTATATAACTTTAAGCTAGCAACTTTCCCAACGTAAATAAAGAAGATTTTACGGTGGTTAATTATGTTAACTGTAAGTATAGCTATATGCGCCTTTAACGTTAAAGATTTGGTTTATCAGCCATAAAGTAAAGGAAACACCTACGTTAGCAATAATATGGCTAAGATTGAGGCGAGCTTGATAACTATAAGCATTACCGTCGTAATAATGATAAGAGATATTAAATTTATGGTAAGTCTAGCTATTCGTTAACTCGGCACCCCCCTACCGAGCAAAATAATAAAAAAGTAATATATTATATCTAGTACCCTATTACTTTTAAATAGAATTATTTGGATTAAATCGTAGACTTCGAGGGCGACGAGCTAATTAACGGCGCTAATACCCTTAAACGAATTAAGTCGTACTGAAATATCGCTTCTGACGCGGCTTAATAACTAACCATTACGCCTATACTGTTTAAGTAGTAAAAACCTTTATCTTTACCTTAAGCAAGCTCTTAACCCCTTATATACCTTTAATCTTCGCCATCATTACGAGGACCATACATTTGAAGGTATTAAGCTTGATATAGTGGCAATGTGGTACTTAATAAGAGGCTATTAATAGTACGTAGCACTGTAAAGGGAAAGTATTATATCCACTGTGATTAATTGTTAAGATATTAGTATAGCCAAAGTCGACTTGAAACCAGGATAATTACTATAGTTCTTAAGGATAACAGTAATTTAAATGATCCTAAGAGTAATTACATTTTATATCCTTAAATCCATTATCACTTTTTTCATTTATTTGGAAGATATAAAGATCTTCGATGTTGACGTCAATGTTAATATAGATAAACTAGTTAAAAACAGCTAGAGGTTTTCCCTTACCTTTAAATAAGGGTACTTATAGTTTTATCTTTAAGGCTTTAAAGCAGTGGTATTAAACTTAACGGAGCCGGAAATACATCAATTATACCGTCGTCTTAATCACCTACCTATTAATAGGCTGTATAAAGTCCTAAAGTCCGTATCGTATAAAGATGTGGAATACTTTGGCTTAAAAACTTTTCAAAAGATTTAATAATATTGCTAAACGTATACCTAAGCCCCCCGGAGATTTAAGTGTACACTAAAAGATGATAATGTTGGAATATTAGTCAAATAAAGTACAGTCATGTCAACTTTACTTGCAGTAAAGTTGATTGTACGTACTGCAAATTGACTGTAATTTATAAGATTGCACTGCAAGTGCAGTGCAGTAGGTGCCCACTTAAAAGTGGGGCACAGGCCAAAGCGGTCGGCCATACAAATTAGTATGCAGACCGGCTAGTGGTCTGCCAAACTTAGAACTCACAAAGATCAATTAACAATATCAACGCAACATTAATTACTTCGTCCACAGAGATTCGAATCGACTACTTTGTAACGATAAATGCCTACCAATACTGATCAATGCTTATTAGGTTAAGCACACATTGACTAAGTAGAAGAAAAAGCTACTTTCCAGTTGCTACGCTTTGCGTTATCGTTAGCGTAGAGGAAAGATTCTTGTAAAGGGCCTTTATTAGTACTGCGTTAGTTTACAATAGCAAGAAAACAGAAAAGACTTTTTGGGTTGCGCTAGTCCATAACGGTAATCTGGAATTAAACAACGGTATCACTACTGAAAAACACTAGGAAATCTTTATTAATCCTTCTTAAAGACGTTAAGATTAACTGTTAGAAGTTTTAAAATTCGTCAAGTTAGCAAATAGCCAATTCAGTACTATTACGGACGCTACTACCATAAGAAAGACGACTAAGTCCCTACGCCAAAACAGTATCCTTTAACCTTTAACATCAATAAACGACCTTCGACTGTACCCTTTACACTAAAATTTTGCCCTACTTTACTCTTTTTCCCTCTACATATAACCTCGATCGTTAAGTTTACTGCTTTGAACGAAAACAACAAGTTACGTCGAGAAAGCCACATTATGCGGTCTTACGCCAAGTCGCCAAGTCACCAAGTTCCTACGTGATTTTACGTCAAAATACTAAGTTTTTACGTCTGAGATTACTAAGCCCCTCGCCTTATACGATTTATACAAGCCAGAACGTCAAAATGGCTGCCGCATATCCTTATTTTCAGGCTATCATCGACCTTACCTAGAAAGAAGCAATTAAAAACCTTGGAACAGCTTTCGTTAAATAATATAATCACGATCTTTAGGGAGATAAGGTCGATTAAAGCTTAACCGAAGAGCATTTAACCAACTTTATCGGCTGTTTTATCTTGGAATACAATAACGAAGGAAACCCTAAAGATGTATTTTACAATTTTTCTAAATTTTTCGGCGATTGAACACTTAACATATGAAAGGAAACCTGAAAGACCGTTAAATCCAAATTAAAGGCTAAACTTAAACACCGAGGAATTTTCGTGTTAAAAGGAAACTCTATTAAATTAGTGGAAATACTTTTCGAGTTGGCTTAGCTTAAGGAATATCCCCAAAACCAACGGCCTAAAAGAAAAAGTGCTATGGAATTTTAACGCTTACATATACGTTTTAGGGGATCTCCCATTTATTCTTAGCTAAGTTAAGAATCTTTACGTGCTAAAGATAAGGAATACGTTAGCCTGTTCGGCAGTTCAACTCCCATACGTGATAGTACGAAGTACGCCTTTAACGGCGGACGAACATGTGAAGCAAGAGCTGCTAACGCGGTTAAAGGTATTGATGTTGGCGTTCTACATTAATCAATTAAATAGGAACCTTATCGAACCACTTAATATCAAGAGAATTATCGCCAAGTCCTCCGCGATGAAAACCTTTAGGCCTACTTTTCCCAAACTCAACACGTTTAGTTTTAGTAGCCAAATTAAAGAAGAACCGACTTTATACAAGAGCCTACCCTAGGCACGACTACTGGCTTTTTCCCTCTAAATTCGGCCAAAGGTAATTATCCTATCTACTAGCACTAACAATAACCTCGGAGTTTCCCCCAGCTAAGTAAAGAAGGTCCCTATGAGAAGTATATAACCCTTTCCCCTCTATGTGTCCCTATGGAGAATACAGACTATACAGTAATCACTACATTCGTTAAGATCTGGGGCGGAAAAGAAAAGTATAACGGTAAGCCGTATAGCTTCTTTGAAGTTAAGTTAAGCCTATTATTTAACATATGCCGCCCAATAAGAGTTAAATGGCCAGGTTTTCACTCGCTGTTTCCTAATATTATTACCTGCTAAACCGAGGATTATTACCTCCGGTACCTGACGAATTGCTCCTATTTTCGCGAAATATACGATGACATAAAGAGTTATTTCGAATACGATGTCAATATTACCTAATACTATACAAATTAGAATATTATTAAGTAGTTTTACATGTTAGATTACAAAAGGGAGTCGAAAGGTAAGATAAAACTTTTAAATTAGATGTTCAACAAACTAATGTTTTACTAGTAAATAATGGAGAACGTGAAAACTGGCGAAAACATCCTACTCTAATAGGTCCAACATGTAGTTACGGGTAACAAAGAGTTCGAATACGCCTTATAATACCTTAATGCCACCTACGAAGAGTTTTTTTCAGCCAATTATGTTCCTTGCTAGCGACTGTAACTGCTCAAGTTTCCGACTCGATTGGTATATACCCTTAAGCTTCATAATTAAGTAACGAAGAAAAAGACCCTCCTAATTCGTATTACATTAATCAACAGTACGAAAAGTCCGACCAGTACGGTTAAAGAAAGGCCCAGACCTTTACCTACAGAGGAGGGTATTCCTTTTCTCTAAGGTTTTTAAGTCGGTTAAGCAAGTTTAACTCGAACGTCAAAAATTTTAGAATTACGGTAAACCGGGCTATTAGTTCACACGCTACACTGCCACCGAACGTAAGGTGAACTAGGTAATATACTATATGTAATATATATCTTCCTCTAAATGGAATTATATAAAAAGAGTTATATAATTTAAAGAAAGTAAAGTTAAAAAGAAGGAAAATAAGTCGAAGGTTTTCGGCTAGCACAAAGATACTAGCACTAATACCGGTATTAGCTCGGAAATAACGTAATAACTAACCGATCACATCTTCCTATACCGCCTTACAGGTAAAGACCCCTACCACCACCACGAAGATGAAAACTCTGGCCTTATACACCTCTTCACTATTCGAAACCGCTACGCGAAGCAAGTCTTTTAGGAGATTGTATTGGATACGGAAGCAATATAGTACTTAAAAAAAGGCTATTCGTAATATATAGCGTTATGAAGGGATATTGATACTATTACGAAACTTAACCACGCGGATATTAGCAAGGCCAAGGTTGGTTTTAGCCTTAGAAAAAAGTTATTTTTACTAGAATCAATGACGGTTCAAACTGTTATTAGCCTTATTATTTTCTACATCTTGGATTCCCATACCCCTTTACTTTTTTTCCTAAAAGATATAAAAAACCTCGGTGTAAATGTTAATGTTTAAACTAACGAATTAATATAAGTTAAAGCCGGAAAAAGGTTTTTACTTAAACTTAAATAAAGGCATCTCTAATTTTATCTTTAATGACTAAAAGTAATAATGTTCAACTTAACGGGGGCGAAACTTAGTTCATTATATCGTAGGTTTAACCATCTGGTAACTAATAGGCTTTAAAAGGTTTTAAAGGTAACTAGCTACGAAAATGTGAATTTACTAGTGCTGGAGGAAGTTAAGCGCCTTTACCACCACTGCCAAACACACTACCAAACTTCTTTAAGGTTTAAACTCACATTAAAGGAAAATTAGGACTTTAATTCGAAAGTCTTCGTAAACGTGTTTTACCTAAACGGCAAGTTATTAGTACACGTTATAGATTCCGTTACGGCTTTTCACAACGCCAAATTCCTTAAAACCACCACGACGAAGGAAATATAAAAGAAATTACGTATTTTATGGATTAATACGTACTTTAGCCTACCAGACGTACTAATTTACAATACTTATATTAACTTTGTTACGATAAAGTTTTAAGGTAACATAAATTTAATGGGAATTTCATATAAATAGGTCGCTATTAAAGTTTATTAAGGTATTGGTAAGATCGAAAGGGTTCACTCCTTTTTAAGAAGAGCCTATGATATCTCTACACTGGAAATCGGAAGCTTTACAAGTTAAGAGACACAGCTTTAAATAGCGGTAAAAAGTTTTAACGATACTATTAGCCTTAAAGGACTTATATAAATTTTATTGGTATTTAGGGCTTACCTACATATAACAATTAAGTCGCTACCCTTGTTAAACATCTAAGAATGTATTATAACATATGAAAAATCCTTAAAGGAACTGAGGAAAGAATCGGCACGCCGACAGATTAATAATGCCTTTAACATTAGAAACGAACTTTTAACAACAGACGTGCTTTTACTTCACCTTTAAAGTAAAGTCATTACGTGGAGAAAGCTAGGCAAATGGGATTGGCCGTAGAAGATCTTAAGTATTACTAATTTAAACGTAGTGGTTAAAACTATTAACGGTCCTGTAACTTTCTCAATTACATAAGTCAAGCCGTACCTAAAACTCTTTGGGCACTTTAAATCTGATAAAGATTATAATTTAGATAACCTTCGAGCCAAGCGAATTAGTTAGTATAACCTTTTCGAGCCGATTATTAATAAGTTAATAGAATGTAGGCGACGTAGACGACCACCTAAAAGATCGATATATACTAAAGAGAAAGACGGTAATAGAGACTATAAGCTTGGTAGAGCATATATAACGGTATAGGTATCTTGAAAAAAAAAAAGTCTAACAGAAAACTTACTCTTAAGTTACATGCCGAAGATATTATTAATATACCAGGTAAACCCTTTAAGGAAAAAAAAAAAATAGAAATTAACGAATTCTTATTACGGGGGGTTATATAGTTTGTGCTGTTAACGTAATTTAAAGGCCAAAACTTTATTATCTTTAAGTTAGAGATAGTTTACGAGGTTAAAAATAAAACTATGGACCGACCGTACGAAAAATCACAACTAATCGTTTAAGGATATGGTAATAAAGGTAAAAAATCGATCCTTACTTAATCGCCTACAATCCAAAAGAACTAAGAGACAAGTTTCCAGCCAACACGGTAATAAGTTATATTAAGCCTTTGTATGGACTAGCCGAAGCAAACGTTTATTAGTTTATAACGTATCAGGCACATTTTGAAAACAGGCTTAATATAAAGACTTTAACTTTTTATCCATGCCTATTAATTACAAAGGGTAAAATTTTTGATATCGTAGGTATATAAATTAGCGATATCCTTTTTCTCGGCGATACTAGGTTTGTAATGACGGGATAGTATGTTATCGAAAAATCAGGCCTTTAAAAGTATAAGCTAGTTGAAACGTTAGCCGAAGGTATATAACTTGACTTTAATCAATAGTTAATCTTTATTCATGGTATTAAGGCCAAAAACGGCATTTATATTAGCGTACGAAAAAAAGGGAAAGTTACGAGCCTGACGATTATCGATAAGGCTGATGAGGCAAAATTACAAATATATCTAAAATAAAGGGCATATATGGTCTAAATCGTTATGTTATATTAAACGAATGCATCGTATGACCTTTTTATTACAATACTAGTATAAGACCTGTAAGACGAAGATTTTAACATGTGAAATAAACGAATTTAGTAGCAAATAACTTGGTTTTCATAAATTTGATGAAAGCGAAGCTAATAATCTTCGTGGACGGGTTATTTACTAATAACACTAACCTTACATCGCAAATCGGCTTTCTCATAATATTTATCAATGATGATAAGTCGGAAGTGTAATTTACTATTACGGGAAACCTTGTATATTAGATATTTATCAAGTTCAAGCGCGTAACCCAAAGTATACTAGTTTTCAAAGTTTATAATATAATGGTAGGCTTTAAAATTGGTGTAATAACCAATGGAATATTAAGGATTATTACTAAATAACCAAAACTATTACCGATACCTATAGTGGTATGTATCAACTTCATAAGCCTTTACGAATGCCTATTGAAACTAGGTACAACTAATGAAAAATACCCAACGATAAACTTGATAACGTTAAGGAAAGCATACGAAGCCCGGGAAATCGATGAGTTCTGGTAGATTCACGGCAAAGATAACCCTACCGATACTATAACTAGAGCCACGCCTAATAACGCCCTGAAAAGGTTTGTGGACAACAATACGTTAACTATACGAATTGAGGGATATGTGGATTGCCCGGCATATGACGTGGAGAAACAGTGCTACCCTAATAAACTAAGAGACTGCCAAGGTAGCAATGGCAATGGTGGCTATAGCAGTAATTCAAACTACTGGCGAAAGGTACGTAAGTGGTGGCGTACTTGATTTACGCAGGTTTGTGGCGAGAGATCTGTACACGAGACTTAAGGAAAGGAGGTCTCGAAGGGGTGGAGTAAAAAGGCTATGAAGAGCCGTAATTGATGTCAATTTCAGTATAGATTGATCGGAATTAATAGGGGTCTGGCTTGTTATTGGCTTACGGATTGAGGAGAGATTTCAGAGATTGCCACCAATTGATGGCAGGCCACGTTAACGTGCAGGCACAAAACAAAAAATCCGCCAGTATTGAAATAGCAGTTCTATGCTGTACAGTCAAGTCAATTTTACTTGTAGTAAAGTTGATTGTATGTACTGAAAATTGACTGTAGTTTATGGGATTGCACTGCAAGTACAGTGCAGTAGGTGCTCACTTTAAAATAGGGCACAGACCAAAGCGTTTGGCCATACAAATTAGTGTGTAGATCGGCTAGAAGTCTGCCAAACTTAGAACTCACATAGACCAAACAACAATATCAACGCAATACCAGTTGCTTCGTCCACAGAGATAAGAATCGACGACGTTGCAACGATAAATGCCTACTAACAGATAAAGACTTTAATTATGAGGTCTTTGTTAATATGTTTTATCTAGATAATAAGCCTACTTTTTACGTTGTTAACTTTGCAATTTCATTTTACAGGGTTAAGTTTCTAAAGTTCTTTTGGACGAAGGATACGTGGGAAATAATAAAAATATTATAGATTAATACATACTTGTGCCTATTTAACGTTGTTGTTTACGATACCAGTACCAACTTTATAGCGGTAAAGTTTTAAGAAAATACCAAAATAATAGGTATTTAGTGTAAATAGGTGCCTATAAAGGCCCACTAGAGCATTGAGAATGTTAAAAAGGTATACGCCTTATTTCGCCGAGCGTATAACATCTTTGAATTGGAAATTAAAAGCTTTACAGATCCGGAAGCACGCTTTTAAATAGCGGTAAAGGGTCTAAACAATATTATAAATCTTAACGGCCTATTACTAACGTTACCGGTTTTTGAAGAATACTCACGCCTAATAAGTTAATCTCCGCCATTAACAAGTACCTAAAATCGTGTTATAGTTTATCGCAACGCTTTGAGGAAACTACTTATAGAATCGGCATGCTACTAGGTTAATAATTCCCTTAATACCAGAAAAGACCTTATAATAATCGACGTATTTACTTTACCTCTATAAAGTAAAGTCCTCGTTTGGCTAAAACCAGGTAAATGGAAAGACCCGTATAAAATCCTAAGTATTGCGAATTCTGAAATAGTTATTAAAACTGCTAACGGTCTTATATCTTTCCTAATTACCTAGGTTAAACTTAACATTAGGGTTACTAATGATGGAGATCCTTAAATTAAACGACTGAATAAATACGAACCTTTTTTTACCTATAATCGACAAACTAATAAGACGCTATCATCGTGAATAACCCCAAGAAGGAGAAACATTAAAAAGAAGGAATATACACCGGGCCTTATTTACAATATTATTTAAATAAGTAGGAAAGAAAAGGATAACGAAGACTTGGTACTAAAGTTCCGAGTATAAGGGATTATTAAAACCTCTGTCAGAACTTTTAAGGAAAGCGACAAGTTTGAGATTAACGGCCTATTAACTCGAGAGGTTGTGTAATTCGTACCGAATATCGATTTTAACTTTTAAAACCTCAATGTTACAATCTTCAAGTCGAGCATTATCCACGGGGTAAAAAGTAAAACCACGGGGCGACCGTAGGAGAAGTTACGTCCAATTGTTCAAGGATAAGAAGATAAAGGCAAAACCTGAATTCTTATGTAATTACTAACGATTTGAAAGATTAGATAGTGATTAATAGTCGTTTTGGTAACAATTTTATTAGCTAAAATTAAATGAATATTTACATTTAATGGCTGTAATATAATGTAAACCTATATGTAATTAGTAACAGATTTATAACGAATTGTGTTGGAATTTTCGTAGGAACTACGTGTTATTTACCTTTTGAGAACAATAATACGACGCATTGAACCACTATACGGATTGGTTAAAATAAACGTTTATTGGTTTCTAACTTATTACCTACACTTTAAATTACGGCTAGCGATAAAGTCTTTAACATATAACTCGTATTTAGTGGTGACGTAAGAGAAGAATTTTGGTGTGGTGGATATGTAAACTGACGATACCCTTTTTATCGGAACGGCTAACTTTGTAACATCGGAATAACAAGCTATTAAGAACTTTAAGTTCTAAAGTTGCAAGCCGGTAATGAAGCTGGCGAAGGGTAATTAACTTAACTTTAACGGATCGTCAATTCGTAAGCTTAGTTCTTATATTAGCCTTAGTTTTCGTAAAAAGGGAAAGGGCATCGATTTAGTCATAATCGACAAAATTAACGCGGTTAAGGCCCAACGGTACCTTAAATAACGTACCTGTAACAGTTATATTACTATATTATATCAATCAAAAGCATAATACAACCTATCCACCACGGCATAAACATAAAAGCTAAAAGATAAAGACTTTTACCTGCTAAATAAAAAGATTATAAAGAAAATACGAAACCTAGACCAAGGAGTTAATATGGTTATCATCGATCCGTCGAAAGCTAAATTAATTATTTTTATGGATAGGTCTTCCATAAATAACATCAATCTTTCTTTACAAATCGGCTTTTTAATAACCCTTGTTAACAAAAATGGGCGAGAAGACTAATGTAGTATTATTGGTAGCTTGATTTACTAAATCTTCGTGAAATGTAAAAGGATTATACGAAGCGTGTTAGCTTTGGAGGTTTACGGTATAATGGTAGGACTCGACGTAGGAATAGCATTATGGGAAACCCTTCACCTTATTATGAAGTAGTTAAGGATTTCTCCTATTCTAGTGGTGATTTTTACCGATTTAAAAAGCCTTTTTGCATGCCTTTCGAAGATTAGAATTACTAGCGAAAAACGCCTAATAATCGAAGTAATGGAACTCCATAAAGCTTACGAAAAAAGAAATATTAAGGAGTTCCTATGAATAAACGGCAAAGACAATCCTACGGATGCTATAAAGAAGGTAATGCCTAATAAGGACCTAAAAAGGTTTGTAAATAGCAATAGACTAACTATACGTATTGAGGGCTACGTTAATAGGCCGCTTGGCAAGCCTAAGTCACGTGCCAGCAACCAGGGATATACTGGTAGACTGGAAGACTGCCAGGGAATTAACAATGTGGACCTATTTTATTGGAACGGCTAAAGTAAAGGTTTGCGAAAGCCTGTGGCGGAAGAACTTTTTGTAGGAGTTGATAAACTCAGACCTCAGAGCCGTAGGGTAAATAACGGCTAACAAGGTCGATTTGGGTGCAATTTAATATGGAAGTCAATTGTAATTAACAAGGGTTTGACCAGTTAACAAGGAGGCAATTCAATAGTAACCGGAAAAGATTAGTTAACTATACTGGCGTACACGCACAAAATAAAAAGCCGCCAGTGTTGGAAAAGCACTATATGTAGTGCGATAACTCAACTTTAATTATAGTAAATTTAACTATACTTCCTGAAAACTGAGTGTATTATTTTGTATGAGCTGACTGTATTGGGTGTAAGTCGAGTACAGTACGCCCCACTTCATACTAGTGCACGGGCCAAGCAATTGACCATACAAATTACTATGCAAACCGGCTATCGGTCTTCCAAACCTATAATAATACATCCACTATCTAAACATGCAATATCTGTTACTTCGACCAATCGAATCCATAATATTGCAGCATCTAAAACCCTACCAACAATATTTTAAAATTAACTTTTCGAATTCAAATATTCAATTACAAAGTTAATAAATAAGGGTTAAGTTCAGGTAAATTCCTTATCGGTTACAACGACAGTATTACCACCTTGTAAACTAAAAGGCGAATAACGGTTTCATATCAATTACTGGATATTAAATAATATTACCGAGTAGAATCGTTTTCCTTTACCTTTAATTAAGGAAACCATACGTACGTTGTCGAAGTCGACGTAGCTTACGAAATTAGATATTCGAATAGCCTTTTACCGTATCTAGATTATACTCGAATAGGAAGAATTAACGGCTTTTCGTATACGTTTCGGGTTATTTAAATAGTTGGTTACCCCTTTTAAGTTCACAGGAACGCTAACAACGTTTTAGCGATACGTCTATTATATTATGGCAGAAATTTGAAATCATTTTGTCATTACTTACCTAAACAACCTTCTAGTTTTTTTTCCGGTATTAAATAAGATTTTATAATAAAATATCCCGTGGTTTTCAAACGCCTTTAAAATATTAGATTAAACCTAAATTTCAAAAACTATAACTTCGTAATCAAAGAAATAAAGTACCTGGGTCCTATCCTAACGGTTAACGTAGGTATTCGAGCCGATTTCGAAGAAGTTAGGATAATACGCGAATATTAGTTTTTATGTATTATTCGAAAGGTCCCAAATTTCTTAAGTTTTACTAAATTTTATTAGAAATTTTCAGTAATTTCTTCGATTCAGCTGATTATTATATCTGATGAACAAAGTAAAGAATTCCCTAAATTTAAATAAAACGGAAAAAACATATATTCTAAACGTTGAAAAATGCCTTTATTACGACCCATATTTTAATATATTAGGCGCCGGATCAACTAACGATAGTGAAAACCAATTGTTCGAAAATATCGTTAAAATGGTATTTAATATAAGGGGATGAGGATAGTATCATAAAGCTAATAACTTATTATTTTATATAATTAACGGATACGGAATGTAACTACATTATTTATAATAGGGAGTTTTTATGCGATGGTATCTAATTTAAAAGCGTAGTCTTCGGAATTACATAACGTTTGTACCGCGTTTATGATCCTAACGAATTAAAGAAGATTAGAATATTTTTTTTACCACGTTTCATTTCGGAACGTTAGGTTGAATAAGCCAATTCTTTTTCACTTCTCCAATACCACTTTCGATACCGGCTCATAACTCGAAGCGCACATCCAAATATATTAACGCGCAAATTACAAAATAAGCCCAAAGTTAAAAAAAACTATGCGCAAGTCTTTTAACCTATGTCTATTACTTTATTTGTTAGTAGTGCCTTAAATCGTTGCAATGTTATCGATTCGAATCGTGGTCGAAGTAAGAGTAGTATTGCATTGGTTAAGTGGTGGATGTATTGTTTTAGGTTTAGCAGACCGCTAGCTGGTCTGCACTGTAATTTGTATGGCCAATTGCTTATCCCGTACCCTAATGTGAAGTTTAACGTACTATACTCGACTTATACCTAATGCAGTAAGTTCACACAAACAATACACTTAACTTGCAGCATAGTTAACTTTATTGTAAGCAAAGTTAACCTACTGAACTGTATGTAGTACTATTAAAATACTTGCGGCTTTTTAGTTTATATACGTACGCCAGTGTGGCTTACTAATATTTTCCGATTACTACTAAATTTCCCCCTCGTCAATTAGCCAGACCCATATTAATCCCAGTTAATTTCCATACTGAATTGCACCTAATTGCATGCTAATTAACCCTATTTAACCTTAGTTACTCTGTTTCCCTGAGGTTAGAGTTTATTAACTCTTATAAAAAGTTTTTCCACTACAGGCCTTTGCGAATCTCTATTTTAGCTGTGCTAATTAAACAGGTCATCATTGTAGCTTTTACTTCCTTGGAAGTTTTCAAGTTTGCCGGCATATCCCAGGTAGTTAGCACATAACTTAAGCTTACCAGAAGGCCTATTAAAGTAGTCCTCGATACGTATAGTTAGCCTATTATTGTTTTTAAATCTTTTTAGGACCTTATTTGGTATTGCTTTCATCATATGATTTGCGGGATTGTCTTTTCCATTAATTTATCCGAATTATTTAGTCTCCCTTCTTTCGTAGACTTTACGGAGTATTATTAAGTCGATTATCAGGTGTTTTTCGTTGGTGATTCCGAGCTTTGAAAGGTATTCAAAGAGGCTTTTCGAGTCGATACAAATTACCACCGGAATAGAAGGAATTTTTAGCTACTTGGTAATAAGGATAAGGGTCTCCTATAGTACCATATCTACGTTAAACCCGCTATTATTCCGTAAATCTCCTAAGTTAGTACATTTCGTGTTATCTTCTTGTATTTGACGGAGTTTTAGTAAATTAGGCTGCCAACAATACTGAATTGATCGTCCCGCCTATTTTCGTTCACGAGGGTTATTAGGAAGCTGATTTGTAAAGATAAGTCGGTTCTATTTATAAAGAACCCGTTCATAAAAATTATTAACTTAGCTTTTGACAAATCGATTGGTACTATATTAATTACGCGGTCCAATTTCGTATCTGCTACTCAAGCCTTTCATTTAACCGGTCAAAGATTTTATTTTCCTCATTTTATACTTGTACCATGATAAAAAGGTTATGAAAGGCCTTTGGTTAGTATAAGATGGAAATATAACTGCCTCGCATATGTCATTTTAGGTACTGTTAAGCCTTAGCCACATTATTTTTGTTAATTATAGCCAAAACAGTGCCCTAGCGTTTCTGGCGAAAGTTAAGGCTAGCATTGAAACTAAGTATACGGATTGATAATCTATAAAAGTTAAGTTAACTGCCTTTCGTTAAAGTCGTTATTAATTTATAATTTCAGAATTTAAAGTCCTTAATTGCTTATCATTCCAGTACTTTAAAGTTATCCATTTTAATAAAAAGGAGATCGTTTTTTTCTATACCTATTACGCTGAAGTCATTTTTTTACGTTACCAATAAGCACGGGTCGTACGTTAAAAACTTTATAGCTAATGGTAATTTGAAGTGCGACTAGTAGGTTAGGAACTAATGGAAGCCTGCTTTAACTAATTTATATAGTAGTTTAATATATCGGATTAACGTCCCCAAAAGGTAGATGATACGTAATTCCTATAGCAGTTTAGGTAATACGATCAGTTTCATATTCGTTGTTAACTATGTATAGGCTTACGTTATATTACGGCTATTAAATATAGACTTATCCTTGGTCTTAGATAATAAACTTACTGGCAAAGCAATTATTAAGCGTTAACTAATCTTTTAAATAGTTAGCGATTACGTAAGGATTCTGTTCTTAACTTTATCGCCATATCCTTAAGCAATTAGACGTGATTTTTGATACGGTTGCCCCATGGTTTTGACTTTAACCTCGTAAATAATCCTTAATTTGAAGATTGTGACGTTTAGGTTTTAAAAGTCAAAATCGGGTTTTGGCATAAATTATACCAACCCTCGCAATAATTAACTGTTAATTTCGACTTTATTACTCTTTTTGAAAAGTTTGTGGAAAGTCTTAATAATCTTTTATGTTTGAAGCTTTAATGTTAAGTTTTCGTTATCTTTTTTTCCTTACTTACACAAGTAGTATTGTAAATGCGACCCGGTATGTATTTCTTCTCTTTAACGTTTCTTTTTTTAGGGGGTCATCCGCGTCGGCAGCGTTTTATCGGCTTGTCGATAACGGATAGAGGAGGTTTGTATTACTTCGGTCGCTTGACTTAAGGGTTTTTATCGTTAGTATCCCTAATGTAAGGCTTAACCTAAGTTATTCAGAAAGATATAGGACCGTTAGTAGTTTTAATAACCACCTCGAAATTCACGATACTGAAGATATTATATAGGTCTTCCCATTTTCTCGGCTCCCGCCACACGAGGACTTTACTTCATAACGGTAAAATAAGTATGTCGATTATTATTAGGTTATTTCTAGTATTAAGGGTATTATTGATTTAGCGGTGTGATGACTCTCTTCGCAGATTTTTCAGAGATTTTCCGTAGGCCGTAGTACGTTTCTAAGTACTTGCCGAGGGCGTAGATTCACTCGTTAGGCGTGGGTACGCTTTAAAGACTAGAAGCGTTAACACCAAGCTATCAGAGCCCATAGTGTCGTTTAAGCCTTTCACCGCTACCTATATGCGTGTTTCCGGATCTGTAAAGCTTTTAATTTCTAATGTAAGGATATTATACGTTTGGTAAAGTAAGGCGTATGTTATTTTAACCTTTTCAATGCTTCAATAGGCTTTTATAGGTACCTATTTATACTGGATACCTATTATCTTAGCATTTTTTTTTAAAAAAACTTTACTATTGTAAAGTTGATATCGGTATCATATACGACGACGTTAAGTAGACCTAAGTACGTGTCAATTTACAGTATCCTTAATGTTTCCCACGTATGCTATACTAAAAAGGATTTTAGAAACTTGACTCCGTAAAAAGAGGTTACGCAGTAAACGATATAAAAAATAGACTTGTTATTTAAGTAAAAAAAATTCAATAAAAATCTCGTAATTAAAATCCTTATCGTTTTTTAATGTAAATTCAAATCTTCGGGATGTTTCAGTATACGTTTAATAGTGGTAACAAAGTTACCTAATAGATTTTAGTGCAAAATATTCTACATTTTTATACCTTACGGATTTTAGGAATTTATACAGCTTGTTAACAGTTAGATTGTTAAAAAGCCGATATAGTTAATTTATTTCCGGCTTCGTTAGGTTTGATACCATTGCTTCCGGGCTTTAAAGATAAAACTATAAGTGCCCCTAATGAAAAGCGAGGGGAAACCTTTAGCCGGTTTTAACCATTTTGTCTACGTTAACATTGACATTGACGCTGAGAGTTTTTATATACTTTAAGTAAAAAAGGAAAGGGGTAAAAAACTTAAGGATATGCAACGTAATTGTTTCCACAATAATTTAAATTACCGTTGTCTATAGTAACTGTAGTTATTTACTTAATTCAAAGCTTACTTTAGCCTTACCAATTTCGTGGCGATTAATCTTAGTAGTTGTAATACTTTCCCTTCGTAATGCTATATATTGTGAATAGCTTCTTATTAAATACCTTGTTACTTTTATATTTGATATAATACTTTGAAACGTGTGGTCCGCGTAACGATCGCTAATGTTAAATGTATATAAGGGGTTATAGGCTTAGTTAAGGTAAAGGTAAAGATTTTAACTATATAAACAGTATAAAAAGGCGTGGTCGGCTAATTAATAAACTGTATTAGAAGTAATATCTTTATATTACTTAATCTGCTTAAGGTTATTACAGCCGTTGATTGGCTCGTCGCCCTTGAAGTTTAAGATTTAATTCAATTAATACTGTTTAAAGGTGGTAGGATATTAAATATAATACATTAACTTCCTGTTATTTTACTCGGCGGGGGAGTATCGAGTCAACTAATAGCCAAATTTGCTACAAATCCAACATTTTTACCACTATTATAACGATAGTGCTTACGGTTAACATGTTCGTTGAAATCTTAGCCTTATTGGCGTTAACTTAGTTGTGACCTTAAATTTATGGCCGGTATGCTAGATCCTAAGAGTTAAGGATGCTTGTGACTGTATTTGCGATCGACGTAATTAATTACCGTAAGATTTTCTTTATCCACGTTAGGGAAATTGCTCGCTTAGGGGTATATACCAAGCCAATTTAGTGTACGAGTCATTATAGTGGCAAGCGAGGAACGTAACTAGCTAAAAAAACCTTCGCAAATGGAATTTAGGCGTTATAAGGCGTATTCGAACTCGTTAACGCCCGTGATTACTACCTGTACTTACTCGTGAAGTACAGTTTCACTTGCGTACGCTTTCACCATTGCTCTCTAACATAATATTAACTTATCAATCATCTGGTTAAACATATCCATCGGTATTTCCTCCTTTTTTTTCTTAGCTATTATCGTTTTTCACCTTATAGTGACCCAATCTGTATAGTATTACGCAAGGTGGAAGTAGTATTTGAAATAGCTCTTTATGATATCGTAAATTTCGCGGAACCTAGTAGCTCGAGTGAGGAAGGTGAGGTAATAGTCCTTGGCATACCTTATAAGGATTCCGGGGAATAGTGAATAAAAAGCTAAAGAGGGAACCTATATTTCCTTGTAAATGTTTTAAACGGGCATTTTTTTGGTGTCGAGAAGGTTGTAAGGCTTCCTGTCATACTTTTATACGTTGTTTCAAATTGTAGCGAAACCCGTAAACAATTTATAATTGATATTAACCATTTTAATAGGTTTTAGGGAAAGGTTACGATATTTATCCTAATTTTGATCAATATTTAATAAGCTTTCTGTTGATATAAAGTAGTAATGTAGCTACCATAGGCGCGTTAATTTAGATATCTTTAAGCTTTAGCTACCTGAATCTCATTGATTATAGCCAAGTTAGCGCCTTAACCTTTTTGACAAAAAATGAAGTAAATATCTATATCGCTAATATTATGTATACGAATTAATGATCCGTTAAATTCTAAATTTTTGCTTTTTATCAAATTCGCAACCGGTTTATAGTTTTTAAACTTTGAATTCTTAATCTATTTTTATTTCAATATTCTAAAGCCAGAAATTTCGACGACAAGGGTATCATAGATTCATATACATATTAATCCGAAATTTTCATTCTACGTAATTAGTAAACACGGGTCGTGAATTATTGATTTTATATCTAACCTAGATTTGAAGTGCGATTGATAAATTAGGAATGAGTAAATATTTGTTCTAACTAGTCATTATAATAACTAGATACATCGTATGAACATCATTAGATGGTATTTATCACAGAGCTTTCATGTTACTTTTAATAAAACGATTCTTTATGGTATGGTAGGTATAAAAACTAACGAAACGTTTATCGTCGAAATTGTTAGTTTTGTAACATCGAAATAACGGGCGATTAAAGATTAAAAGTTTCCGAATTACAAGCTAATTATTACTATAATCTAGAGTAAACATTTAAATTTTAACCGATCGTTAGTTTATATATATAATGTTTACAACATCTACCTTAATTTCCGTCAATAGGAGCAAAGTACTAGATTTGTTAAGATTGATAAAATTAATGTTCCAAATACTTGAAAGTACATTGAGTAACGTATTTAGGGCAGTTATATAGCAACCCTATGTCAACCAGAGGTATTGTACTATTTATTAGTTGTGGTATAAGTTTATAACCCATCGAATAAGAATTACAACCGACTGAATAAGCGATCAGCTTAGTATATAAAGAATTCAGACTGAGGGATTAATATCATCTATTGAAAGAATATTGTCTGCTATTTTGAGCAGGTTAATTACAGTACAGTTAAGTCAACTATACTGACTGTTAGTTGACTATATTGGTTCTAAGATTGACTGTATTGACTGTAAGTCAAGTACAGTGAATGCCAACTTCAAATTGGGGCACGGGAAAAAGCATTTGGCTATACAAATTAGTGTGAAGACTGGTTAGCGGTCTGACAAACTTAGAACTTAATCCAAAATCAGAATCAACCTCAATGCAGCACTAGATACTTCAAACATAGTGATTCGAATCGACTACGTTGCAATAATAAACCTATAGAAACACTTATCAGTGCTTATTAAGTTAAGCATAAATTAGCTAGGTAAAAGAAGAAGCTACTTTCCCGTTACGCTCCACGTTAAACGGTGGCCAAGGATAAAGGAAAGGTTCTTACGAAGCTCCCCTATGATACTATATCAGCTGTCGCGGCAGTATGTACAGAAGGCCCCTAGATTGTATCAGCTATCGCAGCAATTTCGAAACAGTCATCTATGTTGTCATTAAAAACACTAAGAAATCTTGATTAATCCTTTTTAAAGAGCATTAAGATTGACCGCTAAAAGTCTTAAATCGATAAGTTGGCAAACGGTTAGATTAATACTATTATAGGTATTATTACTACAAAAACGACTAAGTCTTACACCAAACAATAAAAATAACAACCTCCAACCTTATTTTTTATACAACCGTCGCCCTCAACACCAACTTTATCCCTTTACACTACTTTTTTCCTCTCCCTACGTCCAAAAAACCGCTGCTTTAAACAGAAAACATCAATAATTGATAAGTTGCGTTAATAAATCCACGTTGCGTAACTTCACGCTAAATCGCTAAATCCCCAAACTACCAAAATAAGTTCATTACATGCTAAATCGTCGAGTCCTACACCAGCCAGAACATTAAGATAGTATCCGGTCAAAAGCGACTAAATTCAATTGAAGCTCTTGAGCCTCTCTTTTTAAAGAATTACGATAAAGAGCTTTGGAGGTCAAATGTCGACGAAAAATCAACTAAGAAGCACCTGGTCAACTTTGTCGGCAGCTACATCCTCACATTGAACGCCGGTGAAAAGTTTGACTGCGGCGCTTACGTTTTACAAGACTTTCCATACCTATTTCACGATTAAACTATTGATATGAAAAAGTTAATCCAAAAAGGGGTTAAAAACAAGCTGAAGATAAAGCTTATTCGTCGAGAAGTACATGTATTAGGTAAAAACTCTACTAAGTTGGCAAAATCTCTCTTCGAATGAGTTTAACTTACAAAATATCTTTAAGCTCCTAAAAACAAAGACGAAGACCTTATGGAAAACGAAGACAAAAACCCTTCCGACGACCGGAACTTGAAAGACCCTTAAAATCCTTTCAACCTACCTCTCAAAGATCTTTAAAAGGTTAACCAGATAACCAAATAATAAGCTAAGGTATAGGCGCTACAGAGCTAATAAGTTTAAAAAACTGAGGTATAGGTATAATAAGCGTAACAGGCCTAGTAAACCCAGCAAGCCCGTTAAGCCTAACAAGCCCAACAAGCCTAATAATCTTAGTAGGACCTTGCCTATTAAAGTCGAGATACACACCCCAACGGCGTCGAATAATTAAAAAGTCATTGAATAAAGCCACCTGGAAAAAACTAAATTACGTGAAGGAACAGAGATACACTAGCAAAATGGAAGATTATTAGGGTAGCGATAGCAGAAGTAACGTGTAAGAAAAGTATGTTTGGACGTACTGGTAAAGGGTACGCAATTGGTAGCGTATAAGTTTGTGATACGTATAAGTCTATAGCGAAAGATTTGTATACAGAAGTTAAGAAATACGGGACTTAGGATTATGGGGGAAAGAGCTGTAATTGGAGTCAAGTTGGGTGCAAATTGATAGTATTGACTATAAGTCAAGTATAGTAAGTGCCTACTTCAAAGTAGGGTACGGGCAAAAGCATTTGACAATACAAATTAGTGTATAGACTGGCTAGTGGTCTACCAAACTTAGAATTTAATCTAAAGATCAGAACCAACTTCAATGCAATACCAGTTACTTCGACTATAATGATACGAATCGACTATGTTGCAATGATAAAGCTCTACCAACAAAATTCCTATTAATTTATTGAAAGCTAAATTAATAATCTTTATGCATAGTATTTTATTGATAATATGAATTTATTGTTGTAAACTAGATTCTCTATAACGATTATAAACTAGGAAAAATTATAAGACGATTGGTTCGTAATTTTAAACCAATTAACCAATTGAACCTTTTTGAAACAAAAAACAGTTACGCAAAACATACTTGTTTTTAAAGTTTACAGTATTATAGCTAGTTTTGATATTAGTATATTCATATAGGAAATATTCAACATTATTACCAGGTAATGAAAAATTCTACTCGTTTCGGTCGTTGTTTACATCGATTAAAAAAGCTTATTCGAATACTTTTTGAAATGGGGAATAACTAATAGAAAACGTTTAATAATCGATGTAATAGCCTTTTACAAAGTTTACGAAAGTATGAGAATTAATAAATTCCGATAAATTCATAGTACAGATAATCCAACTAACGTCACACCAAAGTTTATACCAAATAGGGCCCTGGAAAGGTTTATAGATAGCAATAGGCTAACTATATGGATCGAGGGCTACGTCGAAAGGCCACCTATTAGTGTATTATGTGACAGCAGACAGGGAGGAAAACAGGGGTACCCTGGCAAATTGGAAGACTACCAGGGGGTCGAGGCTGCTGTCAAGGCTGCTATTGAGAGGGACTTAATTGACTGGCACGGTTGAGTTGAGTGTGCAGTTGTGTGTATGTTGAAGGATTGGAGTGCGAAAGTGGGTATAGCACTTGATGGCGGGAATGCAAGTGGTAGGGAGTAATCCTACTATACAAACGGCAGTGGAGTTGGTACAGGGAAGGACTTGCATGACCGAAAAGTTTTCTGACAAAATGTATTGACACCGGCACTGGTACCACAAAACAAAAAGTCGTCAGTGTTGAAACTGTATTCAGGTGCTGTGCAGTCAAGTCAATTAAAGTGGAGTGCCCGATTCAATGCGGGGCACGGGCCAAGCAATTAGCCTTACAAATTAGTGTGCAGACCGGCTAGCAGTCTGCCAAACTTAGAACAATACATCCACCACTTGACAACGCAATACTACTGTTACTTTGAACACGATTCGAATCGACAACGTTGCAACGTTTAAAGAACTATCAACAGGAAGCTATATTACGCGAATAAGTTCAGGCGGTTATCACAGGCGTTGAAGAGTTTAAATACACCCTATAACGTCTAAATACCACTTGTAAAGGCTTGTTTTTAGCTAGTTACGGTTTTCGTTTGCAACTATAATAGCTCGTGTGCCAAGTTTAGTTGATATATTTCCCTTAATTGATAGTTTCCACGATTATAACGATTAAAATCTTTTAGTTATATATTATGTAGATTGTAATTACGGTAGGTTTAAGTATTAAAATCTGAGTTAAAAGATTTAAGATTACAAGTTAAATTGGTATCACAGATAAGACTTAAACTGATCAAGCGATTATAGTAATCGGGTTTATAATGTTAATAACATATGCTGGATTTGCGGTAAGCTAGTTGTTGATCTAACCACCATATTATTACTAAGTGTTATAAATAATAAGTGATATATCATATCTAATACCTTATTTGTGGATATTACTAGATATTACCATAGTTAGCAACCATAGGGGACCACGTTTGCAGATTGCATGATAGCGTGTCACAGTATAGGATGCATTCTTACAAAGTGTATGATAGTATATTACGCTCTAGGAGGGACGTTGACAGAGTGTATAGTAGAGTACCACGCTCTGGGTGGGAGCTTATAAGCTCTCACCTGAGGCATTACTTTACGGATGGCTTTTCTCTATATTAGATTTAATAATTCACCTTATTACTTGAAATTATATACTGTTTCTTTTTATGTTAACGTATAGAAACCTTAATAATATTAATTAGTAGTTGACTCAGTTGATTACAAATAGCTTAAAAAAGAAACGAATTATGATGAAATAACTATAGCGGGATTTCGTAAAGGTTTTATATATTTTGTGTTTTAATAATACAATTCGCAAAAAGCACACCGAAATATAGAAATACGCGGAAACGATTACGAAACCCGAAACATAAAAAGATTATAGAACTTAGAATAATTTTAAGAACGATAATTTCAATACGATATCATCAATTCGATTGATGTGTTTTAACTATTCAAAGCTTTGTTACATTTTTCGTGAACTCTGCTAACGTTTGAAACGTATCCGTATCCTATTTAAAAAAGCATTTTATCACGTATCAACCATATAATCTATTAAATTTCGAACCCCTTTATTAAAACCTATCAAGTCAAAACGCAATATTAGAACCGCTTACATAGACTTAGAAAGCGGTTAAAATAGCAGTTAAAACGATTCGGCACATTCGGAAAACATTTAAAGCAGTTTTTATAACGTTTAACTAATACATACCAAACGCTAAAAACACCTTTTAAAACGGTTTAACACATTTCGAAAACACCTAAAATAACTTTCAAACCGTTTTTCAAGCCACTAAAATCGTCCAAAGCTACACCAGGAACACATAACATCTTAACTCGCTCTGATATACTATTTTAACTCTTACATACCCAATACATACTTCGAATACCCAAATCTTTACCTTTCATTCGCATTAATACATACTGCTTATTTAAAATTTAATTTACAAGTTTATGTTTACTAATTATTTGACTAATACGGCGCTTGTAAATGCCAAATAATTCGTTTAAAACGCCTAACTAATCTGTAATTATACCTTATTTATATTTAACTTGTACTAATCTACGCTAAATATGTTATAATAGTACGTATTACAATACAGCAAGTAAACTTTACTTACAGTAAAGTTGACTATACTAACTTCAAGTTGTGTGTATTATTTTATGTTAGCTTACTGTATTGGCTGCAAGTTCAGTACAGTATGCGCCCACTTCATACTAGGGTATGAGCTAAGCAAGTAGCCATAAAAATTAATGTGTAGACCGGTTAGCGGTTTGCCAAACCCAGAAAAATACATCTACCACTTGATCATTGCAATAATACTGTTACTTCGACCAATTGAATCGACAAAGTTGTAACGTCTAAAGCTCTACCAACACTGATCAGTGCTTATTAGGTTAAGCGCAGATTAGCCAAGTAGAAGAAAAATCTACTTTCCGGTTACACTTTACGTTAATGTTATGATAGAAGAAAGATTCTTGTAAAGGGCCCCATAGCTACGTCTGCGGTTTACAGGTACCTGGAAGTGGTAACGGTATCGCTATTGAAAACACTAAGAAATCTTCATTAATCCTATTTGAAAAGCGTTAACATTAACAGCTAAAAGTCTCAAAGTTCGTCCAATTGGAAAACGGATAAGTCAGTACTTTTTCAGGTACTACTACTGCAAAAACTACCAAGTTCACAGCCTACAACTTTCAACCTTCGACTTTCACCAATAAACAACCTCCGATCTTTCCTTTTACACAATCTTTACTCCTATCATCAAGTTTTTCCTCTACTTTATTCTTTTCACTTATCCTACGCCAATTCAATCGTTAAGATTACTGCTCTAAGCGAAAACATCGAAAACCACTAGGTCGTGCCAAAAAAAAAGCTATGTTGCGCGACTTCACGCTAAATCACTAAGTTCTTACACTACTGAATCACCAAGTCCCTTAACCACCAAGCCCTACACCAGCCAGTATTTCAAGATAACACCCAATTAAAAACGAATAAAAGCTATTAAAGTCTTCGGACCCCTCTTTTATAATGATTACAATGAAAACCTTTGGTTGAAAAATATTGACGCTGATTTAATGAAATACTATTGAATGAATTTTGTCGGCTAATTTTTACTCAACTTAAGTTTTGGCGAAAAACCAATCGAAAAACCTACGTTTTTTGAGACTTTCACGATTATTTTATGAAATGAATTATTGAAATACGAAACAAAACCTTAAAATAGTTAAAGGTATATTGAAAACGTACTTTCGAAATCGTGAAGTCTTTATTTTAATTAGGAAAAGAGACGTATCACATGCCTCTTTTTATTTGACTTAACTTAAGAAATGCCTTTAAAATCTACGATAAAAGGGTTAGAACGTTAAAAACCTACGAGATAAGAGCAATAGCGTTAAATAAGTTTAATGCCCTTACACACGTTTAAGGGGAATTCCCTTTAATCCCTAGTTGAATTAAAACTCTTTATGCGCTGACAATAAGGAATCTATTGATTTTCTCAGCAGCCTAGCACATCGATATGATAGCGTAGAGTGCGTTATTAGCAGCAGTAGAACACATGAAGCAGTAGCCGCCAACGCGGTAAAAGGAATTGACATTAGAGTCATCCGGTCAATTAAGCAATATTGTCAGATCCCTTAGTACCCCTCCTATAGCCCAGTCCTCCTTGCCTCTTAAACCTTTCCCTAATACTGTCAAATTCTTTGAAACTCCCTTTAATATCATTAAGTCCTTTAAGATGAAGCTTTTCACACTAGGTACACCTATACGCGCGAGCCTACCACAGGTCTTATTACAAAGGTTTACTCCTCAAACCAGGATATTGGTAATTACTCTCATTATCGAGACTCGGAAGCTTTAAGGCTTGAGTTGACGGGAGGAAATACCACTGATAATTGGGAAGATTATCCTAATCTTCTTCAAAGACGTGTTAAAATAGTTAAAATTAACTACAAGCTTTTTACGAATTTCTTTAAGATTTGAACGATGTAAAGAAGTATGATGGAAAGCCCTATAATATTTTTGACACGAAAATAATGCCTCTTTTAAGAATTTGTAAGCGGATGAAAGTCTTTCCTTTTGTTTTTTACTTATTATTTCCTGCAATCCTTATAGGATACACTAGGGATTACTATCTGACCTTCCTAACGAGAGTAAGAACCTTTCGCGAGATTTAGGACGGTATATAAATCTACTTCAAACACGACGTCTACCTTATGCAATATTATATGGATTTGGTTATAACGAAGTAAACAAAGACAATAGCTAAAAAGAAAAAAGAGGAAACTGCGATGTATATTTTGAACCAGATGCTGGATAAATCAATTCTATGAAAATAAGTAATAGGGAAGCCTTACATCGGTAAAACTATATTACGCGAGTAAGTATGGGTAGCAGTTACGGGTGTCTTTGAGTTCGAATACGCCTTACAAAGCCTAGATGCTACCTGTGAAGGCTTTTTCAGTTAATTACGATCTTTTTGTTTGCGACTGTTATAGATAGTACGTCAAACTTGTTTGATATTTGTTCCTAAACCAATGACTTTTGCGATGTAGATAAAGGAAACCATGTATTAGTATATTACGTCGATCGTAAGTATGGGCGACCCTAAAGTTTCAAAATTGGTTCAAGACCTTTGAACTAAAGGCTATAACTATACTAGCGCCAACGAAAGCGAAACTTAGGCGAACCTATTAACCGTAATAAGTATCATCGTAATAGTAGTAAGAGGTATTGGATTTATGATAAGTTCGGTTATTAGTTAACTCGTTACCCTTCGGATAAGTAAGATTCTAAATAGGTGACGTACCATATTTAGTACCTCATAACATCAAGGTAAAATTATTTTGACCATATTGTAGACCTCAAGGATGAAGAGACTGTTAATGGCAACGATGATTTCAAGTAAATCACTTAGTATAAAAATAATGTTTCTAGAGAGGCTTAGTAACTAGCCGATCACAACTTTCTATACCGTTTAAGAGACCAAAACCTTTACCTTTACCCTGACTAAGCCGCTGGCCCCTTTTATACGTATCAAGAGCTAATTTAATAGGGTATCTGGCAAGGCTGAGTTATATGCTAACGAATGGGGATATGTTGGTAAACTAGAAGATTGCTAGAGAAATGAAGCCGGCAATAGCGACCTTTTTGAATGGTACAGTTAAATTGTAGGTAGCAGCGGGTTAGTTAACTTACGTGGGTTAAATAAGATGAACAGGTGACTTAACCTATTATGGTTAAAATAGTTAGTGACATTAATGGAAATAATGGTAGTAGTAGGCTAATTAACTTACGTGAGAAAGTAAAGTGATAATCGATTTAACCCACATTGATTTAAAGGGTTAATGGCGGTAGTAGGCTAGTATGCGCAAGTCTATGGCGAAAGACTTATGCACGGGAGTTGGTGAAGTCGAGGCTTAGAGCCGTGGGGAAAAGAAAGGTAATTGGAGCTAATTTGGGTACGGAAGTCAACTGGAATTGACAGGGATCTAGCCAGTTGACGAGGACGTAATTCGTTAGTAACCGGAAAGTTTGGTCGACTACACTAGCGTGCACGCACAAAATAAAAAGCCGCTAGTGTTAGAATAGTAGTAATTGCAATGCAGTAGGTTAACTTTACTTACAGTAAAGTTGACTATACTGACAACAAGTTGAGTGTATTGCTTTGTGGGCCTACTTTATTGGCTATAAATCAAGTATAGTATGCGACCACTTTACACTAGGACATGTGCCAAGCAATTGGTTATACAAATTAGTGTGCAAACCGGCTAACGGTCTGCCAAACTTGGAACAATACTTCTATCACTTAATTATTGTAATACTACTGTTACTTCGACCAATCGAATGGACAACGTTGCAACGTCTAAAGCTCTACCAACAGAACGCCTCATTTGGAACACTTTATTACATTTTATATATATTGTATTTATGCAGCATACGCTTTCATTCAACGTTTTATTCCAAAACCCTTTAAATATATCATTATATAAGTACAAAAAAACCCTCTACTACACTATATTTTGTATAAGCTCTCTCATATAACAACCTCACTCCTATAACTTCACGAACTACCAGCTTCGCTAAAACTAACAAAGACATGGATTTTATATTAGAAAACACAACATTTCAAAAAAGCATTCTAAAGTATATAAACATTAAGCTGAAAAATAACAAAATCGAAACGCTCGTAAATAATTTAAGCTCTTTTACGATAAACATGTATATTATAAACATAATTTTGACTATCACAACTGTTTTATTCAAGGAATCAATTAATTGAATAATTTCCAAATATTTTTTTCATTTCAAATGTCGTAAATATAACGTATAGTAAACGATTTAATTTCGAGGATATTATGGACGTAATTACGAAGTATTAAAATTTATACAACCCCCGGCAAAAACAGTCATACCATAAAAGCATTATTCGCAATAGCCTGATTTGATTAAATACCAAAATAAACCGATAATAAAATATAAAATGTAAAATTTGTAAAAGGATATTAGTTGAAGAAACGTAAAAACCAACTTGTTAAAATAATAAACAAAAGGCAATAAAATAGACTCTACGTATATGGGGTATAAATTTCTTAACATGGCTGACGGTGTGTTAGAAAAGAAATACGAATCTTAAAGAATCAAAGGAAGAAAAGGAATCATCGTAAAGGTTATCCTCTACATAAATTCAATATATACCCATTTTACAAATGTATTAAAAAAGGGGCATAGGTTAAACCACTCCCTAACCACGTTAGTCGATATTTCCGAATGTAACGAAAATGCCCTAAAGGAAAAAGATGTCACAGAATAGTGCATGGGCTAGTAGTTACCAGAGATTCAGCCCTGGTAGTTGTCATATTTTTATGGCGTTCCAGAGCCGCTTAGAAGCCGCACGAGAGTATAAACTTACATGTAACGTAAGTGGGTTACTTCTTTTTTTATAGCTTCGTAGCAGCTCTTTAGCAGGAGTTTCACCTCTTTTCTTTATTGAGGTTTATGAATAAAATCCGATTACTTTAAGCGATAACTTCGGATTTAATTCCTTTATATATAAACCTCGAGTTTTTTTTCTTCGACATTATCTTAACTGTTTGCTAGCAGTAATAAACTAAGGCTATATTTTCCTTTTCCGACCTTCAGAATTTGGACCTCTAAGCCTTAAAATATTTTCTCTACGCACGCGTTAAAACGAAGCTTTCAAGCGCTTTAACGGCTGAAAATAATTATTTTATCACTTCATACAAACTTTGTACCGACGCCTTACATATAGAGTTTGTTTGGCGGGACCAAGACGCTGGTAAGTATGCTTTATACCTGTAATAACGAAATAATGACGAATTAAATACGTTATCGAATATAATTCGGCAACTCGAAGTTACCAGCAAACCTATGTTTTCGACAAAAAACGCACTTCAAGGAGTTTTCATTACGTTATTTATAAACTAAGTAACTACTACACCGTTTCTTACCAGGAATTACGCTAGTTTTACCGACGACGACGATTCAGACTACTTTAATTCCGATTACTATACCAGTTCTTTATTTAACAGGCGTTAACGATTTAAACTTCAACCTTTCAAATAACTAGTTAAGTTTTCTAATATGAAGTAACAATTTCCATTATAAAAAGCTACAATATTTCGTAAGTGATATAAGAACCGAAAGTTTATTAATGCTAAAAAAAAAACTTTTACAACATTTTCTAATAATTCAAGGGTCTTACTAAAACCACTGTAGAAATTCATTACGTCTGTAGCGACGACGGCGGTATTAACGGCCCTAATAGCTTTATCACTATGTTTAGCGCTTATTACTACAACCTTAATGCGGCCAAAACAGTTATTGCTCGGCTTACTAATATAAAATAAAAGCACAATAAATTGGTTTACGTTTTTTCAACGCTTAAGAGGCCTTATTAGCAAAGATTGGCGGCATAACTTGGGAGTCTACCACTAAGTTCGCCATCTTAAAAAGAATCATTAATAATAAATTAATTATTACATTAATTTTTCTCAACATACCTACAAATTATGATTGAATAAATTATCTATACCGAACTTAGTAATAGGCTACTTTACCTCATTTATATTCGGTATAATAACGCTATTGATGATAAAGTTTATTCTAGAGGTACTCCACGTAACCGAAGAAATAACAGCGATGTACCTATCTGTAATGGACAGGAAAAAAATATTAGAACTAACGTATACGCTTTTCAAACCATTTTTAAACGACGCATTACTTAGGTTAACCATTTGAAACTCTTTCGTCATAAAAGCCTTAAATTATTCTTAAGGTATAACGTAGATAACCATCGTATTATTACCTACTTATTAGATCTAACGTAACTTCTGAACGGCTCTAATGTCAAAGCTACCATTAAAATTTACCCTATTTCGGCCGAGAATCTCAATAACTTTTAAAACAAAAAAACGTAATTATTATACATAATCGCGTATAGAACTTCAAAAAACTATGATTCAATCCGATGACTCCACTTCAACTGTTAAACAACTTCCCGTTAATAATAAATTTACTTTACAATTTTTCTAAAAATATATACGTTTTAGTAAAAATGGGTTGTAAATGTCATAACAACGCAAATAAATAACTTAATAACGGTTTAAAGTCATCGCGTATTGACATCCTACCCCGACAACTTGGCAAAACCATATACTACGCATCCGGTTCCGCTTTACAAATTGTTTTATAACCTTTCTAAACGTTGACTTCAATAAATACCGACACTAGATATAGGCCTATGTTATCTTTTATTTATAACAAAAAGTTATTTCAGGCAAACCTTAAATAAAATATAATTAGGTAACTTACGCCGTTAGAAACACGTATTATTTCTAGGACGAACTAATAACCATTGCGTTTGGGAATCAAGGTTTACGCCGATTTAAAAAACATCTAAAACAGTTGGCGCCGCTATATTTCACGCTATTTTACGAGAAACCCGGAAGGATTAAGCTATTATTATATGGCTTTTCGAAGTTTCCTTCGAAAATATTACTTATATACTCGCGTTAAAACCACTCGTTTCTATTAACGATAAACTCCCCAACGTTTTTAAAGAGTTCGCTCCCTTATTCAATAAGGCCCTTAAAGATAAACTACTCCTTTACCGTTCCGAAACCGACTACGAAATAGTCCTTTAAAACAACAATTAAAGCCAATCTCTAAAGGTTCTGTAGGGACCGTTATACGATATATCGCGGGAAAAAGTTTTTATATTAAGAAAAACGTCAACTCAATCATTTGACCAGGTTTTTTTTTCGCGTAAATAACTCTTTAACAAGTAATCTTGTACTTTTCGTCACAAAACCCAAAAGTAGTTTACGTTTTTATATTAACTACCGTTGACTTAACGCTATTACAAAAACGGATTACTACTTGCTACCGATTATTTTAAAAAAACGTTTACAAATATTTTCTAGATCAAATCATGTATTAACTTTGATATTAAAACCGCCTTTTATAATCTTCGTTTCCAAATGAACGACGAAAATAAAAAACAGTATTTCGTATACTCTTTATACTTTGCGAATAATTGTAGCTCCCTTCGGAATTTTTAATATACTAATTACCCTTTAACGGTATATTAATAATTCGTTGCGCCTTTTTCTCTACATTTTCTTTTCCGTCTACCCCAATAATATTTGAATACATTCCAATAATATATTTAAAAATTATAATGTCAAGTTTAAACCGATACTAAGTGCTTTCAATGCTTTGCGCCTTAACTTCAATATATTGAAATGTAAATTCGAAGTTTGAAAAACCCAATACCTGGAATTCGTTAAAAATTTTTACTTCGACGTTTGTTTAAATCCGGAAAAGTTACGCGCTATCCGGGAATAGGCGGATCTCACGTCTATTCCTAGAGTAAAAGGTTTCCTCGAGTTCGCCCACTTTCACAAATATTTTATTAGCGACCATTTCAAAATTATTAGGCCCTTAATTAAACCAATTCGGAAAGTTATCGCTTTCCGTTAGGTACCTGAGGAGGAAACCACTTTCGAACAGCTTAAACCTAGACTTTTATCTAAACCTATTTCGGTTGAGTAGGATACCGACCGCGATACCTTTTCAAAAGTCGATTATTTTAACTAAATTTTATGTAACGATATACTTGAACGCTTCAATTACAGTAACTTACACCTAATAATATATTATTTTCGTCGTTCATAGCCTGCGAAATGTAATTAAGAAATGTACGATAAGGAATTATTTGGGATTATAAGCTATTTGGAAATGTAAAACGCGGAATTACAGGATACGAAACGCCCGTTTACTATTTTTAGGTTTACACAAACTTGAAATACTTTATAATTACACCACAACTTTTTGAATGATATGTACTTTAATTGAAAAACCTTTTTTAGTTTCGTTTTAAATTGGTTTACAATAAAAATACTAACTATATATAACCTGATGTATTCTCCTGAAAAAAACAGGATATTCCTAAATATATTTCTAACCCACGCTTTTTAGGCCGGGAAATTGAGCTATTAAGCCCCGAACAGACCTTTTCCGAATAGATCTCTCGCACGTATTTCTTCTGGTCAACCGTCGTTAACGATTTCATTTGGAAAGGTTATGAAATTTTCACTAATATCGATCTTTAAAATAATTAGAACGCTGTTATCACCTATAACGTTATTTACCTCCGATTGATTCGTATAATACGTATAGTTGACCGGAGTTGTTCTACCAATATTTGTATTAATAATAATTAGGTATTTAAGGGTTTCATTTTAAAATGTTTAGTAGACAACGATAATATTTTGTAGTTTTGTAATCGAATTGAAATACCCGCTTACAAACCGCTTATAATCTCATTAATACAAGTTACTATCGATTTACTTTTTATTAGCCATCCGAGTAGCGACGTTATTATCGTTATCATTTTCGAAACGTACTTTTAGACTGGGGTATATCGGGTGGTCCGGCGCTTTTTCCGAAATCACAATGTTTATAAGCGTACGACCTATTGGAAATATTGTCAGAAAGGGTTCTTTAAACCCCTTCTAGTTTATAAGCGACTTTAAAGCAACTTTTTTGAAGACTTTGTAATCGATATTGATCAGGAACATACCAGCAACCTAGATTATATAATAATTATTACGGATCGTTTAAATAAAGGTATTGCCCTTAAGTTAATTACGAAACTTACATGGAAGTTATTGAAATAGTAGTAATTGCAGTGCAGTAGTTCAACTTTACTTATATTAAAGTTGACTATACTGAATGCAAGTTGTGTGTATTGTTTGTTAGCCTACTATATTGGCTGCAATTAAAGTACAGGATGCGTCTACTTTATACTAGGGTATGGAACAAGCAATTAACCATGTAAATTACTGTATAGACTTGCTAGCGGTCTGCAAAACATAAAACAAGATATCTACTACTTTACCTCGTAATACTACTATTACTTCAACCAATCGAATAAATAACGTTGTAACATCTAAATCCCTATCAATACTGATCAGTGTTTATTAGGTTAAGTACAGATAAGCTAAGTAAAAGAAGAAGCTACTTTCTAGTTAAGTTTTGTAAAAGACTAAGGTAGAAGGAAGATTTTTGCGAAGGAATTTTATTACCACATCGTCTTTTTACGGAAGTTGATAGAGAAGAACTCCAAATTACGTCGGGTTTTTACGGAAATTTCGAGGTAACGATGGTATCGTTATCGAAAACACTAAGAAATCTTTACCAAAAATATTTTTAAATATGTTAAGATTGACTGTTACAATTCTTAAAGTTCGGCAATTTGGAAAACGGCCAAGTAAATATTGCTACGAGTGTTACTACTACCGAAACAACTAAATCTTACAGTCAAATAATTAATAATCTTCAACTATTATCAATAACAAATGACCTTCTCCTTTACCTCTTACACCAAATCTTTGCCACCATTTCACTCTTTTCCTTTCCTCTACGTTAATTTAATCGTCAAGATCACTATTACAAGCGAAAACACCAAGTCCCATTGAAAAAGCAACGTCGCGCAATCTAAAGCTAGATCGCTAAATTCCTACACAGCTCTATGCTAAAATTACCAAGTTTCTCGTCTACTAAGCTCTATACAAGTTAAAACTTTACGATAGCTTTCTATTAAGAACGAATAAAGGATATTAAGAACCTCAAATCTCTTTTTAACGCTTATTTCAACTAGTTAATTTGGGTATGAAATGCCAACAAAACCTTTTTTGAAGAATACCTTACTAATGTAATCGGTTAGTATATCCTCCATTTTAACGCCGGTAAAGAGTTTAGTTGCGAAGACCGAGTCTTTGAAGACTTTAATAAGTTTTTCAACCATTGGAAAATTAATATCTCAAAGATATTATTAAGGGGTATTAAGGTTAGACTAAAGAAGAAAGTAACCTGCTGTGGTATTTACATACTAAAAAAAACTCCATTAGGATTGGCCGAAAGCTTTTTTGAGTTAGCTTAACTACAAGATCCCCTTTAAGATTCTAATCCTTAAGACCCTCGAGGAAAAGGTACGGGTATTAAGAACCTTTAACGCCCTTATACGCAATTTAAAGAACCTATTTTTAACTTTTGGCTAAAAAAAGCCTTTTTACACATTAAATATAAGAAACTTTTTAATTTATTTGGTAGCTTGGTACCTCCGAGTGATAGCGCGAAGTATGCCTTTAGTGGCGATAAATCACGTAAAGCAGCAGCTATTAATACGGTAAGAGGTATTAACATCAGCGCTCTCCACTGGTTAATTAAGTAAGACCGTCAAGCTCTTCAAAACCCTTCCTACGGCTAAACACACCTTTCCTCTTGATCTTTTCTCCAGGATCGCCAAGTTTTTTTAAATCGAAGTTTCCTACGGAAAGTATACCTATATGCGCGAACTAACTATAGGTAATATTATAGGACTTTACCACATTAGCTACTCGACTGATAATTATCCTTAACACTACAGCTTGGAGGCTTTAAGGTATAAATTGTTAGGAAACACTCATCAAAATTAGGAGGACTATGACGACCTTTCCCTTAGACTTATTAACATGGTTAACATTAATTATAAATTCTAAACAAGCTTTGCTAAAATCTCAAATAATGTAAAGAAGTATAATGGAAAGCTTTATCACCTTCTTAACACTAAGATGATGCCCTTTATAAATATTTGTAAGTGAATTAAAGTCTTTCCCTTTGGTTTTTACTTATTATTGCTAAGGATTATTACCTAACTTTTCTGACACAAGTAACGTCTTTTCTCGAAATCTATAATGATATAAAAAGCCATTTCGAATACGATATTCACTTTACGTAATACTATACGGATTATGCTATTATGTGGTAGACTACTATAATGAAGAAAAAGAAGGGAGGAAATACCGAAAGATATGTTAAACCAGATTATTCATAAGTTTATATTATATCAATAGGCAATATAGAAGGCTTATATTAGCGAAGCCACCCTTCTCGAGTAGGTACGGGCAGCCATCATGGGTGTTAAGGAATTCTAATACGCCTTATAACGTTTAGATATCACTTGTAAAGGCTTTTTTAATCAGTTGCGTTCCTCGCTTACTCCCATGATAGTGCGTATACTAAACTTATTTGGTATATACCCCTAATCTAACAACTTCCGCGACATAGATAAGGAGATCACGCAATAGTTAATTATGTCGACTATTAGTATGGCTATATACGCTCTTAACGTTTAAAATCCGGTTTAATAGCTTCAGACTAAAGGCTATAGTTATACTGGCGTTAACAATGGTAAGACTTAAGTGGACCTGTAAACCGTAAGAATTATCGGCGTAATAGTAGTAAAAGATGTTTTATTTGTAACAAGTCTAGTTATTTGTTAACTCGTTATCCTCATGCTGAGCGTAATAAAAAAAGGTGATATATTATATTTATCACCTCATTGCTTTCGAGAAATCCTACTTTAACTATATCGTAGATTTCGAGTGTGTAAAAACTATTCATGGCAACGATTTTATTAAGTAAATTAAATGGTATAAAACAATTCTTTTAAAGCGGTTTAATAACTAGCTGACTATGCTTTTTTATACCACTTAAGTGGTAAAGACCTTTACCTTTATTTCAATTAAGCCACTGACCCTTTATATATATTTAACTTTCATGATCGTTACGCGAACCACGCTTTTTAAGGTATTATGTTAGATATGGAGGTAGTAGGGTACTTAATAGGAGGTTATTCGTAATACGTGATTTTACAGACCGAAAGTATTATTGCTACCGAAATTAATTGTTACAATGTTGGTAAGGCTAAAGTCAACTTTAAACTAGGCGAATAATTATCGTTATTAGGAATAACAGTAGTCTAAATTGTTATTAAATCGATTACATTTTATATATTCAAATCTTCTATCTTTTTTTCTTTATTTAAAGGATATAAAGACTCTCAGCGTTAACATTAACGTTAATATCGACGAGATGGTTGAAATCGGCTAGAGGTTTCCCTTCGCCTTTAAGTAAGGGTATTTATGGTTTTATCTTTAGGACTTAAAGATGCGTTAATTATACCGGCGTTTTAACTAACCAGTCGTTAAAAGGCTATTCAAAGTCCTAAAGTTTGTAGGATATGAAAATGTGAAATACTTTTCTTTGAAATTTTTAAACGCTTTTAATTACTATTATACATATACTCAAACTTTCTGAAAATTTAAGTTTATATTAAAAGACGACAAAGACTTGAATTACAAGCTTGTCATTAATGTATTTAATTTTGATTACAGGCTTTTATTTTACATTGTTTACTATGTAACCTTTGCTTACGGAATAAATTTTCCAAAATCCTTGTTAGTAAAGGATATGCAGGAAACATTAAGGATTTTATGAATTGATACGTACTTGGATTTACTTAACGTCGTCGTTTAAGATACTGGTACCAATGTTTCGGCGGCAAATTTTTAGGAAAATGCCAAGATGATAGGGATTTAGTGTCAATAAGTGTCTATTAAGTCCTGCTGAAGTATTAGGAAGGTCGAAAGGATGTATTTATTACTCCGCCGAGTGTACAATATCCTTATGTTAGAGATTAGAAGCTTTAAAAATTCAAAGTCACGACTTTAAATAGCGTTAAAGGGCCTGAATGATACTGTAGGTCTTAATGGTTTAATACTAACGCTATTGGTCTTTAAAGAGTAACTACATATGAAGAGTGAATATTCGCCATTAGCAAGTACCTAGAAAAGAGCTATGGCGTATAGTAAGGCATTGAAGGAATTGTGGAAGGAATCGGAACGGCGCTAAGTAAACGATGCCCTTAATACTAAAAACGACTTTACGATAATCAACGTGTTTGTTTTACCGTTATAGAGCAAAGCCCTCATGTAATGGGAGCTAGGAAAATAGGATGGATTATATAAGACCTTAAGTATTACTAGTTTTAAAATAACTGTTATTGGACCTAGGTGGGGTACCAAACCCCACCTACTTTTCTTGTTGTTATTGCACATACTTGCTACAAATTCTGCAGCTTCAGAGACCTAGACTTAGCTTATTCATCTTTCAATATACTGCAAATAATATGACCGGAAGCAAGATCAAACAAATGGTATCTGTAAACACAACTGATTAAGTTAAAGTAGGCTTAATTATCACCAGGCTTTAATTGACACTAGAATTTCATTAACAACAGGCTTTATTGCCTCCATAGTTTGTAAAACGTAAGACTACAAAAAAAAAACATCACTCATTCCCTAAGTTATCGGACTTTATACCATCTTTTTCATCGGCATACACTGTCTTCCAACAGCCCACACTTTCCTTTATTGGTTTGCCCATTTTACCTTACCTTGTCTATTCTTTTATTGGTTTTTATGACGAATATATAACTACATGCGTTATTGGAAGACTAGTTACTTCAATATACGCTGTTAAGATAAACTAGAGGCTAGCAAGCCTTACTTACCAATCTAACTTCTCCCAGAATGCAGAAGCTATTTCGAATTCCACTTCACTTTTCATTACCAGCTTCAGCTCGCTTTTATACGCCAATACATACCATCTTTAGAATCGCGACCTTTTTAGGAAGCGGCAATAACAACGGTAACAGTAGTGGGAGTAACAATAGTAACGGTGAGCTTATTATAGCTTACCTCCGCAAAGCTATCAATCGGTAAATTGACTATCATTTTATGGTTATAAATACACGTCTTAATAGTTTGAATGGAAATATGTGCGAAGTGAGGAACCAAGTGGAGAATCATGTGCAGGCAGGAGTGGTCAAAGGAGTTATAACTGTCTTAACTGCTATACGATAAAACTCCCCTTAATCTTTCTATCGAACTCCTCAGTTTCCACGTTTAGGCTCCTATGCTCGCAAATAAAATCTTCATCCTTATAAGGATAGTGATCGTTTTCGTAAGAATAATCGTAAAAACCGCGAGTAAGTTATTAACTGCCGTAAGTTCAAATGCCATAAGCTCAACTACCGTCGTTGCAAACCTAAATTTCGAATTCTCGATCGTCGCGAGTCCGAAACATTTCAAATCGAGACCGCTCCCGAAAACACAATTACGTACTGCGAAAACGCGAAGAAGCTAATAAACGCGAGGCTTTCTAGATTGTTTCACAATATTTGGCAGGAGGAGAGCGCTTAAAAAGAGAAGAGATGTGGGTTTTTAACCCAGAATATCCCGATTCTTTGCATCTCGGTAGTATAATTATATGAAAGAACGTTTTTTTTATAAACTTTTAATTTTTTTGGTAACGGCTAAATTTATTTACTAACGTTAACCCTGGTTCCGAGAGTTAATTAGTTAAAATGTTTCTAACTTTATTCTAAGGATCGGCTGTCTACTAGCGAAAATTAAAGTTAATTTTATTTAATCGTTGTAAGCTGTGATTCCGCGGCCTCGCGGAGATCATGGAGGTCTTCGTGGCTGAATTCGCTATAGACGTTGAGCGATTTACTATTAAATATTGGAAATTAATATTATGTTTTTGTAACCTATTAAATGACGAATATAGGTTAAGAAAATATATTTAAACGAAGATGTAATACGCTAAAGTTATTGGTACTTTTGATAGGTATAATAAGAGTTGGAAAGGAGTGATATTTGGTCTTCATGGAATGTGCATATTTAGTAAAACTTGCTCCCTCCTCGTCAAGGATAATGAATACATAATTATATAGCCTATATTGAGGAGAATAAAACTACGTTACTTGCAGAAGAGAAGCGCAAGTATCTTTACTATCGGCCTTCCCTAAAGGGCGACATTGAAGAGCGTTTCGACTTTCGTGATAACCGCGAAAATACTCGTAAAAGGTACAAAAAAAGTGCTACTTTAATAATCGCTACGAAGCTTAAGGTCGAGGATACACTCGTTTATAAGATCATTACCAAGACTGAAAATAAGATTACCAACGCCGTAAAAATTGTTTTCGTCAACGAAAACGAGATAAACGGCTGCGAGATAAAGATTACAAACGTTAAGATAGTTGTAAACGTCGTTAAAAAAGTTGTAAACGCCGCCAAGGTAGTCGTAAACGTTGCCAAGATAGTTTCGAACGTCGTCGTAATCACGACCGTCGCATTTACAATGTTTATTTAGACAATAACGAGAACTAGACCTCGTAATATTTAAAAGCCTCCTCGCGCTTTTCCTCTACGTACTTGGAAAAGAGCATCGTAGGCAACGTAATTGATATACACAATCTAAGTAAAAGAACTCACGGCTATTGTTACGAGTCTTTCGACTTATACAATCAGTTTTTTTTTTATTTAAAAAGGTTTTTTTTTGGATAGCGACGGTATTAATGCTCGAATCATACGTAAATACTTACGTTAAGTTGAGGAACTTATTTTAAATGAAGTTATTAACAATTTGAAAGATTTGAAAGTTATTATAGCTAATACGGTTAATAACAAAGTTACTTTAGCAATATTTAACTATGAATACATACAAATTTCCGTACGTGTCTGCAAATACATTATGGATAAGAGTAAGAACGTTATTATATACCTTGATACGGGCATAGATAGGAATCTCGTAGAGTTATGCTTCCTCGAAAAGCACTTTTTGAATTTGTCAAATTTGAAATATCATTATAAAAACGCAAAACAATTACAGGCGTTATAAAACTCCTAATTCAGTCAGAAACGAAGGTTAGATAAACATTTTAGGCTTTTAGATACAAGATTGACGACTTATATGGACGATTACGTAAGACGGCAGAAACCTAAGTTATAGAAAAACTCGATGCTAGCGTCCTTCTTATTAACAATTAATTAAAACCTTGTAAATCTAATATTTTTATATAGCGAAATATAATTTCATTCCGTAATAACAAATTCGATATCCTATCTACTATATATTAAACAGCCGCTTAACCAGTAATTCGCAAAGTGAAAATTTGTTTTTATACAATAGTGTAACTTAAACAGACTATTCAAGTGTTAGTCAAATATGTCGACCTACCCAAAGATCACTTATTTATATTTACCTCTCAGCATCCAGTTGCTCTAAACTTTAATTATTAACGCTACTACACCTTATATTATAGAGTTGCATAATCCAACCAAAAAAACACTATTTTTTTCTAAAAAAAAACAGAATAGGAATTATAACTAAATGCGAAAATTTAGCTTATTTTCAAACAAGTTAAAACGGCGTATCACAGGCCTTGACTTAGGTTAATATTTTCGTAACAATCTCTCTATTGGTAACGTAACCTATAAAGGTAACCTTGAGAGGTTATCAGGTAAACTTTATGTTTTTAGGGTATTAGACAACAATTCGCTTATACTAACGGTAAGAGTTGACTTCGAGCCAAATTTCCTTATAACCTAAATAACAACCATTGTACCTAACCCTATAAAATTAAGCCAAAGATCCATTAGCAGGAAAATAAGTACTTCATTAATAGATGCTATGGTTTACCTAATGAAGGTTTTTTATAAACCTTTTAAGACTATTAAATTGGGACTTAAGTTGGAAAATAAACTACAACGAGTGATACTTAACTTATTCGGTATTATAATACCAAATTTTTATTAATAATTTAAACGATATGGGGCACATACATCAATGCAGCTAAAAAATAATAATTATAACTTTAGAAATTTTGTAAGTAATACCCTTATATATAGGAGTGTTAGAATAGTACTATATGCAGTGCAGTAGGCCAGCTTTACTTAAAGTAAAGTTAGCTATACTGAACTGCAAGTTGTGTGTATTACTTTGTGTGGACTAACCATATTGGGTGTATGTCGAGTGCAGTACGCTGCAATTTATCCTAAGGCACGAGCCAAGCAATTAGCCATACAAATTACGGTGCAGACCAGGTAGCGGTCTGCCAAACCTAGAATAATACATCAACCATTTAACCAATGCAATACTACTGTTACTTCGATCATGATTCGAATCAACAACGTTGCAACGATCTAAGGCCCTACCAACACTGATCAGTGCTTATTGGGATAAGCACAGATTATCTAAGTAGAAGAAGAAGTTACTTTCCAGTTACTCTCTACGGCTACGGCGGCTAAGATAGAGGAAAGATTCTTGCGAAAGGTCTTTATTAGTACTGCGTTAGTCCACAACAGCAGGAAAATAGAGAAGAATTTTTGTGTTGCATTAGTTAACAACGGTAATTTGAAAGTAAGCGATGGTATCACTATTAAAAAACACTAAGAAATTTTCATTCATCCTTTTTGAAGATGTGAAGATTGACTATTCGAAGTCTTAAAGTTCGGTAAGTTGGCAAACAGCTAAGTTGGTATTACTGCGGGTACTATTACTGTAAGAAAAATGACTAAGTCCTACAGTCAAAACAACAAACAACCTTCGTCCTTTAACAACAACAATAACAACAAATGACCTTCAACCTTACCCTCTACACCAAAATCTTTAACCTTACTTCACTATTTTTACTCCCCCACGTCAATTTAATCGTTAAGTTCGCTGATCTGAGCGAAAACACCAAGAATCGTCAAGTCGCTCCAAGAAAGCTACGTCACGCGAATCCACGTTAAATCGCCAAGTTCCCACACAAATTCACGACAAAAGTCACGTTACGTGAATCCACACTAAATCTCCAAGTTCCCACGCAACTTTACGCCAAAACACCAAGCTCCTACCCTCAAGATCATCAAGTCCTTCGTCTCACACACCCTACATGCCCTAAACGTCCTATACAAGCCAAAACCTCAAAATATCTACCGCCAGTACTCACTTTAAAGCTATCTCTGACCCCGTAACGAAAGAAGTAATAAAGGCGCTCGAAGTTACCTTTATCAAATACTACAATAGTAACCTTTAAGGGTAAGACGCTGACAAAGACTCAACCGAAGAACAACTAGCCAACTTCTTAGGCTACTACATTATTAAGCAGGATGGCGGCGAAAAACTTAACTGCGGCGCCCGTACTTTTCGAAACTTTTGTTATGTTTTCGACGACTGGACTATTAACATGTGAAAAAAGGATTGAAAAGGCATCAAATTAATGGTTAAAAGCTAAACTTAAACGCCGAAGAATCTACGTGCTAGAAAAAGGTTTTACTAAGTTGGTGAAAACCTTTTCAAATTAACACAACTTAAAAATTGCCTTTAAGATCTACAACTTACTGGAAAGGGTATTAAAGATCTTTAACTCCCTTACACGCGATCCAGGGGACCTCCTCCTTACCTTTAGCTAAGTTCAGCCTTTTTAAACGCCGGAAATAAGAAACTTATTAACCTGTTTGGCAGCTTAGTACCCCTACGTGATAACGAAAAGTACGACCTTAATGGTGGCAAAGCGCGTAAAATAAAAGCCGCCAATACGGACAGAAGTATTGAGTCCGGCGACTTACACCAGTTAATTAAGCAAGATCGTTCAGCTTTCCAAAACTTTTAAATGCCTATTACCTCCTAGCAATTCAATTGACAGACTCCTTAAAATTCTTCCCTATTTAGGTTTGACTACACGCGAAAGCTTATTACAAGTCCTACTACAGGACTTTACCCTATAGACCAGGCGACTAGAAATTACCCTTGACACCATACCTCGGAAGCTTTAAGACCTAAACTTCCAAAAAAAAAATACTATTTAAAACTAGGATAATTATCGCGACTTTTCCTCAAAACCTGTTAAGATGGTTAACATTAATTGCAAGTTGTTTAAGAACTTCACTAAAATCCGAAACGACATGAATAAGTATAATAGAAAGCTTTATAACCTTTAAATACTAAGATAATACTCTTTTAAAATATTCACAAATATATAAAGTTTTTTTTTTTTCAGGTTTTTACTTACTGTTTCCAGAAATCCTTATAGATCACGTCAAGGAACGCAGCTTGACCTTTTTTACTAGAGTTACCACATTTTGCAAGATTTATAATGGTATAAAAAATCACTTCGAATACGATGTTTACTTCGCTTAATACTGTATAAACTAGGCCACTACGTGGTGAACTATAATAATAATGAGAAAAAAAGGTGGAAACACTAATAAATGTCCTTAATCAGATGTTTAACAAGCTAATATTATGTTAAAAAGCAATGGGGAAAGCCTACGTTGGTGAAGCCATACATTGCGAGTAGGTACAGCCAGTTGTTACAGGTGTTAGAAAGTTCGAATACGCTTAATAACGCCTAAATGCTACTTGCGAAAGCCTTTTTAGTTAGTTGCGTTCCTTGTTATCACTGTAACAGCGCGGATACTAAATTCGCTTTATATTTACCCTTAAACTGAAAACTTCCTTAACGTAAATAAAAAAGACCTTACGGTAGCTAATTACGTCGACCGCAAGTACGGCTACGGGCGCCTTTAACGTTTAAGATTTGGCCTACCGTCTATAAACTAAAGGCAATAGTTACGTTGGCGCTAATAAGGCTAAGATATAGGAGAACCTATTGACCGCAAGCACTATTATCGTAATAGTGGTAAAAGATGTTAGATTTATAGCAAGTATGGATATTGGTTCACTCGGTAACCCCTCGCTGAACGTAACAATAGAAAGGCTGTATATTACGCCTAATAACCCATTTCTTTTTAATAGAATTACTTTGATTAAATCTCAGACTTCGAAAGCGACGAGATAATTAATATCGTTAATGTGGATACTACTATATACCCTCACAGATAGTATATATAGGCTAAAAGGCAGTGCACTATATTGCAGGGTGCACTCCTGCACGGTATACGATAACGTGTCACGCTGCAGGCTGCACTCTTGCAAGACGCAAAGTGCACTATGCATAGATCCGTCTGGAATGATATTCCAGGCCAACGGCAATGTGTGGAGCGGTTTAGAAGAAGTATTCCAGAGTAATACGCTCTGGGCAAGGGCTTAAAAGCCCTCACCTATAACATACACCTCTGGATATTTTTTTAATCTTTATCTTTACTTTATCCTATAATTACAAACTATCTTCATTAATTTTCAAAGACTTTATATTTACGTCAATATTCTTGGCTTAAGATCTATCAATACTAATTAGTAGCTGACTCGGTCGACTACAAAAAGCGTAAGAAAAAAAAGAAAAATATTCGTTCAATACCTATAACGAGATATTGTAGCGGTACTACTTGTTTATATTTTAACACTTCGGTTTGACACCTATAACGGGATATTGTAACGGTACTACTTGTTTGTATTTTAACACTTCGTTTTTACAAGTATTATACGATGACGTATATAAAAACTATAAAGATTAAGTAACTTAAAAAAAGGAAAACTTTAATATGATATTATCAACCCTTACTTGGCGTTTTATCTACTAAAAGCTTCATTACGTTATTATTTGCCCCTGTTTAGCGTTTTGACGCACCCAGACACTTTTTAGAAAAAGTTTTATTACGTATTAGGCTACGTATGCCAAAACCAATAAGTTTCGGAAACTTTCGTTAAGGCCTATCTGATTTTACAAACTACTGATTTTAGTAAAACTACGATCGGTTATACACAAATAAAATAATCTGATCGCTTTACCAAATCGGTTACATACTAAGTAACTAATCAACTTCCTCTACTAAATTCTGTTATAATACGCCAATACAGACAAACCCCCGCACCCCTAAATATAAAATAACTCGATATTTCCCTTAATTTGCCTAATTTCCCACAACCGCCTCATTTATTTTAAGTTTACTTATATTCGCCCTATTTATTTTAAGTCCGATACCTATAACATTCAAAGTTTCCTTAGCCACTGAATTATTATAATGTTACCAAAGTTAGCAAAGAATAATTTAGGACGCCTAACTAGTTTATAACGTTATTAAATACCATTTTAACTATATTAATTACTTTATTCGCTTTATATTCGCTAAATTATTCTAAGCTTTAAATATATCTAAATACATTACAAGATTACTAGATTTTAACACATCGCCCAAACGCTTTAAGATAATCATAATTATGGCCTTAAATCTAACAATAATGGAGGATGCTAACGCTTCCTTTGATCTTTTTGTCGAGTATATAGGAATCAGAAAGTCTATAATAAAGGAAATCGATTTAGGCCTTTGGGACAATACTGTTGATTCACCAGTTAAAGAACTAAAAACCTATATCGTAAACATATACATTTTAACTGCCATATTCGGTTACTAGGAATAATAAACCCAAGGATCGGATTTACTAAACAAATTTCATAAAAATTTCTCGATTTAGACGTTAGATATATAACATAAAGTAAACCTTATCATTACCAAAGCCATACTAATCTACTTAAAAAATAAAGGAATTAATACCCCAGGAGGTGGTAATGAAAGCCTCATATAAGCCTTATTCGAAATAGCATAACTTACCAACATACGAGATTAGGGAAAAAAAGATTTATGATTTACGGAATTTATCAATAGATATTACTTTACGAGATGAAAAAAAACTATTGTTAAAGCGAGGGGGACCATACGTAAAACAATATAGACTTATACCCCAAACCAAGAGTAGAAATTACAAGGGAAAAAAACGCCTATAATCCTTATTTATCATACAGGTACAATATACCTCTATACCGGCCTATATCTTAAAGTAAAACCAAATACCAAATCACTTTCCGACGAAAAGTAACCTAACCAGCTATAACGAAGTCGGTTAAAACGTAAAAAACAATCCGACCGGTTATAATGGAGTAAACCGGCACGCAAAAAGCAACTCAACCGGTTATAACAAAGTCACCCGAAACGGAGAAAATAACCCGACCCCTATTGTAACATTCTACTACATGGCTTCCCCAAGAATAGAAACGATCCTACTAAATTAACTAACTTTACCAAACTATAATATAGGGATAAGAATCATAACGGCGAGCCGTACAATATACTAAATGATAAAACACGCGTTATTCTTAATGCATACAAAAATTAGATGTCGAGCTATTACAATTCCACGTTATCTTACCCAATATACTATCCGGACAAACTAATTAGTAATATATATACCACCATATATAAGTAAATATATTCACCGAGTGTTATAATCGACTTAAATCCTAGTTTAATATCCAAATTAACCACGAGCTATACGATAAGAACTAAATTAATATGAAGTGGGAATCTATGAAAAACTAATAGGAAAATACCGGCAAAAACCCCTAGGAAATCCATACCACCTAATTGGCAAAGTTTGGAAAGTATTAAGCAGCCCTCAAACCAGAATATAAAGGCGATAAACTATTTATTTAAGTAATAACAAAAGCTTGCCGTAAAAACCCAGATTTCGACCTTATACTTATCGAATTAAAAAAAGACTTAAAATATTTTTATACAAGCCTTAAAATATCGTTCGAAACTTTAATACACCGATAAACAAGCCCTAAATGAGTATTCTTAGCTAATAAAACGAAAAACGAAGCCTAAATTACTAAAATAATCCTTGTCAAAATAATCCACTATATTTTCAACCAGAGATTTAAGGTTTACCTGAAGTAAAATAAAGGCTTAAAATACAAGTACCAAAAAAAAAGCCCTGGTAACAAAAGATAAGGACGACCGTTCGGACATGGAAAAAACGTACCGAAAATATAATAATACTTACGAAAAAGTACATAGTGCCTTAAAAGTTTACAAAAGCGTTGTATAATATACGGAAAATTCGGCTACTAATTTACAAACCACACCGCCTACGAGTAGATTCGGATTAAACGATAATTTTAGGCCGATTACATACTCAAGGATCGGATAAAAGCCAACTTTACAATATATATAGCCGAATACAAAGGTATAAATAACGGATTAAATACTTATTTATATAATAACATATTTGAAAAAAACGACCCCGAAGACGAGAAAATAGCCTACCGTATCTTTACCGAATTACAAGACGCCTCCTTTAGGTATATCGCCGGATCGGATTATACGAAAAAAGTGTTCGACGCCGACATAACGTCACAATTCACACTATTTAATAGGTACGAAAACAGGTTTCAAAGTATTATACCTAATACTAAAGTAACCGAAATTTCGACGACGGGAAAACGTCAATTCGACACGCTTACGGCGAAGTTTCCAAAGTTTTAGTTAAACTGTATAATAAAATACCGAAAAGTCTTATTTGGTAAGGACAAGGAGTTTTCGCTCGGAATAGTCGTTATAAATATACGTTTCGGACCGGTTAGGTTTTACGTAATAGACTTTAAAATACCATTTTTGCTTTTATTAACTAACATAAACAAACTCGAAATCGAAGTCTGTAATATAACTAATTAATTTATCCGCGCTTTAAATGGTGTATCTATACCATTTCGACTTAAGTTCGGCCACTTATAATTATTTCTAGAAACACGTACAATCAAGGCCGTCTACTTGATATAACCGGAATTACGTATATTATACCGATGATTCAGATACCTGGTTACAAAACGCCTTTTACGACTACTCCATGCCGTAAGTTATAAGGATATAGGAAAGAATGTACTTAAAACTATCAAAAAGTTCCATTATAAATATTAGATACACTTATAGGATCCACGACGATTTAAGTTTCGCCTTTAAAATTATATGAACTTTAATTATAAGGTAATTATTAATATTATATATTTAAATAGTTAGCCAGGTCTCCACGCCGTCGACGTAACAATATCGTTTTAGGTCGCCAAGTTTACACAGAACGCTTTAGTTAAATTTTGGTTTAGCGTTTACTTTGGACCTCCTAACTAAATTATACACGACGTTAACACGGCTGTAGACTTTACCGAGTAGCGTATTAAGACCCGGATAACCAGCAATAAGTGTCGATAAATCCTAATAAAAACCCTATAGGGTATTGGAAAATGAAAACGGTATCACAAACCATTAAAGAAATCATATATAATGTTGTCGAAAAAGATAAAGGGTAGCAGCTTTAAGGAGTTTATCCTTTAGATAGCAGTTAATGCTATTAACAACACTTTTAACCCGAGTAGGCTTATGCTTACGCTTTTCGTTTTCAGTTTTTACCCGAAGATTCATATAGACTTTACATTATTACTATTTACGATATAAAAGGCTAATACCATGGAAGAAGTTATAACAGCTTTATGATTACTACAATCCAAAAGCGACGTATTTAAAGCGTTGCTTACAAGGAATAGCCCACGTAACGCCGGCGTTTTAGATTTGCTACTACTATCTAAAGTTTTGGGTTGAAAAAAAAAGGATAAATAAATTAAACCTTAAAAGATTAACGGGTTTAAGGACCATAATGTGCTGGTTAATCTGTCAAATGATACAAATTCGTTCCGATAGATAATAGTACCTAGGTATAGAAAAAAGGTGAAAGAAATCGGCTAAGATCCTCAGAACGACCACAACCGCCTACACACCACCTTCTGGAACGACGGAAACTACCCAAACCGCCTACACGCTATCTCCCGGAACGACGAATTCAGCCCGACCCCGCATCTAACTTTAACTCTAAAACACGATTTTAACCTAACTATACCAAATAAAAACGGTATATCTATACCAACCCTACTAATACCTCGTCACTGAAAACGACACTTCGGTTCGAAAACGAAAAAACGCTTCAAAAACTTTACCACGGACTCCTTTATCACGTAAAAGAAATTGATAACCCGCGAATTTAAATTAAAACTTCGTTATAAAGGTATTATCACTACCCCAAGGACCCTATTTAAACAATTTACCTAAATGGGAATTTTAATCTTGATCTACTAAGGTGTTTTTCGCTTTAAAAAATTCGACCTTACCATTTACGATACTTATAATTTTTTTTAATCCGCTTCGTCCATAAGGTAAAAGAAAAAACTAAAAACCTTACTAGAAGATTCGCCTGGTAATCAAAGGTTTAAACGACAAAGGCAAAAAGGACATTATAACCTAATCATCCACGTTACAATGAGTTAGTCACCGCCTGATTCTTACATTCGTAACTTCCCTTAACGAACTGTATAACTTGTATGTAGAACTTGAAAACATAACATAAGTTTACATATAATCTAAGAAACGGCTAAAATAGCGGATTTACGTAGATCTACCAAAAGATCTTAAATAATACTACCCGTCTAATATAATTTTACGTATCCTAAAGCCTTTTTACGGATTGACTTAAACCGGTATATATTGATTTAACACTTATGAAAAGCATTATAAAAATAACTCGGAATATCCATTCCACTTTTAACCTATATCTATTAGTATCGACTACTCATTCTAAAGGCTTTACACTTACGGAAATACAAATAAACGACACTTTAACCTTATGTAATGCCTCCTTTTCCGCGTTTAAAGCAAGGAAACTTTTGGAGGCCGGCTTAAAGGCGAAGCCCAAAACCTACCTATTAGAGAACCATATAATCGATTTTAATAGTATTACGATTACACTCCGAAACGGAATATTGGAACTTATACAAAAAGAATAAATGGATAAGGTAGATTTTATCATCTTAAATGACGTAAAACGGGCCGACGAATACAAATGCTAACGCGTACGCGAAGTTAATATTACGTTTATAACATAACTAGAGACGGAATTCGATCTTTTGGTCACTGCGTAATGTTGAAACTACGCGATGGACGATATATATAAGGCGTTTAATAAACGCCTTTCATAGAAAATATACAATTTAAAGCGGGGATTACAATATATAATATTATATATACGTATTATAAACCTGTTTATTTTTACTAACGGCTTTTTTTTACCAATAACAACGAATTATCGGCTCAAAACGGCTTTACGCTTCGTAAAAACATTACCTATTAAAGTTTTACCAAATATAAAAGAGTTACAAAGAGTGTTTTCGTTTTTGAGATTTACGATATAGTTAAAAGCTTTAATTCGGGTATAACTATAACGATAACAGTCTGGGTAATTATTCCCAACCTTAATTTAACCCTTATTCCTTTGGTTATTTACACTTATTCTTTCTAGATTTATAAATACCTAATTAAACTAGTTATTACAAACGAGAAACGACTAATAATCGATATTATAGCTTTACGCGAGTCGTATGAATGCCGGGAAATCGAGAAAACTAGATGGATTAATGACAAGTCGAATCCAACAAATGCGATAATAAAGGCAATACTAAACGGCGCCCTAAAAACACTTATATCGACAAGTACATTATTTATTAGGGTTATTAAAAAGGTTTTAAGACATTACTAAGCCGCTACACTAATTTACAACAACCTAAATCGGCTTATCAATATTATTCGCCCCGATCCACCTTTTACTTCTATCAAATACAACTTTTTACACCGATTCTAGCGCATTACTTTTTTTATTTTTAATTTACCGATTTTCGACCACTTAAATCGGCCTATAGATGTCATTTGCCCCGATCCATATTTTGCTTTTGCTTAATATAACTGTTTAAAACGATTCTGGCGTATTACCTCTTTTATTTTACATTTATCGATTTTCGATAACTTGGATCGACCTATCAATATCATTCGCGCCGACCTACATTTTACCTCTGTTTAATACGATTATTCACACCGATTCTGGAATGTTCCCTCTTTTATTTTACATTTTATATTATGTTTATTACCTCAAACTTTATTCGTAAAGAACCATATAATTACTGTAGAACGTACTATACTATAACCAGATACGCCGGCCCGGACGAAGGGGTATTTGTCCATTATTAAAAGGAAAGAACGACGTAGCTACGTTCTTACCATCCTCCTCGTCGCCCTCCACCTTTATGTTAACGTCACCGTCATTACCGCCAACGACATCATTAGCGCTAACAAGGATATAGCTTTGTACCTTATTGGTTATTCCCTTAGGAAAAGGTATATGAGAGGGATTACACTCCTCGCAGCGACGTATAATAACACTGTCGAACTAGCCTACGTAGTATATATGTAAGCCCCGTTTTCAGGCGGCAACAGAGGTTGCTGTCTTCTTTTTCCGCCGATTTGCGCCTTAGTTTCGGCTTGTTTTAATTACGGTGATCTTTTTTCGATTCGTCACAAATAAGTGCTTTTACTAGAAAATATTTTAAGATTCGGTTAAAACTTACTAAAGGGCTGGCGGGCGCATAGCACGGCCTTAACCCGCGGTTTTAGGACTACTGGAACGAAGGTATACGAGTTACCAGTTCGTTCGTAGCGGTAACAGCACGTTGAACGACCCCCGTTTTCGTAATAATCCTCAATAGACTTATCCGCGGTCGCGAATGCGACATTCAATATGTAGGGCATATCTATTGGTGGCGTAAGGTTACAGACCCAGATACGTCGCTTTAACGTTTAACGTATTAAAGAGATCTTACGGCATACCTTGGTGACACGGAGTTTGAAACGGTGGAGAAAATCCGCCTCGTGCTCCTTATCTACTAAAAAAGGGGGTTGAAATATACAAATGGATGGACTGAGAAATACGTATCTTGGCGCAACTACGCTAAGTTATGCTTGCGGCATAGAAGTGCCTTTACGGGTGATAGGGTCTTTATCCGTAGGGAGAGGGTAAGGTTTATAACCTTAGGGACCCTCTACTCATTCCCTTAGGAGCTAGGGAAGGGGGAAGGAGAGGGAGGGAGGAGGGGAAGGGGGTGTGGAAGCGGCGGGGGTGGCGGCGGCAGAGGAGGCGGTGATGGAAAGACTTGGCGACATGGCAGCTGGCGGCGTGGCGGCAATGGACGAGATTTCGCCCGAAGAGGACGAACTTTTGCTACTGGTGGTGGTGGTGATGGTGGTGGTGGACGTAGCGGCAGCTGTAACGGCGGCGGTGGCGGCAGCGGCGCGCTGCCGTTCGCGCATCAGATGGTACTTTTCAGCGCGGTTCTTATGCGGCATTTGTTCAAAGAAATGGGTTAGTATATATACAAGCCAAGAAACCAATATAATAAAGAGGCTTAGTTTATTAGGATGAATTAAAAGTTAAGTTGAAATAAAGACTTATATTGGTTGAAATTACGCGCTTTTAAAGAAAAGAAAAAAAGGAAATTTTACGTGAAGCGATAGCAATATATCTTTTTATACTAACCTACCACGTAATTGTATAATTACCACTGCGCAACCACCCCTATTAAAAATAACAAAAGGCGCTATTACTAACCATATCGACTCCATTTGTCTATACTAACTAAGACCGACTTATAATTACTATCGCGGTTGAATTTTGCTCATCCTAGCCGAATTTATCAATTTAGAACTTTTTCGATTAATACGTTAACAACATTGTCACTACTACTAATTTGGACCTTTTGCGACTAATACAGTAATAACACTATTACGTCTATTAATTTAGAACTTTTTTAATTTAATACAACAATAACACTATTACTATTGAGCTATAGGTAAGGAGTATATAAGGTATAAAGAAAAAATTATCTATGTGGATACTACTATATACCCTGGCAGATAGAATATATAGGTTAAAGGGTAATATACTGTATTACAGGGTATACTTTTATAAGGTGCACGATAATATATCACGTTACAGGCTGCACTTTTGCAAGACGTAAAGTACACCATGTATAAATCGGTCTGCAATGCTATTCCAAGCCGACGGCAAAGTGTACCATGTATAGATCGGTTTGGAATACTATTCCAGGCCGACGGCAATGCGTGGAGCGATCTAGAAGAAGTATTCCAGAGTTATATGCTCTGGGTGAGGGCTTATAAACCCTCACCTATAATGTATACCTCTAGATACTTCTTCTTAATCTTCATTTTTACTTTATACTACATTTACTAATCATCTTGACTACTCTTCAAAGACTTTATGTTCTTGTGAATATTTTAGGCTTTAGACCTACCTACAGTTAATGACTTTTAGAAAGTTAAATAGTACGAAGATATTACTCCTAGTATAGTCTAATAACTAGCCGACCACGTATTTTTGTACTGTTTAGGTGGTAAAGACCTTTGCCTTGGCCTTAATTAAGCCCTTAACTCCTTATATACCTTTAATTTTCGCGATCGTTACGCGGACCACACGTTTTTAGGTAATTTGTGAAACACAAGGGCAATGAGGTATTCAATATGAGGCTATTAATATGTTATAATCTAGATAACGATTGGGTCTAGAAATAGGCCAGCATGCAGCTAAGCCATAGAGAGCCTGTAGTCCAACACATCAGGTGGGTAACATCTCTTATATAAGCAAGGTAACTAAGCAAGTCACGTGATGGATCAGTATGGATCAGTTACTGATCCAAGGTAAGGCTACATAAGATCAGTTAGGATCAGCCACCGATCCAAAGTAAGGCAGCACTAGATCAGTGGGATTAGTGCGATGATCCAAACGATCCAGTACTGAAGATAGTATGAAGGCAATGAGATATAAGGACACGGTCAGCACCATAGATAGCTTTTCCTTCATATCTCTTCAGTTGTCAATCTAAGTATTCAGTCACAGTATATTCTGAATAGCCTTACGGCTTTTGATCAATACTTGCACGGTTGCGATATTGTTTACTCAACACCTCTGCTACTTTCTTGATAACATAAACCCTCTGACACCTTCTATATACTCACGGGTATTTAGTACTATCATTATATAATAGTACGTAGCGTTGCGGAGGGAAAGCACTATAGCTACTGAAATTAATCGTCACGATGTTGGTAATGTTAAAGTTGACTTTAGACCAAGCGAATAATTATCATTATTAGGAATAACGGTAATTTAAACTGTTGTAAAAACAATTACGTTTCATATCCTTAAGTCCCCTACCTTTTTTTTACTCTGTTTGGAGGATATAAAGACCTTCTGCGTTAACTTCGACGTTAACATAGACGAATTAGTGAAGAACAGGCAAAGGTTTCCCTTTTCTTTTAAGTAGAGACAATTATGGTTTTATCTTTAAGGTCCGGAAGCAGTGGTATTAAACCTGACAAAGCCCGAGATGCGTTAATTACACCGGCGCTTTAACCACCTAGTCGTTAACAGGCTATATAAAGTCTCAAAGTTCATAAGACATAAAAATGTAAAATACCTTTCCCTAGAAACCATTAAAACTCTTTGTTACCATTGTTAAAAATATAATTAAGCTTCCCGAAAATTTAAGTTTATACTGAAAGACAATAAGGATTTCAACTAGAAGATTTTCGTTGATGTATTTCATTTGGATAATAAGCTTATTTTTTACGTCGTTAATTCCGTAACATTTTTTGGGGGGAGTTAAGTTTTTGAAATCTCTTTCGATAAAGAATATATGGGAAACTCTAAGGATATTGTGAATTAACACATACCTAAGCTTACTTGAAGTCGTCGTCTACGATATCGATATCAACTTTACGGCGAAGGAGTTTTAAAAAGATGTCAAAATAATAGGTATTTAATACAAATAGGTACCTGTAAAAGCCTACTAAAGTATTAAAAAGATTAAAAAGACATACGTCCTATTTCGCTGAGTGTATAATATCCTTACATTGGAAATTAAAAATTTTACGAATTCGGAGGCACGCTTTGGGATGGCAGTGAAAAGCTTTGATGATATTATGGGCCTTAACAGCTTAGTGCTAACATTATTGATCTTTAGAACGTACCTACACCTGACGAGTGAATCTACGCCTTCGGAAAATACTTAAAACCGTGTTACGGCCTACGGAAAAGCTTTAAAAAAGCTACGAAAAGAATCGGCAGGCTGCTAAATTAATAAGGCCTTAATACCAGAAACAGTATTATAACAATCGACGTATTTGATTTTCTGTTATGAAGTAAAGTCCTCGTATAGCGGGAGCCACGTGAATAAAAGAGCACGTATAAGATATTAAATATCACGAACTCAAAAATAGTTGTTAAAATTATTAACAGTCTTATATCTTTTCGAATTACTCAAGTTAAGCCTTATATTGAGGTTACTAACGATAAAGACCTTTAAGCTAAGCAAAAGAGCTAATAAAAACTTCCTTTACCTGTTATCGAAAAGCTGATAAAACTTCATCGATACGGATGACCCCATGAAAGAAACGTTAAAAAGGAGTAATATATACCGGACCGTATTTATAATACTTCTAAGGTAATTAGGAAAGAAAATAATAACGAAGACTTGATACTAAAACTCCGAGCGCAAGGGATAATTAAGACCTCTGGCAGACCCTTAAAGGAAAACGACAAGGTCGAGATTAATGGATTACTAATTCAAGGGGTCCTATAATTCGTGCCGAAAACCGATTTTAACCTTCAGGACCTAAACTTCACGATATTTAAGTCGAGGATTATCCACAAGATCAAGGGTAATACCATAGGGCGGCCATACGAAGAGTTACGCCTAATGGATTGAAAATACGGCAATAAAAACAAAATCTAAATCCTTACATAATAGCTAACGATTTAGAAAATTAGCTAACGCTTAATAGTTACTTTAATAGCAAGTTTAGTAGTGAAAACTTAAGGAAAGTTAATATTAAACGTTTGTAATATAACGTAAGCCTATATGTAATTAGAAATGGATTTAAAACGGATCGTATTACTAAAACTTCTACAGGAATTACGTACCATTTACCCTCCAGATACGGTAATACGATATGTTAAGCCATTACACGAATTGGCTCAAGTAGGCATTTATTAGTTCCTAACCTACCAGTTTTACTTCAAATTGCGGCTAGCGATAAAGTTCTTAACATACGACCCGTGTTTGTTAGTAATATAAGAAAAGAATTTCGACGTAATAGGTATACAAACTAACGATACTCTTTTCTTCAGAACGGCTTGTTTTATATCACTAAAATACTAGGTGATTAAGGACTTTAAATTTTGAAACCATGAGCTAATATCAACGTTAACGAAAATTAGTTGACTTAACTTTAATATATCGTTCATTTGTATACTTGGTATTAAAGCCGGCCTTAGCTTTCGCCAAAAAAGGTCAGTACACCATTTTGACTATAATTAAGAATGATAATACGGTTAATGCTTAACTATATCTTAAATAACGTGCCCGTAACAGTTATATCGCCACCTTATGTTAACAGAAGGTATTATACGACCTATTTATTGCTGTAGAAGTATAAAAGTAAATGAATAATTTTTTTGATCGGTTTAATATACGGCTCGAATAGCAAATATGAAATATATGCCGCGAGATTAATATAATCCCAATCGAATTGTTGAAGGCTAAGCTAATAATTTTTACGGACTTGTTCTTTATAAATAACACCGACTTATCGTTATAGATTGGCTTTTTAATAACCTTTGTCAATGAAAATAGGCGGGAAGACCAGTTTAGTATTATCGGTGGCCCAATCAACTAGATCTCCGTCAAGTATAAGAGTATTACACGAAGAGTACTAGCCTCAAAGGTATATAGTATAATAGTGGGTTTTAATGTAGGCATAGCATTATGAAAAAACCCTTAACTTTATTACCAGGTAGTTAAAGATTTCTCCTATCCCGGTAGTAATTTGTACCAATTTAAAAAAAGCCCTTTCAAATGCCTTTTAAATCTTGGAACCATTAGCGAAGAACGCTTGATAATAGACGTAATAACACTCAGTAAAGCTTACGAAGGAAAGGGGATTAAAGAATTCCAGTGAATTAACGGTAAAGATAATCCCGTAGATTTTATAACAAAGGTAGTGACAAATAAAGCTTTATAAAAGTTTAAGGATAGTAACAGGCTTACTATACGAATTAAGGGCTACGTTAATAGGCCTCCCGCAAAGCCCAGATTATGTGACGGCGGTTAGGGATATGCTAATAGACTTTAAAACTATTAAGGAATTAACGATGCGTGTTATAGTCCGACCTACGATGGTAAGCCAAGTAGATACCAAATAGGGTTTACTCTTGAGGTATGGTGGAGAACTAAAAGAGGCTATCATAGCCCACCGTGCAAGACCTATAGTCATGACTAGTATCCAGCCTGTCATATACCCTTACACGTACCGTACACGGACCGCGTCTGTTCCTCGCCTAAACCGAGCCCGGACCGGGTACTGCCTATCCAGTTATATGCATAGTTACGTAACCTATAAACTTAATAGCTAATAATCTGAGTTTATAATATTCCCCTTTTTCCTCCTGATATTGTAAGGGTTACGGCATTCTGCTAGTTAAACACGAGGCGCAGGCTTTACCTACCCAATACGTGAGCTAAGCGCGAGTCAGTGACGCGGCGTTTAACGCGTCGTATAACGTATCGGACGATCTAACCCTAGGCCTCCGGCGTCGTATAACGCGCCTTTAATAAGCCGTATAATGTATTAGCCGGTTTAACCTCAGGTCGCTGACGTCGTATAACGCGTTCTTTAACTTTGTCGTATAATGTATCCTTTTCACCACCGTTGCTATACAATGTACTCTTCAACGCACCATATAATATATTAGACGATCCGACCATAAGTTCCCGGCATCGTATAACACGCCCCTAATATACTTCCTAACGTATTAGCCGGTTCAATCTCGGGCCGTCGGTGCCATATAACACGCGCCTTAATGAGCTGTATAACATATTAACTGGTTCAAACTTGCACCGCCAACATCATATAATGCGACCTTCAACTTTACTATATAATATATTCTTTTTATCGGCAATGCTGTATATCGTACCTTTTAACGCGTCGTATAATGCTGCGCTTCTATTTTTAGTACCGTATAACGCGTTTTGTATAACACTTAACCCTTATCTAATCTAATCCGTTATTACTTATAAATATGGAAGTTTCCATAACTCTTAAAAAAAAATCATTTTTCCTTTTATAACGTCGCCTTTACTTTTCCATTTACCCTTTTTCGTAATAATTTTACTTTATCTCTCTATATTTTAATTACTCATTTCCGTCGATATTTTTCAATCATTGGTTTACTTTGCCTTTATAGTCTACGTGTATAATAATCCTGATTTAGATTAATTGGCCATCGATGCCTGTAATAAAGATTATAAACCGCCCCGTAATGTATATTACCTTATCATATATAAATACTTTGGTACTCATTATCTTTTGTAACCTTTTCGCGTTATAATAGATTCATTTGTCTTTTATAATAACTAGAATAAAAGTGAATTCCATTTTTTATATAATAGAAACGTATATATATCGTATTTTAATCGTTCTTTCAATTTCGGTATTTTTTTTGAATCTGTATTCGAATTTATCGGGCGTAAGGTCATCGTATATGTCGAAAGGTTTATGATCAGATGAATTTATAAATCAACGTTACAAAAAAACCGTTCGTAATCTGACTCCTTTTCGTAATATATTTAGGAAGTAAGTTTATTTATGGCTTCACCTAGTTTATACGCCTTTTTACGTTAATTAATAATTATAATCGAGGATAAATGTTATATTTTATCCCTTATACGTAAGCGATAAAATGATTCCCCGGGTTATCAACCCGTTTTTATCCCCGCCATTTCTAAATTAGTTAATTAGTTCGCCCGGTTCCGCGATATTACTCGGGTATAAATTTTTGATTATACCGGCCGTATAAGCCGTTACTCCTCCAGTTATACGTTTCCATCGCCCCCTTTTTTCGGATCCTTCTTTTTTTGAATCTTTTTCGTTACTCTTTACGATGTCACATATTTATAAAGATAAAACTATTTTAATTGACCGCGCGTTAATGTATAAAATTTTCTCTTCAACCCCTTTTTATATCCGTCGTATTTCATTTAGTAATTTCAGCTTGAAGAATTGAAATAATATAATTACGTAAATTATATTTTTATAATGAATATAGGTTACGACTTATGAAGTATAATAAGCGATATTTAAGGCCTAATTGTACGAGCCCCGAATTTACCCGTGTTTTATTTGTTAAATTTAGTTAAAAGCGAGTTAATAGGGTCGATTACAAACGGGCGAAAAATCGTATCCATTCCCACCGCATCGCCTGGGCTTAAACTAATATGTTATAGTCCTTTTTTAATTCGCCTACAGGTTCATTTTCTTTGCAACACCCTTCGCTTTACTTTTCCCTAGCTATTATCGTCGGGTTTTTTTTAACGTTTATTCTTTTTCAAGTTATTCGTTATTTTTAGCGTCGCCCCACAATTGTTTCGCCCTTTACCAGCCTTTTTCCTCAGCACTTACTAACGTCCGTTATGCGCCTCGTAGTCCTCCCTTACCGATAACTCCTAATATCCGAAGCTAATTATAATAAACTTGTAATGTTAATAACGCTGATATTCGTTAAGCCCTAATAAAAGTGATAAAAATAAGTAGGTAAATTTTTATTAAATTGTAGTAAAAGCCGTCTCATAGTTGGATACATATTCCAAAAAGTCGGGTAATATTTATATGGCTCTATTCATTATATTATAATATAATTTCATCATAAAATTTCCCTTTTTCAATAAATTATATATCATTCCAAAGGTGAAAGCAACCTGCCCCGTGTAAGTTACTTAATATATATTCGATGTTGATATCAAAATACCGGGATAATATGAAGTCTAATATCTGTTGATTTCGTTTTAAATGTGTTTAAAGTTAGAATATATTAGTAAGTTTTGGGTAATTTTTACTTTAGTTTATTATGATCTTTTTACTAAACTAATATAAAAAAAACCTTGACTTACTCCGTTTCCATTGCGAAAAAATTTAAACTTTAAATTACTCGCATATACTTTTCCCTGTATAGCTAACGATTAAACTTGGTTTTAAATGGATATCGGATAAAACTTACGAGAAAAAAGGGTTCTAAACAGTTTATTTAACTAAGTTTACGTAAAATATAAAGTATTTATTAAAAATATTTAAAATGATATTGAACTGGTTCGAAATATCGACAACCTAATACTAATTATATAATTAGTCGAGCTTTTTATCTGGACGATTAGTTTTAATATTATCAAGGATTAATTAAACCTAATCTATTATTTTATACCGTTTCGCCGAACGTTGTCGATAATTCACCGCCGTTTTCATTTATTATTAGATATAAGGTATCGTCGTTTAAATTAACTTCGCTCCTTCGCGTACCTGTATTAAAAATATAATAACAGGTTTCGCCGGATTCATTAAAGATTTTCAATATTCGTTCATTTTCGAAATTAATAACATTTTATACCTATTTACTAAATGATTCGCGTTAAACCCAGTAACCGTTAATTTCTAGTTATTCAACGGTAATTAATAAATATATAAATATAAAGCTTAATTATATTACATGAAGGCGATAACGATACGTTAATACTTTTGAATTTATTTATTTATACGTTTAATACTGTCATTTGTTTATAAATAATACGTTGTAAAAAGAAGTAATTTAACATTTTTTTAAAAAAAATATAAAGTCGTTCAAAATACTTTTATCTAATTCGAACCGTCATTACTAATAATAAAAACTGAAAATTTATAACATCTCTATTATATATTCCGAAATCGTTTCGTATACGTTTCGGTAATTATGAATTATTTAACCTTAAATTCAATGAATTTAAAAAGGCGACTCATAATGATTCATTAATATCGATGGTTTTCTTGAGTAGTAAGCAGGTTAATATTCAATTTGATAAAAATATATACCCAATACTGATTTATGATAAAAAGGGATCAAAGGTGGTTTTATCGTAAGGTATAACGAGTTTTCGTCTCATTATATTATCTATATATTTGGCATTAACGTCGAATATCTTCGATTATCTTTTTTTGAAAGTAATCCCATTAAAAGACGTAAAATAAAATATTTTTAGTTAAGTAACTTATAATAGGTAAATTATATATTCATTACAAAATTTTCATCGTTCATAGTTTTGAATTCGGTAACTATAAACGGTTACAGTAACATAATACATCTCGTAGGTTTTTTTACAATTCGTCATTTGTATCGATTATCCAGATTTTACTGGAAAACTCCTAACGCCTTCGGAAACCGCTAATAGGCGAACTTTATATAACGGTTCGTTTTTTATTCCTTAATTTTATAATTTAGTTAGGATACCCAAGCTCAAAATAAGGCGATTACTTGGCGTTAACAATATTAGCGAGTTGTGTATAGGTTAGATTCGTAAAGGTATTATCGGTTTCGATGTATTGGAATCCCTTAGCGTTATTTCCGATAACGATTCAGGCGCGAGACGGGCCCGGAGCGATTTCGTTTTCGGCGACTTTTCGAAAACCTCCGGCTTATTTTGAGGATATATGTCGTTGCGATTCAGTAATTAAACCTTTATATGAAGAATATTATTCATAAAATTAGTCGTAATTTACGTTCCTTGGATATATAAGTTTATCGTTGCCACATTGAATATAATAATGGGAATAAGTTAAAAAACTCGCGTACGACGTTTTCGAACTTTATGTTTATTTTGTAACTTATGGGTTAACATATTCTGATGGGCGCCCTAAGTTACGGGGTTATATAGTAAGTGGTATGAGAAAAGCAAAAAGACTTTAACCTATTTAACTTAGCGTTTCGAAACTAAACGTAGTAAAGAAAAATATTTTGACCCTTTATAGTTCGTTAAAATCGTAAACGGGGTGCGGATATTACGTAATTTGGAAAACTACACTTTTAAACAAAATACCACCACGAAAAGCTCTTTATCGTAAATAATCTAATTACGTTTCGTATTTGTCAATTGTACAGAATAGTAAGCTACTAACTTTAAGTTATTATCCTTATCCAGTTACAACAAGTATTTTAAAGCCGTTTCCGAAAAATTGGTTTTCACTACTATTAGCTGATTTATATCTAAATATATCAAAATCGAGACCGTATCAAAAATATATTTCAAAATTTGAAAAATATATTTCTCCCATTTCGTTTCAGTTTAAAAAATTTCTTACTTCGGTAATAAGAGAAAACAATCCGTTAATTCGTAGAAATCATTAAAAAAATTACGATAAAAGTTAATAAAACCTAGAAAACTTAAAACCTCCCGAGTAATATATAGTAACTTTTACTTGCGGATTGCCCGGACTTTTTCAGGATAGGCCCGGATACCTACCCTAACCGTTATAATAAAACCCAGGTATTTTACCTCCTTAATTACGAAGTTACACTTTTTACAATTTAAATTTAGCCTCGTATTATAAAAACTTTTTAAAACAACGCGAACTTTCGCAATATTATTTTATTGAATACCGTACAAAAAACTTGGAAGTTTGTTTAAATACATTATAAAAGAATCATATAAAATATCCGTTATTATATAATTAATATATCGTTAACACGTCAGCGGCGCTCTCGTTAACCTAAATGGTATAACCAACAATTTAAATAATCTAAATTTCCTACGAAACGCCGTTAATTTCTTTTATCCGAATATAACCTAGATACTGTAAAAAGCTACTCGAATATTTAATTTCGTAAGTTATATCGACTTGAACAACGTACGTAAGGTTTCCTTAATTAAAGGTAATGGAAAACGGTTTTACTCAGTATTTTTATTTAATATTATTCAATCGATATAGAACCGTTATTCACCCTTCAGTTTAAAAATGAGTAATACCAGTATTATAATTAATATTGAGTTTACTTAAATTTAACCCTTATTTATTAATTTCGTAACCTGTTATCAAATTTCAAAAAGTTAAAACCGTAACATCGAATAAAACAGCCCTCAAAGTCGTTTTAGTAATATTTAGCTTATTTAGGTTTAATGTAAATATAATAGTCGAATTTCCCTTTATATAGAGGTAAGGATATAACCTTAAATTTATCGAATAGATCATAGATTTTATTAATTTTAATAAGAAACGTAACAAATTTCCTTTTTCCTTAATTTTAATCGTCGCCGTCGTTTACAAACTCCGCATTATTTAGTAAAAGCTTTTAATAAAGGTTAACTGGGATTAATCCCCCGTACGTTATATCTTTCCGTATGAACGTTTCATCAAGCCGATTAAAACCGATTTTATTACGCTCCATATATCCCCCAATTAAAGGTGTATTATTACCGCATCGATAACTAAACCTTTTTGATTATAAATTATTGAACGACTACCACCGACGTATAAGATTACCAATCAATATCGTATACAATGTATTTAAAAAATGATATCCCGTTTTATTTCAGAAATAATATATGTCAATATCGGGTTCAACTATTTATTAATGTTATACGAAACTCAGATATTTAGATAATACGTGTATTATGCTGTAGCCCTAATGTAATAACTCAATTTCGGTAATATAATAACTGAATTTACTCTATTTTTGACCGTTGTATTAATTATTGAATTATAATATAATGATAATTATAGCTTCAATCGACTTAAGTATTTAAAATGTAAATATTATTAAAAAGGTATATGGATAAGGAATGAATTTTCGTTTATACATATTTTAATTGAATTCAATTTTTTTTCTTCGATTTTATAATCATACTGTTAAAGTGATGTAACCCTTCAATGAAACTGTATTTAGAAATTAGGCTTCCCCCGTTATCGTTAATAGTAAACTTTTATGTAACTTTTCGATTTAGACCGTGTATATTTGTATAAAAGGTAATATAGAGCGAAGTTTGTAATCGCGTTAGTAATAGTCCGACGAGTCATAACGTACATAACGCCTTATAACGAACTTGGTTTAACGTTTCTTTACCGTCGTCTACATCGCCCTAATTTTTTGGTTTTAACCACGTACCTAACGGGTTTATTAAGATAATTAACCGCGATATCTAAATAATTAACCGTAATTACTACAAACCTTTAACGAGAATATTTAAAAGACGTAAACTTTAGTTATAATCATATTATTATCCGGCTGTTAAACTTATATGGGTTTCGTTAATTAACAATCGAAACGTTGCTTCAAGTTTCAAGACTTCAATTTATCGGTGAATTAATGGTACTTTTTTAAGGTTACGATATAATCCTCCCGATAAACGCCTATTGTAATGAATTTGTCGTGGATATGTAGCGATACGCGGAAGCGTAAGTAATTATACTTTACGGCCAAAAGACAATTTAGGCCGCATGTTTAAGCTAAGAGTATTTTGAACTTAATAACGAATAATATTTACAGGTTTCTATAGTTTATAACCAATTATTTTAATTCGATTGATGCTTTAACCGTATCATAAAGGTCGATAAAAGTAACCTCGATATAATCGAGAAATTTGCCTATATTATATATATCTTCGTATCCACTGGTTTTGTAATACGTAATAACTGCATGTTTTATCGCCGCCGTATAATGACCCTATACGTAAAAAAACGTATACCAACATTTTTTTAATTTACATTTAATTCTATTTAAGTATAAATTAGTTGTTCAACTCGTTGGTGCATACGTAAAAATAGATTCCTTAAATTACAGTTAATTATATCGTTTTCACTTACTTTAAACCAGTTGAAAGTTAATATAAATCGCGGTTAATTCGGCTTCGAATTACTAAATCTTAGCTACGACTTAAATGAAGTTAAACGTAGGGTCGATAATTAAAGTCGATTAACCCGGTTATTACAATTACTTTACAACCGAAGTAATATAACGTACCATATTTTATAAACGAAAAATATTGGGCTAGGTCGGCCCTAAAGGAGCAGGAGGTTTATTTATAAAGGTGGAGGATTGGGTATTCTCCGACGGTCTATGCTCCCCGATAACGGTAAAGTATAACGTAAAATTATCAACGTTTATTATCTATTCATTTATTATAAATAACATTTCTTCGAAAAACTAAAAAATAAAACCTTAATAATATGTTATAATTTGACCTACGATAGTAAGCCAAGTAGATTCTAAATGGGATTTACTATTGAGGTACGGTAAAAGACTAAAAGAAGCTACCGAAGCCTAATGTATAGGATCTATGGGTATAGACAGTACTCAGCCCGTCATGTGCCCTTATACGTTTTGTATACGAACTGCGCCTAGTTCGCGTCCAGACCGGGTACTGCCCATCCCGTTACGTGCATAATAACGTAACCTATAGACTCAATGGTCAATAGCCTGAGTCCATAACAATGCGGACCTGTTTGATTGATATGATTAAAGTAAAGAATGGAGGCTTGTAAAGGTTTGTGGCGGAAAATCTTTGTGGGAGTTAATAAACTCGGACCTTGGAACAACGGAGCAATTGAGGTTAAATGGGGTTAATTTGCATGTAATTGAGTGCAATTCAGTATGGAAGCCAATTGGAATTAACAGGGATCTGGCCAGTTGACAAGGAAGCAATTTAGTAGCAACTGGAAAAGATTGGTTAGCTACACTAGCATGCGCGTACAAACTAAAAAGCCACCAGTGTTGTAATAGTACTACATGCAGTACAGTAGGTTAACTTTACTTATAGTAAAGTTGTCTATACTAAATTGCAAGTTAAGTGTATTGCTTTGTATGTACTTACCGCATTGGGTGTAAGTTGAGTGTAGTATGCTGCACTTCACCCTAGGGCACGGGCCAAGCAATTAGCTATACAAATTATAGTGCAGAACAGGTAGTGGTCTGCCAAACCTAGAACAATACATCCACCACTTAACCAATGCAATACTACTGTTACTTCGATCACAATTCGAATCGACAACGTTACAACGATCTAAAGCCCTACCAATAAGAAAGATACCGGTCCAGTAAAAGTTTCTTAGGAATAGATGATAAAGGTACCATTAATTTAGGGTTAATGACATGTTAAACATAATTATTATTCCTATTTTGTTTCGAACCGAGACGAATAAATTTTAAACTAGTAGTTTGAGAATATTTGCAACTAAAAGCACATGAAATACTCGGACAAGATTTTACCATTCGCCTTGTCAGTTTTTATAATTAGGCTTATAGTTTATAACGTTTAGAAAAGACGCGTTATAGTTGATTTTGAACCCATTAATATGTGGAGTATTTTAGATAATTACTATGCCGTTATAAAGCTATATCATTGAGTTATTACGTGAAAATTGTTAAATTATAATAATAAATGTTTTTGAAAAAATCATATATTTATTTACCTTCAATTTTAGAGATTGATTTCCAGTGGTTACTTACTGGGCAATAAAACCTTTTAAAATTACTTTCACAAGATTTCGGAATTCGTCTTTCTACGCTTAAAGATATATGAATCGCACGCTTAAGCAATTACGTTATTTTTACAAGTCTTTTATTAACGATTTTGTTATGTTTACAGACACGTTCGAAAACCACCTTACCTATTTAAAGCAAATATTCGGTTTGTTTTCGCGAAAAGAATTGTTACTCTAGCCAGAAAAGTCATATTTTAACTTTCAGTTTGTCAAACTGATTGGATTTTACGGTAACACTGTTGGTATATTAACAATTAAGGAATGAATCTACGGTTTTCGTAAATTATCGTTCATAATGAATTAAAGGGCTTTGGACATATATTTGGGTGCGGCGGGCTTCATAAAATTAATGATTTCATATTTTGCTTAATTATCGAACGTATTATAAAAAATCAAGGTCGATCTTTTTTTTAGGTCGAAAACAAAGTAAATTCGATACCAGAAATAAAGTAAAACGCTAACATTACATGTAAACTACGAGAATTGAGCCTATAAAATACCAATAACGTTTATTTAACAACTTTCAAAAATACTTATACAGGCGATTACCCTTATATCATTCTAATGCCACAAATCTTTTATTTTTACAAATCGATGATAGTTTAAAACGTGGATTAAGCATGATGCGTTTTCAATTAAAAAAACCTGTGTTTAAAGTCTTAACCAATATGTTCCAATTACAATAATTAAACTAAGAATGCTTTTTGGTTGGTATCTTACTAAGGTAAAGCTATATTACGGGCTTTTAAAACCGAAGTTACTAACCTTATTTAAACTTATAAGCCCTTGCATACTTCATTAGTTAATGATTTGTATCTAATTTTTTATGAACTCTAAATTTATTAAAGGTATAGTAAATCCGATTTCACTGAATACTATATTTACAGATCGCGTAAATAGAAGGTTAATTTATATATTTATCTATCTCAATGTATTAAACATCGATTTCGTTAATCTCTCAAGCCATTTCAACTTTATTTTAAATGTTTTGAAGCGACTTCTTACATTGAATAATAAAACTTTACGAAAAAAATATAAGAGTCCAGTTTTTGATCAAATTTTCGATAATTATCAAGCCCTTAAAGATAATTCGAATATTACTGTACACATAGCTAACACTTAAATGTCGAATAAATTAAAATTATGCCTTGAGGAAGGCAACAAAATAAATGTAATCTGGAAATTGATACGAAAAGAGTTAAGGAAAGATAGCTGCAAAGATACCGTTTAATCTTTAAAATCCGGCACCCTCTTTGTTACGTCGACCGTCTTTTATATAATCGAGACGTATCAAGCCATAAGCGTCTAGTATTGAAAAATACCATAATACTGGAATTCATTACCAACGTTTACGATAAACGTTATCACTTTGGTCTCTAATGTATGATGACTACTTTAAATGGACTTCGCTTTTAGTTTAAATATAAAGTGGTTAAGATATACTGTAAAAAAATACTAAGTAACAGGAAAATTGAAAAAAATTACTCAAAGCCTATAGGAAAATCGTAATAAATACAAGTATCTGAAGGCTGATATATACCATTTATATAAAATTTATCGTAGTTTTTCCACTGGTTTCAGTTTTAAATATATCGTGGAGTTTCTAATAAGAAATAAATTTGAAGTTATTATACCAGTAACATGAAAAACATTAAAAAGAACGTTTTTTCCCCCAACGAATATAACTTATACAGCTGGTAAATATATTATTTCATCTTGAAGGAATTCGTCGTTTTCAAATTGGTTTTATCCTGAATCAATATTCTCGAACCGAAATCCTAAAGTTTTATTCATATTTTAGTAAAGAGTATGACAAGGTTTTGGAACTAAATTGATAATAATAAAGACATATTATCCTTAAGCCAACAGTTAATTTAAAAGGAAATATCGGTTTTTTAAACTGATATTACAATGCCATATAGGTAAATACCTGAAATAAATAAAAATTGAATTCATTATAGCATTATAATAAAACTATATTAACGCTTCTTCTAAAATAATTAACAACAATTTTTACGATTTTTTCTTTAACTTTAAGTCACGATTACTAGTAAATTACCTCATTTCATTAATAACTCGTTAAAAGTTTAACATACTTTTTGTATGGGAGTATTAAAAACTGGATATTCAATTAACGATTAATATTATAACTTTAAAAGCCAAAAAGACAATACGATACGAATTATAAATATAATGATTTTCAAGTTCATAACCAAATTTAGTTTAGAATTAGTCGAATACATTAGCCTGTTAATCGTTGAAGAAAACTAGCTTTTTCTTTTTACTACCATTTAATATTATAGATAAGGTTAGAAAACTTACTTTTACTTTAGATTTATCCTCAAATTCCAGGATTTATCCTACTATTAATATTTGTTACCTATTATTAATATGAAAAAATAAAATATTTAAGCAATTCGCTTTAATGTTTATTCTTGTTAAGTATGAAAACGATAAAGATAACTCAAAAGTTAAGAAAATATGAAATAACAGGATTGATTACTGCCTTCTAATAAATTAATAAGTTTGGTAACTTGTGCGATAAAAGTGATTTGCAGAAAAGGATAATTAATAGGCGAATTTTCTTGGTTTGAAACGCTGTAGAAAATTGATTAAGGAGTTTGAAGAGAATTTGGGATATTTTTTGTAATTGTTTGTGACTTTTTCGCGGAAATTGCTTTTCGCGGGTACACATTTTATCGAAAACCTATTCTTATAAAACATAATAAAATTCTTACACCCCCTTATAATGAGGACATCATGTTTTCTTTATTCCCCGGCATTTGCTGGACCTAAGTGGCTAATAAACCCCAACTGCCTCCTTTGTTGTTTTTATACATACTTGCTGCAAACTCTGTAGATTTAAAGACCTAGACTTGGCTTCTTCATCTTTCAATACACTACAAATCACACTACCAGCAGCTAGATCAAACAGTTGTTGCAACTTCTAACAGCTCTACGACGTTCCACGCTATTTAGGTTGAGCCTTATATTAGGGAGACCAAAAATAAAGACCTTGAAGTTAAGCAACCGAGCTAACACAATCCTCATTTACCCGTTATCGATAAGCCAATAAAACTCCGCCGGCGCGGATAACTACCGCAGAAAAGAAATACTAAAGAGAATGAATATATACTAGGTCGTATTTATAATACTATTTAGATAGATAGGAAAAAGAGGGACGATGAGAACTTAGTATAAAAGCTTCAAGTATCTGGTATTTATAAGACTTTTGGTAAACCTTTTAAGAAAAGTGATAGGGTTGAAATTCACGGCCTTATAATTAGAAAATTTTTATAATCCATGTTTGAAACCGACTTTAACCTTTAAAACCAGGATGTTACGATTTTCAAAATGAGGATTATATACAAGGTTAAGGGTCAAAGCACGGAAGGGTTGTATTAAAATTAACGTTTAATCGCTTAAATATTCGGTGATAGAAGTAAAATTAGATCCTTACGTAATCGCCAACAATTTAGAAAATTAACCAACACTTATTGATCGTTTTAGCAGTAAGTTTGGTAACGATAACTGAAGGTAAATTTACGTTAAAATGCCGGGATATAATGTTAGTATATATGTAATTAGTAATCAATTTATAGCGGATCGTCTTATTGGAGTTACTGTAGGAATTACGTATTACCTACCTCTCAGAAACGGCAATGCAATATATTAAGCTACTGTAAGGACTGGTTGAAGTAAACCTTGATTGTGTTTGAACATATTAGTCGTATTTTAATTTACGACTAGATATAAATTCTTTAATATACGACTCGTATTTATTAATAACGTAGAAGATGGACTTTGGCGTGGTAGGTATGTAAACTTAGGATACTATTTTTGTTGGTGTAATTCACTTTATAGTATCTGAATAACAGGTGATTGAGAATTCTGAGTTTTGGAATTGCATACTGGTTATTACTTTGGAGAAAGGTAATTAATTTAACTTTAACGGATCGTTAATTCGTATATTTGGTGTCAATGACGGTTTCAGCATTCGCCAGAGGTTTCAGAGCCCTAATTTTGCTATAATTAGTAAGATTAACGTAGTTAAGGCTTAGCGGTACCTGAAATAACGCGCCTATAGCAATTATATTTCCACTTCATGCCAACTGAAAATAATGTACGACCAATCGATTGCGGTATGAGCGTAAGACATAATAGATAAAGATTTCGTACAGCTTAATAGGACGATTTATTGGCAGATACAGAAATTAAACCGAGGGATGAATATGGTTCCGATCGACTTATCGAAAGATAAGCATATAATGTTTACAGATAATTCCTTTATTCAGAACACCGATTGGTCTTTATGAATCGGATCTTTAATATACCGCGTATTGATAGGGCTTTAAACATTGCAATGTTGTCGATTCGATTGGTTAAAGTAATAGTAGTATTGCATTGATCAAGTGGTTGATGCATTGTTCTAGGTTTAGTAGACTGCTAGCCGGTCAACACAGTAATTTATATGCCCCATTACTTGTCTCGTGCCCTAGTATGAAGTGGGTGTATACTATACTTGCTTTGTAGATAATAAAGTAGGCCTATAAACAATATACTTAACTTGTAGTTAGTATAGTCAACTTTCATGTAAGGAAAGTTGACCTATAGTATTACAGATATTAATATTTTAATACTGGAGGCTTTTTATTTTATACGCGTACCTAAGTTGGTCGACTTAACATTTCCGGTTACAATTAAATTATATCCTCATTAACTGGCCAGACCCTGATTAATTCCAGTTGATTACCGTAGCCCAGTTGATCCTATATATCTTTAATTACCCCACGGCTCTAAGGTCCGACTTTATCGATTCCCATGAAAAGTTTTTCCTCTACAGGCTTATGTAAACTTCTCATTTAGCCGTGTTAATCAAAAAAATCGTAATCGTCAGTTCCTTAGTAGTCTTTCAGTTTGCCAGCGTATTTTTGTCTGCCAGTATATGACTTAGCCTTGTCAAGTGACCTATTAACGTAGGTCTCAATTCGTATGGTTAGCCTATTACTATTTACATAACTTTTAAGGGCTTTTTTTGGAGATGACTTTATTATAGCGTTAGCAGAGTATCCTTCCTATAGATTTATCAGAACTCTTCGATTTACCTGCCTCTATAAGCATCGTGAAGTGCCATTACACCGATTTTGAAGCGTTTTTCACTAGTTAGTAAGAGATTTAAAAGGTATTAGAATAGACTTTTCGAGTTGGTATGAATTACTACCGGTATAGGAGGAATTTGTGACCATTTGGTGATAACTTTAAGGTTTTTTTTACAATTATATGCCTATATTAAAGCCCATCATTGTATCGTAGACTTTTAAAGTTAGTACGTTGCATGTAATCATTTTGTATTTAATAGAGATTTAATGTATTAAGTTGCCGATATTGTTGAATTGATTTTCTTGCCTATCGTTATGGATGAAGGTTATTAGCAAGTCAATTTATAAAGATATGTCGGTATTATTTGTAAAGGATTTATCTGTAAAGATTAATACTTTAGCTTTTGATAGGTCGTTGAGGACTATATTGATCCTTTGATTTAGGTTTCGAATCTATTACTTAAGCTTTCTATTTAACGAGAAAAGGTTTTTAACTACTGGGTTTTGTGTTTGTGTTGTAATGGATAGGCTATAGGAGGCTTTTGGTTAGTATTGGGTGGCGATATAGTTATTAGAAGCATATTGTTCCAAGTACCATTAAGCATTAGTTACGTTAGTTTTTTTGATTGTGGTCAAATTAGTACCCTGGCTTTTTTGGCGAAAGTTAAGATCAATATTAATACCAAGTATGCGTATTGACTATCCGTTAAAGTTAAATGGTTTGTTTTTAGTTAACGTTGTAACCGGTTTATAATTTTATTACTTGGATTTCTTGATTGACTGCTGTTCTAATGCCACAAAATTCGTCTTTTTAACGAAGAGGATATCGTTAATTAACATACTTACCAAGCTGAAGTCTTTTTCTTACGTTACTAGTAGGTACAGTTTATATGTTAAGGATTTTATACCTAATTATTGGTAGGGCTTTAGAAATTGTAACGTTTTTTATTCGATTGGTCGAAGTAACAGTAGTATTACATAGTTGGATAGTGGATGTATTGTTTTAGGTTTGGCAAACCGCTAGCCGGTCTGCACAGTAATTTGTATGGCCAATTTTTTGGCCTATGCCTTAGTATGAAGTAGGTGCATACTATACTTGACTTGCAGCCAATACAGTAGGTCTACAAACAATACATTTAATTTGAAGTTAGCACAGTTAACTTTACTTTAATTAAAGTTGACCCATTATACTGTAGACATTACTATTTCAACAGTGGAGATTTTTCATTTTGTACGCGTATGTTAGTGTAGTCGACCAAACTTTTCCGGTCACCACTAAATTAAATTTCGTCCACTGGCTAGGCCCCTGTTGATTTTAGTTTACTGACATAGCTAATCGACCTCGTTAACATCCAAAATTACCCCATTTTCCTTTAATTACCTTACGACTTCGAGGTCTGACTTTACTAAATTTTATGAAAAAGTTTTCTTTTATAGACTTATGTAAACTTCCAATTTAACCGTGTTAATTAAAAAGGTCATCGTTCTTAGTTATCTGGTAGTCTTTTAGTTTAGCATATCCATGTTTGCCAGTATGTGACTTGGCCTTATCCGGTGGCTTATTGATGTAGCCCTTGATATTTATAGTTAGCCTATTGCTATCTACAAACCTTTTAAGGACCTTATTTGAAGATATTTTCGTTATAGTATTAGTAGGGTAGTCTTTTCGGTTAATCCACTGGAACTACTCGATCTCCATATATTTGTAGGCTTTGTGAAATGTTTTCACCTTAATTATTTGACGTTTTTAGTTCGTGGTTTCGAGCTTTGAAATGTATTGGAATATGCTTTTCGAGTCGGTATAGATTACCATTGGGATAGGAGGAATATTTAGCTGCCTAGTAATAATGTTAAGAGTTTTCTATAGTTTTATACCTATATTGAAGCCTTACATTATATCGTAAACCGTTAAATCTAATAAGCTTTATGTAATCCTTTTGCATTTGATAAAAGATTAATAAATCAAGTTACCGATTATGTTAAACAGATACTACCGCTTATATTTATTGAAGAGGGTTATTAGAAAAACGATTTGTAAAAACAAGTCGCTGTTATTGGAAAAGAATCCATTGGAAATTATTACTAACTTAACTCTCAATAGGTCGATCGGGACTATATTAATCCCTTAGTTAAGGTTTCGCATCTAATACTTAAGTCACTTGTTTAGCCGGTTAAAGTATTTATCTGTCGGGTCTTATACTTGTACCGCAATGAATATGTCGCAAAAGGCTTTCGTCTGGTATAAGGTGGCTATGTAACTGCTACGGGTATATTGTTTCTGTTACCGTTAAGGTTTAGTTATATTGATTTTGTTGATTGTTGTTAACTCAGCATCTTAGCCCTTTTGGCTAAGATTGAGACTAGTATTAACACTAAGTATATGGATTGACGATCCGTTAAAGTTAAGTTGATTTTTTTTTGCTAATGTTGTAGCCGGTTTACAATTCCAGAATTTAAAGTTTTTCATCGTTTATTGTTCCAATGTTATGAAACTAAACATTTTAATGAAAAGGGTATCGTCAATTTACATAACCACTAGACCGAAGTTTTTCTCTTACGTTACCAGTAAATACGGGTCATATATTAGAGATTTTATGCCTAGTTATAATTTAAAGTGCGGTTAATCGGTTGGAAGCTTATGGATACCTGTTTTGGCCAGTCCTTAAAGTAGTTTAATATATCGTATTACAGTCTCTAAAATGTAGATAGCATGTAGTTGTTATAGTAATTTCAATAAGATGATCTGTTGTAAGTCTATTTATAATTACGTGTATGTTTAGGTTATATTTCGGTTATTGAATGTGAATTTTTCTTCAATTCAGCTAGTAAAGTTGTTGTTAGAGCGACTAATTAATTTTAATTGATTTCTCAAATTTTTGGAGTTTGCGTAAAGATTCAATCTTTACCTTTATTACCGTATTTTGAACAATTAGGCATAAATTTTTGTATGGCTGCCCCATAGTTTTACCCTTAACCTCGTATATAATCCTTGGTTCCAAGCTCGTAATATTTAGGTCTTGGAAGTTAAAGTCGGTTATAGGCCTAAATTATACAAATTTTAGAATGAAAAGGCTGCTGATCTCAACCTTATCACTTTTCTTAAAGGGTTTGTTGGAGGTTTTTATAATGTTTTATATCTGAAGTTTTATTGCTAACTTTTCGTCGTTCTCTTTTCTCCTGATTATCTAAGTAATATTCTAGATAAGATCTAGTGTATATTCATCCTGTTCAATCTTCCTTTTTTTCAGGGGTTATCTGCGCCAATGGCGTTCCATCGGTTTATCAATAACAATTAAAGGAGGCTCGCATTGACTCGGTCGCTTAATTTAAAGGTTTTTATCATTAATTACTTTAGTATAAGGTTTAATCTGTGTGGTGTAAAACGTGATGGTACCGTTTATAGTTTGAATAATTATTCTTGAGTTAACGATCCTCCAAGTTTTATATAGGACTTTTCATTTGTCCGGCTCCCACCACACTAGGACTTCAATTTGTAACGGTAAAGCCAGTATATAGATTATTGTGGGACCGTTCCTGATATTAAGGGAGTCATTGATTTAGCGGCGTACCGATTCCTTCCGCAATTCCATCAATGCTTTGTTGTAGGCTACGACTCGATTTTAGGTACTTGTTCATGGCGGAGATTCGCTTGTTAGGCATAAGTATGTTTCAAAGATCAGTAGCGTTAATACTATGCCATTTGAGCCTATATTATCTTCTAGGCCTTTCACAGCTATTTGAAAGCGTGCTTCTGGGTCCGTATAGCTTTTAATCTCTTGCCTAAAGATATTGTACGTTCGGCAAAGAAGTACGTGCATCCTTTAGACCCTTTTAATACTTTAGTGGGCCTTTACAGATATTTATTTGTATTGAACTTTTATCATTTTAACATTTTCCTGAAACTCCGCGGCTGCAAAGTTGGTTTTTATATTGTAAACGAAAACGTTAGGCGGGCCTAAGTATGTGTCAATGCATTGTAATTTTAGTATTTTCTACATATCTTTTTTTAATAGAGATAAAAACTTTTTGGATCCTTGAAAAGAGGTTACGAAGTTAATGATTAAAAAAAATAGGCTCATTATTGAAGTAATATATATTAATAAAGACCTTTTAGTTAAAATCTTAATCGTCTTTCAATATGAACTTAAATTTTCCGGATTCTTATGTATATATTTGGTAGTGGTGGCAGAACTTTTCGATAACTTCCAGAGTAAAGTATTCTACGATTTTATGCCCTACAGATTTTGTGACTTTATATAGCTTATCAATAGCTGGGTAATTAAAGTTTCGGTATAATTAACATATTTATTAATACGTTAGGTTCAATACCGCGAACTCTAGGCTTTAAAGACAAAACTATAGGTACCTCTACTAAATGATGAAGGGAAACCTTTAACCATTTTGAACTGATTTATCAGCGTTTATATTGACGTTGACACCGAAGATATTTATATTCTTTAAGTGAAAAAGGAAAAGGGTATAGGACTTGAGGATATGGAACGTGATTATTCCAATAATTGTTTAATTTGCCGTTGTTTGTATTAATGATAATTGTTCGTCTTAGCCGAAACCAACTTTGGCTATACCAATATAGTAACGATTGATCTCGGTGGCTGTAATACTTTCCTTCCGTAATGTTATACATTATGAATAGCCTTTTGTTAAGTATATTGTTTCCCTCATATTTGGTATAATACCTTAAAACATATAATCCGCATAACGATTGTAAAGGTTAAAGGTATGTAAGAGATTAAGAGCTTGGTCAGAATAAAGGCATGGGTTTTCGCCTTTCAAGAATTACAAGAAGGCGTGTTTAGATAATTAATAAAACGCGTTTGAAACAGTATTTTCATGCAATTTAATTTTCTTAGGGGCATTGTCGCTTTTAATAGCCCTATTACCCTCAAAATCTACAATATAATTCAATTAACCCTGTTTCAAGGTGATATGGTATTAGATATAATATATTAATTTTCTATTGCCACGTTCAGCGAGGGGGTTACGATTTAATCAATAGTCAGACTTGTTAAATATCTAATATTTCTCGTTATTATTAGGATGATAGTTCCTACAGTTAGTTCGATCGCTTAAATCTTACCACTGTTAGCGCCAACATGGTCGTAGCCTTTAGTCTAAACCTGTTATACCAGATTTTTTTCCTATTTACGTTACGAAAGTTGTCAACTTAGGGGTACCTACTAAACGAATTTGGTATACGTATTATTACGATTGTAAAAGAGGAGCGTAACTGGCTTAAAAAGCCTTCACAGGTGGTATTTGAGCGTTGTAAAGCGTATTTAAACTCGGTGACGCCCGTAACTACTGCTCGTACCTTCTTGTGAAGTGTAGTTTAACTAAAGTAGGTTTTCCACATTTCTTGTTAATATAATATTAACTTGTAAAAAATCAGGTTCAACACATTTATTAATGTTTCATCCTCTTTTTTTTTCTATTATCGTGGTCTACCTCGTGGTGACCTATGTCCGTATGATATTAGGTAAGGTGAACGTTGTATTCGAAATTGCGTTTTATGTTATTATGGACTTCACGAAAGATGGTTACTCGAGTCAAGAAGGTCAAGTAGTAGTTTTTAGCGTACTTTGTAAGTATTTCAGGAAATAGTGAATGAAAACTAAAAGGAGTAACCTCTATCTATTTGCAAATATTGAAAAAGAGTATTATTGTTTTATTAAAAAGGTTATATGATTTCCTATTATACTTTTTTATGTTATTCCAGATTTTAGCGAAGTTCGTACAAAGTCTGTAATTAATGTTATCCATTTTCAGAGGTCTTAAGGGAAGGTCGCGATAATCGTCTTAGTTTTTATGAATATTTACTTTGTAATTTAAACTTGAAGGCCTTTGAACTACGGTATTAAAAATCATTTCCCATTACTTGGTCCAAGAGATAAAGTTTTGTGTTAGGACCTATGGTAGGCTTACGTATATAATCAAACATGCCAAGGGAGGGATCTTAAGGAACTTGGAGATTCTGATTAAAAAGTTGAGGGACAATAGAGGCTTAAAGGTTTTAGGGAGCCTAACGATTTTATTTAATTGACTAGTGGAAAGCGTTGAAGTTAATACTTATTATCGCGTTCACTGCTTTTGCTTTACATGCTTTGCCGCCATTGAAAGCGTATTTCGCACTGTTATGTGAAGATATTAGGCTGTTCAGCAGGTTAACTGGTTCCTGATCGTCAGCGCGTAAAGAATCTTAACTCAGTTAAGGGCGAAAGAAAGGTTCCCTAAAACGTGTGTAAGAGCGTTAAGGTTCCTTAATACCCTTCCTATTGGTAGGCCTTAGACGTTACAACGTTGTCGATTCGATTGATCGAAGTAACAGTAGTATTGCAGTAGTCAGATGGTGAATGTTCTGTTCTAGGCTTGGTAGACCGCTAGCTGGTCTGCACTGTAATTTGTATGGCCAATTGCTTAGCCCGTGCCCTAAAATGAAGTGCAGCGTACTGCACTCGACATACACCCAATGCGGTAAGTCTCTACACAAAGCAATACACTTACAATACAGTCAACTTTACTATAAGTAAAGTTGACCTACTATATTGCATGCAATACTATTTTAACACTGGCGGCTTTTTAGTTTATGCGCGTATGTTAGTATGGCTAACTAATTTTTTACGGTTGCTACTAAATTGCCTCCTCATCAACTAGCCAGACCCCTATCAATTCCAATTAACTCCTACACTGAATTGCACCCAATTTTATGAAAATTGAACCCGTTTTACTTGGATAACAAGCCTGTTCTTCATGTCGTTGCCCTTAAGGTCCAAGTTTATTACCTCTTACAAAAAGTTTTTTCGCTATAGCTTTTTGAAAACTCAACTGTATTACTCAAACAGATCACCATCATTAATTCCCTAGCAGTCTTCCAATCTGCCAACACATCCATATCCGCCGTTACATGACTTAGGCTTTCCGGGCGGCCTATCTACGTAGCCCTCGATACGTATAATTAGCTTATTTTTATTCACAAACCTTTCCAGGGCTTTGTTTGGCGATTCTTTCGTTACGGTATTAGTAGGGTTGTCTTTTCCATCAATTTATGGGAATTCCTCAATCTCCTTCCCTTCGTAGACTTTACGAAGTACCATTACGTCGATTATCAGACGCTTTTGATTGGTAGTTCCGATTTTTAAAAGGCATTCGTAGAGGCTCCTTCAGTCGATACAGATTACTACTGGGATAGGAGTAATCTGTAGCTGCCTGGTGATGTGGTTAAATGTTTTCTATAGTGCTATGCCTGTATTAAAGCCCGATATTATGCTATAGACTTTCGATGCCAGTACGTTTCGTATAATACTTTTAAACTTAACGAAAGATCAATCAATCAGATTACAAATAATATTAAGCTAATCTTCCCGCTTATTCTCGTTGACGAAGGTTATTGGAAAGCCAATTTATAAAAATAATTCGGTATTATTTGTAAAAGATCCGTCCGTAAAAAAAATTGACTTGGCCTTTAAAAAATAGATTAGCATTATATTAATTCCGCAGTCTAGGTTCTGCATTTACCACTTTAACATTTTGTTTAATAGATGAAAGTATTTATCCGTTGGTATTTGTACTTATACAGTAATAGATAAATTATAGGAGGCTTTTGGTTGACATAAAGTGGCAATGTAGTTACCGCGTGTACGTTGTTTTAATTACCGTTAAACCTTAGCCTTTTTATTCCTGTCGATTGTGGCAAAAATATTTTCCTAACCCTTTTGGAGAAAGCTTAGGCTGGTATTAATACTTAATATGCGGATGAACGATTTATTAAAATTAAGTTAACTGTTTATTGTTAGTGTCATTACCGGCTTATAATTTCAAAAGTTGGAGTCCTCGATCGTGTGTTGTTTTAGTTCCACAAAACCAGTGTTTCCGACGAAAATAGTATCGTTAATTGATATCTTTATTATGCTGAAGGCCTGTTTTTACGTTATTAAAAAGTATGGATCGTGAATTAAAGACTTTATAGTTAAACGGTATTTAAAGTACAACTAGTAGGTTAAAAACCAATAGATACAAGTTTTAAATAATTTATACAATAGTTTAACCTATAGTATTACCGTTTTTAAAAGGTAAATAGCACGTAGTTCCTACGGTAATTCTGTCAATATAATCCTTTGTAAATCTGTTATTAACTGTATATAAGCTTACGTAATATTAAGGTTATTAAGAATAAACTTACTTTTAAACCTAACTAGTAAACTTGTTATTAAGGCAACTACCAAGCGTTAACTAATTTTTTAAATTGTTAACGATTATGTAAGGATATATTCTTTACCTTTATCATCGTATCCTTAAGCGATTAGGCCTAACTTTCAATATAGCCTCCCCGTGGTTTTACCTTGAATTTAGTGGATAATACTCGACTTAAAGATTGTGATGTTTGTGTCTTAAAGATTAAAGTCGGTTTTCGGTATAAATTATACAATATGTCGAATTAGTCGGCCATCGATTTCAACCTGATCGTTTTCCTTAAAAGGTTTTCTGAAAGTTTTAATAATACCTTATACCCTAAGTTTTACTACTAACTTATCGTTATCTTTTTCTTTTATATTTACTTAATTAATATTATAAATATGGCTCGGTATATATTCCTCTTCTTTAACGCTTCCCTTTTTCATCAGGAGTCGCCCGCATCGACGGCGTTTTATCGGCTTATTCATAATGGGTAAAAGAGGTTTATATTGGATTAGTCGCTTGATCAAAAAGGCTTAAGGGTCTTTATCTTTAGTACCCCCAATATATAACATAACTTAAGTGGTTTGAAAGGATATAAGGCCGTTAACAGTTTTAATAATTACTTCAAAGTTTATAATAATTACTATTTTATGTATCCCTTTTCATTTACCTGGCTCCCGTTATACAAGGACTTCAATTTGTAACGGCAAAACAAACTCGTCGATCGTTAAAGGACCGTTTCTGGTATTAAGGGCGTTATTTATTTGGCGGTGTGTTAATTCCTTTCGCAGTTCCCTTAAAACTTTGTTGTAGGCCGTAACACGTTTCTAAGTATTTGCTGAGTGCGGAGATTCACTCATCAAACGTGGGTACGCTTTAAAAACTAAGAGCGTTAACATTAAGCCGTTAGGGCTTACGGTGTTATTAAGGCCTTTCACTGCTATTTGTAAGCGTACCTCCAGATCTGTAAAGCTTTTAATCTCTAATGTAAGGATATTATACGTTTGAAGAAGTAGGGCGTATGCCCTTTTAACCTTCCCAATGCTTTAATGAGCTTTTACAAGTATTTATTTATATTAGATACCTATTATCTTGACATCTTCTTGAAACTCCGTCGCCGTAAATTTGGTATTAACATCGTGAACGACGATGTTAGGTAAATCTAGATACGTGTTAATGCACAGTACTCTTAACTTTTTCTACGTTTCCTTTATCAAAAGGGACTTTAAAAACTTAACTTTGTAAAAAAGAGTCTATGGAGTTAATGACGTGAAAAATAGGCTTATTATCCAAGTAAAACCTATTAATAAAAATTTCGCAGTTAAATTCTTTATCCTCTTTTAATTTAAACTTAAATTTCTGTTGAACTTGGTCGTACGTTTGGCAGTGGTGACAAAGCTTTTTAATGGCTTTTAGGGTAAAGTATTTTACATCGTTATGCCCTTACGAACTTGAGGACTTTTTATAGTTTGTTAATAATGGAGTGGCTGAAACGTCAGTGTAATTAACGAATATTCGACTCCGTTAGATTTAACACAACTACCTTTAGACCTTGAAGATAAAAATATAAGTGCCTCTATTTAAAGGCAAGTGGAAACTTTTGGCCGTTTTTAACCAGCTCGTTTACGTTAACGTCCACGTTAACACCAAAAGTCTTTATATTCTTTAAGTAAAGTAGGAAGGGGGTAGGGGACTTGAAGATGTAGAACGTCATTTCTCCTATAATAGTTTGAATTACCGTTATCACTAATAACAATAGTTGTTCGCCTAGGCCAAAGCTAACTTTAGCTTTGTTCATATTGTAACGATTAATCTTAGTGGTTATACTACTTTCCCTTTATAGTGTTATGTATTACGAATAGCCTTTTATTAAGTACCTTATTACCTTTATGTTTGGTATAATACCTTGAAACGTGTAATTTACGTAATGATCGAGAAGGTTAAAGACTTATAATGGATTAAGGGTATAGGTAGGGCAAAGGTAAAGGTCTTTACTACCTAAACAATACAAAAAGGTATTGTTAGCTAATTATTGGGTTACCATACTAGGAGAAATATCTTCGTGCCATTGAATTTGTTTAGGAGTATTATTATGAATAGGCTTACCCCCCTCGAAGTTTTTACCTTAGTTTAAGTATTTTGGTTTAAAAGTGGTAGGGTATTGGATGTAATACATTACCTTTTTGTTTTTTTACTTGGCAGGGGGATGTCGAGTTAACTAATAATTAGTTTTGCCATAAATCTAATATCTTTTGCCATCATTACGAAGATAGTATTGATGGTTAGTAGGTCCGCCTGTATCTTGTTAACGTTAACGTAGGCTTCACTTTTAATTTGGGCCCGAGCTTGATAAGCCAAACCTTAGACGTTAAGGGCATCTGTACTTATGGTTAGCGTAATTAATTACCGTAAGGTTTTTTTCATCTACGTTAAGGAAGTTGCTGGCTTGGGGGTATATATTAAGCGAGTTTGGTATACATACCGTTACGATAGTAATCGTGGAATGTAACTAGCTAAAAAAGTCTTCGCAGGTAATATTTGGGCATTATATGGCGTATTTGAACTCATTATTACCTGTGATTACTGTCCGTATCTGTTCGCAAAATAGGATTTTGTTAGTATAGGCCTTTTCTATTATTTTATAACACATTATTAACTTGTCTAACATTTTATTATAAATATTCATTGGTAATTCCTTATTTTAATTCTTTGTTATTATAATAGTTTACCTTATAGTAGCCTAATTTATATAGTATTACGTGAGGTAGACGTTGTATTTCAAGTGGCCCTTTATGTCATCGTAAATCTCGCGAAACGTGGTGGCGTTCGTCAGGAAGGTTAATTAGTAGTCTTCGGCATGTTTTGTAAGTATTTCGGAAAATAGTAAGTGAAAACCAAAAAGAGGGACCTTTATCTACTTGTAAATATTTAAAAAGGGTATTATTTTGGTGTTCAAAAAGTTATAAAGCGTTTTGTTATATTTTTTATGTCGTCCTAAATCTTCACGACGTCCGTAATGATTTTTAATTAATGTTAACCATTTTAATAGGTTTTAGAGAAAGGTCGCGATAGTTATCCAAGCTTTAAATAGTGTTTCCTAGTAGTTTAAGCCTTAGCGTTTTCGAAGTACGGTGCTAAAGGTAATTTCCAGTCGCCTAGTTTAAGGGGTAAAGTCTTGTGGTAGAACCCGTGGTGGGTTCGCGCACGTAAACTAATTTAAAGGAAAAAGAGGTTTAAAGTATTTAACGATTGTAGTACTAAAGATCGATAGTTATTTAAGGGTTTTAGGAGGCTTAATGATCTTATTTAATTGACTGGAATAAATCTTTAACGTCAATACCTTTGGTCGCGTAAGCGGCCGTTAATTTACGTGCCTTGTTACCATTAATAACGTATTCTGTGTTATCACATAGTGGTCTTAAATTGCCGAGTAAGTTGATAGGTTTTTCATTGTTAGCGCGTAAAGAGGCTTAACTTAGCTAAGGGTAGTTTAAGGGTTTTCTGGATCGTGTATAAGGGCGTTAAGATGCCTTAATACCTTTCCCTTTTCCTTAAAGGTTTTAAAGATTAGGATTTTAGGGATAGTTTTTCTGTTAAGTTATTTTAAAGAACGTTTTCGCCAATTTTACTAGTGTTTTGTTAAGAATGTAGATGTTACAGCGTATAAACTCCTTTTTTAATTTGGTTTTAACCGTACGTTGAATTATCTTTCACATGTTAAGGGTTTAATAATTAAAGAATTCGCGGAAATCTTAAAAAGCGTGGGAATCGCGACCATATTCATGCTCTAGATTTTTGTCAATAATGAATTGGTTAACGTAATTTGTTAGGTAGGTTTTAGTTAAGTTTTTATTAACGTCTGTAATCCAGAGGTATTGGTTGTCATAGTCGAGGAAAACTAATCCGAGGGCTTTAACTTTTTTTATGTATTTCTAACTTAGGGTCATTTCAGTAGTAAGGCTTGTTTAGGGCGTATAGGGTAAGTGACTTGGTGATTTTGGGTGTAGGAAACTTGATGTTTTGGTGTAAAATCGTGTGGGGACTTAGTGATTTGGCGTGGAGTCGCGTGACGTAGCTTTTTTGACGTAACTTGGTGTTTTCACTGAGAGCAGCGAATTTGACGATCGGCGTAGCGTAGGGAGTGAAAAAAAAAAATAGGGTAAAGGCTTGGTGTAAAGAGTAAGGTCGAAGGTTGTTATTAGTGGTAGAGGACGAAGGTTGTTTATTATGGTTATTTGGCGTAGGAACTTAGTCGTTTTTGCAATAGTAGCACCCGTAGTAGTATTAACTTAGCTGTTTGCCAACTTACCTAACTTTAAGAATTTTAACAGTTAATCTTAACATTTTTCTTTAAAAAGGATTAATAAAGATTTCTTGGCATTTTCGATAGCGATACCATCGTTACTCCTAAGTTTTCGTGAAAACCGACGTACCTTAAAAGTCTCTTCTACTTACTGCCGTGAAAACCGACGTAACAGTAAAGGCCCTTCGTAATAATATTTCTTTTATCCCAGCGGTCATATAACTTAGATCATAACCGGAAACTAGCTTCTTTTTTTACTTAGCTTATTTATGCTTAATCTAATAGGAAAGCACTGATTAATGTTGGTAGGAATTAGACGTTGCAACGTTATCGATTCGATTGGTCGAAGTAATAGTAGTATTGCAGTAGTTAGATGGTGGATGTCCTGTTTTAGGTTTGGCAGACCGCTAGCCGGTCTGCACTGTAATTTGTATAGCCAATTGCTTGGCTCGTGCCCTAGAGTAAAGTGTAGCGTACTGCACTCGACTTATACTCAATGCGGTAAGTCTCTACACAAAGCAATACACTTGCAGTATAGTTAACTTTACTGTAAGTAAAGTTGACCTACTGCATCGTATGAAATACTATTCCAACACTTCCCTTTAGAGCGTGTGTCTTGTGGGTATTCCTTAAGTTGAATCAACTTAAAAAGGGTTTTTAATACCCTAGTGGAGCTTTTTTCTGGCACGTATATCCCTCGGCGTTCAAGTTCTACCTTTAACTTTGACTTAATACCTTTTTGTATTTTCTTCCACATATTGATAGTTTAGTCGTCGAAAAACTCACAGTATTTGTGAAAAGCGCGCTCGCTGCAGTTTAGTTTTTTCGCCACTATCTTGCTTAACAATAAAGTAGGCAACAAAGTTGACCAGGTGACTTTCGGTTAATCTTCGTCGATATGTGGCCCTCAGAAGTCTTTATTATATTGCTTTAAAAAGAGTGATTCGAAAGCTTCAATTCCTTTCTATAGTTTTTTGGTAGTTGTTATTTTAAGGTTTTGGCTTGTGTAGGATTTGGTGGCGTGGCGTGAAGTAAATTTTGGCGATTTGGTGTCAGGTTGCGCAACGTAGCTTTCCCGAAACGACTTTGCGAATCTTGGTGTTTTCTCTTATATTAGCGAGTTTGGCGATTGAATTGATGTATGAAAAGTGAAAAGAAAAGTAGGGTAAAGGGAAAACTTGGTGTTTGGGTAAAGGTTTAGTATGAAGGGTAAGATCGAAAGTCGTTTGTTATTTAGTCGTGAGATTTAGTATTTTTTGTAATATTAGTACCTATAGTAATATTAAATTAGCTGTTTGCCAATTTGCCGAACTTTGAGACTTCTAATAGTTAATCTCAAAGTTTTTAAGAAGGATCTTTATTAAGGATTTCTTGGTATTTTCAATAACGATACCATAGCTACCTTTAGATTGCCTTAAAGACTAGTGAAGCCGAAATGTCTTCTTCATTTACTGCCGTAGAGACTGACATAGTAGTAAACGCCTTTCGAAAAAATCCTTCCTTTACTCTAGCCGCCGTTCGACGTAAGGTAAAGCCAGAAAGTAGTTTTTTCTTTTACTTAGCTAATTTATACTTCACTTAATAAACATTGATCAGTATTGGTAGGGCTTTGAACGTTGCAAAGTTGTCGATTCGATTGGTTGAAGTAACAGTAGCTTTACGTAGTCACATGATGAATGTCTCATTCTATGTTTGGCAGACCGTTAGATGGTTTTCATAGTAATTTGTATAGTCAATTGCTTGGTTCATGCCCTAGTATGAAGTAGGTGCGTACTGTATTTGACTTGTAGCCAATAGACTAGGCCCACGAACAATACACTCAACTTGCAATAAGTATAGTCAATTTTACTGGAAGTAAATTTAACCTCTACTACACTGCAAATATTACTATTCCAACACCAATCGTGATTTAAAGTGCAATCAATAGGTTAAAAACCAATGGACACTTGTTTCGGCTAGTCAATATAATGGCTTGATATATCGTATTACCGTTTCTGGAGGGTATATAACACGTAGTTCATGTGGTAACTTAGATGAGATGATCTGTTAAAAGTTGATTGCTAATTACGTGTATGGTTACATTATATCTCGGCAATTAAGTGTAAACCTACCTTTAGTTGTAGCTAGCAAACTTGTTCCTAAAGCGACTTTCAAGTGTTAACTATTTTTTTTTTTTTTTTGAATTATTGGCGACTGCGTAAAGATTTAATCTTTGCCTTTATTACTCTATTCTTAAGCTATTGAACATAAAGTTTCGTACAACCGCACTATAATCTTGTTTTTAACCTCGTATATAATCTTTGACTTAAAGATTATACCATTTAGATTTTAAAGGTTAAAATCGGTCTTAGTTACGAATTTTATAATTTCTTGGATTAAAAGGCCGTCGATCTCAACATTATTACTTTACTTAAAGGTTTTTCCGAGGGTTTTAATAATACTTTGTACCCAAAGCTTTAATATTAAATCTTTGTCGTCCATTTCTTTCCTGCTTACCTAATTCGCGTTATAAATACGACTTAGCATATATTTATACTTCTTAGTATTGCATTATTCAGGGTTTGTTCGTACTGGTTGCGTTTTATCGGTTTGTCGATAACGAATGGACAAAAATCGTATTAATTCATTCCTTTAGCTTGAAGGTCTTCATCGTTAATTTCCTTAATATAGGGTTTGACTTGAGTGGTGCGGGACGTTATAAGACCGTTAGCAGTTTTAAAAATTACTTTATAGTTAGAGATATTTAAGTTTTTGTATGGGCTCTCCTATTTCCTTGGCTCCCTTTATATGAGGACTTTATTTTTTAATGGTAGAGTAAGTACGTCGATTATCATGGGACTAGTTTTGATGTTAAGGAAGTTGTTAACTTAGCGTCGTACCGATTCGTTTCATATTTTTTTAGTATTTTTCTGTAGGCTAAACCTCCTCTCTGGATACTTATCGATAGCGAAGATTTTTTAGTTAGGCCTAGGTACACTTTAAAGACCAATATCGTTAGCATTAAGCCGTCAGGGCCCACAATGTCGTTTAGGCCTTTCGTCGTTATCTGAAAACGTGTTTCCCGATTCATAAAGCTTTCAATCTCTAGTGTAAGAATATTATACGCTTGGCGAAGTAATACGTATACGCTTTTAACCTTTCCAATATTCTAGTGGGCCTCTACAGACATTTATTTGCATCATATTCCCATTATTTTGGTATCTTTCCAAAACTTCGCCACCGCAAAGTTGGTGCCAATATCGTGGTCAATGATATTGAATGGGCTTAAATACGTGTTAATCTGTAGAATTTTAACGTTTTCTACGTAACATTGGCTGATAAGAATTTTTGAAACTTGGCTACATAAAAAAAGGTTTTAGAGTGAACAACGAAAAGGATAGGCTTGTTGTCTCAATAGAATATATTGATAAAAATATTTAAATTAAAGTATTTGTCGGTTTTTAGTGTAAATTTTAAGTTTCTGGGGGTTTGGTATGCGTTTGGCAGTAATGACAGAGTTTTTCGATGGTTTCGAGAGTAACTTATTCCATATTTTTATACCTTGTGAACTTTAGGATGTTATATAGCCTGTTAATAGTTAGCTGTTTAAAGCGTCGATATAGTTAACGTATTTCTAACTCCTTCAGATTTAACACCGTTGACTTTGTTCCTTAAATATAAAATTACAGGTACCTTTACTTAGGGGCAAAGGAAAACCTTTAGCAGTTTTTTGTAAAGGGAATGAGGCTAGAGATATCGCTAAAAGTGGTCAGATTCTGTATATTATCCTCGATTAAGAAGAGAGGAAAAACCCTTGCTATGGAACAGCTACATAGCTATGAAAGATGGTGCAACCCGATAACGTAACTTGTGGGAGCGTATTCCCATGTAGCTTCCGAGCGGCTTCAAAGCGCTGCAAAAATATAAACAATTACTAGGGTTAAATCCCTAGTAAATACTAGCCAGGTATTAGCTTATGACATTAGCCCCTGATATAACCGTTTAAAAGAAGAGATCCACCAAACAAACTACACTTATTATCATCCTATGAAAAGCTTACGCCGGAAATCGAATCTAGGACCCCTAATATAGAAAGAAAGTACTCTAACCACTGAACCAAGAAGCCGGTCAGGTAGAGGGGAACAAAAGTAACTATTGAGAAGTAAATGTCTCGCCTGAAAAAAACCCTAACTCTCCCCCCCCCCTTTTTTTTCCCTATCCTTTCCTACGCGGAAGTGTGTAATGTGAGGGAAAGTGCTAGTAGGCGGCAGGTGCGAAACGATCGCTTCGAAGTAGATTAAAATGTTGCAATATCGGGTGAAAGGTTTTAGGCCGAACGATTTTGTATTACGAAAAAGGCGCTCCGGCGCCCTCTCACTCTTGAAATAGTTTTGTAACCCCCCTCTCCCTTTATAAATTCAAAATTTTCTTTTTAAAACTGATTATTATTATTGAAGCCAGGCCTAACAATAAGAATTAATTAAACACGCCTTTTATATCCGTCTTTCTTATTGTTGTCGTCGTATTTTTTTTTTTCAAAATAAATCCTCAATTGAATATAAAATTTAATAAGGTTATCAAAAACGTAAATAGGTTCCGCTCGAAAGCTGCTTGGTCCTTGTCAACGAGCGTGTAGTTCCCGTCCCTACAGGTTATAAACATTTATCCCGATGGGACGCGCGAGAAAACGTGTTTCGAATATGTTTACCGCATAGCACATGATTTTCGGAAGCTCTGTTAGGAATCGGCGGGTATTTTGGGCTTGTATAACTGTAAATAAGTTGTTAACGAGCGGTAAAAAAGCGTATAAACATAGGTTGTCGTCGTAAAAAAGGTAATAAGAGTTTTGCGCGTTACTTAAAGGAAGGTAGATACTCGTGGCGAGGCGGGCTTCATACCCTCCACTCCTGTTCGTTCTGGCAGCCTACGAGTCATGCAGATTTTAAATAAGGAACGTGGTTTTTAAGTAAGTTTACGCGTTAAAAGGGAACGTAGAAATTATAGCTAATAAATAGGTAGGAATTATAGCTCAAGGCGATTACAAAGCTTATCGAAATATCCGAATATATTAATAGAAAACTAGGCCGTATTAACGTAAAACTCGGTAATTTGGTCAAAATTGATAAACCGTTTTGAGGTAAATACGAGGACGATAACTTCGATAATATATTTTAATAATTTATTTTAAATTTGGTTTTCGATAATATTACATTACTTTCATACTTGGTTCCCGTAATGTAACAGCTTATGCGTCATTTCGTCACGTTAAATATAAAATTTTAAACTAGTTTACTGGCCAAGTGTAAGGGCTCGTAGTTATACTCGGCCAATTGATAACGTGATTTGAAAACGTCAAATACTAAAGTATTAAAAAAGTTTAAAAGCAGCATTTATATTAGATGTACATAAATTACCTCCTTCACTAAAACCTGATGTTTCGGTGGGTTATTACATTGGAGTCGGCCGATTTAGGGTCAATTTCGAATTCGTACAATGATTTTAACGTAGTATTCCGGTTTCGTTTCACCGTTATCGCCGATTATATCAATAGCTTGGGGTTGAAAGTCGCGTTTTCAATGGCTAAGGAGCGCGTTCAAAGCGGCTCAAACAAATTATTTTATGTGAAACCAGGCGTGTTTCCCTTCCGGGATATTCAATTGGACAATATAGGACTCGACCACACTTATTACACGATATTGATCATAAAGTTAAATTTACTTTTTGGAAATCTCATCCGGCTTGTAATTTTGAAAAGGGAACTGAACGTTGTTACCGACTTTAAAACGTTCCCAGGAGAAGCGCCGCTTGTTAACAGCTTCTTTAATATGCTGTTACGTAGCTATTATTATGGTTTATATAAACTCTATAATATTGCAGATACTTGGGACGAATTCTTTGGCCTTTACATATGGTTTCATAGCGGGGACTAAAAAACGTTACACCGGTTATATAAGGTCGATCAAATAACCATATGTTATGAAAATAGAGTAATACTAATGGTAATCGTATTTTCATTTCTTTAATACTAATTAATAATTAGATAATAAACGGTTTTAATTAAATTTGGTATAAATGATGAAGGAATATAAATACATTAGGACCTTTTAATTAGTACGTTCGTTTTCACTGGGGTTTTGGGGTAAAAGTTGGTATTTAAACGTTATTACACCCCTGTTGAATTTTAAAGACGTTTTTAAACCCTGTTAGTCCAATTTGACTCTTGGTTACCAGCGATAATACCAAAAAAACAGTAAAATTGCTAAGACTAATTTAAAACCCGGTTTTAGTAGGTTTCGTGATTTATAATAGTTGTAACATCGAGGGTAACGACCTTAATTAAATGATTTGTAGTAACTATAACATAACGTAGGTTCTCGATACATTACTAGGTTAAGTTAACTATAAAATCGATTAAAAGTATGTTTTGAAGCCGCTTAAAAACCGGAAAGGGTTTAAAAATTCCTTTTCAGCGGTGTTTCTAATAATTTGTACGTTTATAAACATCGTAGTTTCGGTAAAAAATAGCAGATTATTCGTTATAGGATAGGCTGAAAATACGTTTTGAAAAGGATGGTAATGGTAAAATCGTGGACCGAGTAACTAGTAAAAAGTAAATCGTGGGTAATTTAAATTAACGAATTAATAAGTGGCTTATAAATAGGTTCCCAAATACAGTCACTAAACCACAAAAACTTATCGTCGTTTATTAAATATTCAGAAATAAAAACTTTCAATATTTAGTCGTCATCGATACGAATGTCCGTAGGAAAACTTCTGTTATCTATATGTATGGTATAAACTAGTCGGGGGTAAGTCGTATGGCGGGTAATAACGGCGTCCTAATAACTTCGAAACTCGATATTAGTAAAACGCTTACAATTTTCGGGGATAGATTCGCCGGTAACAGTTAATCGGGAAACGTATATATATATTGGAGCGATTAGAAAACGATCTATTCGGGGCGTAACAATTAAATATTTCGGTCTGAAAGACGTGTGTTGGAAAAACTTTTCGAAATATCTTAATTTGGCTGTAATAAGGTATTAGGTCGTATATAATTTACTCCCTTATTATAAACTAATCGAAATCGAAATGAGGAAAAGCGTTTGAACCAACAAACCTGTCGTTTAAAAAGCCTCCGTATAGTTATAAAGTTTTCCAAATTTTTATAGTCGGTGAAAATCATAAACAGACGTATCGTTCCCCAGAGATTTACGTTTTATACTTTTAAATAGCTAATAATTCCGAGTAACCTTTTGCCGTAGATTTTGTCATTATATTCTGCGGACAACGAACGACGAAAGTAATACATTACCGGGCGTAGATTGACGTAGTCGTCGCATTGAAAAAGACAGTCGCCCAAAGCCTAAGCAAAGTAATTAATTTTTAAAAAGGTGTCACGATTGGGATTCCATTAAGCGAATATAGGTTAGCAAAGGAAGTTGAACTTAAGCAGTTCGAAAACAGCTTCTTTTTCTGGCCACTAATGGAAAAATCTATTTGTGTAAGTTAGCCGAAATAATAATTTAATAAACGTAAAATAGTGGCGAAGAAAATACCGGTAAAGGTTAAAAAAACAAAAGAAACCATTTATTCTTAAAGCTAACGTGGGAATTACCTATTTCCGGATAATTTGTAGCTTTAATAGGTTTATAAAGACGCCAGCGTTAACGTCGATAACGAATCGTGGGTATTTGGGTTTTTAAACGTCGAATTTATTTTTCAATATGTCGAAGTAAAGTTTTATAACGTTCAAGGCATTAAGAACTCATTTTACCATTATGTTATAAACGTTAAGTGTACCATTAGAATATAAGAAAATATCGTCTAAGTAGGCAAAGTAAAAAATGTTTAAAAAGAGGCATAACAAATTTTTTTTATACCGTTAAAGGTAGTCAGTACAATAAAAGGGCAGAGGACTGTAACAAGTTATTTGAAAAGATTAATATGTATATGGAATGCGGTTTTCCACTTGTTTACTTCCTTAATATAAATTTTATAAAAAGTGGTTTTAATATTAAATTTTATAAATAATTTAACTTAGGAGATATTTACGAACGTTTTCTTAATAAGTGGGAATAGATAGTGATTTATCTTCGTAATAACGATAAGACGAAGATAATTGACATAAAAACTTAAATTACCCCGGTATTTTTTAACAAAGATTACGGGGTTACCCATTAAAAAACTATTCGTTCGGATATAGTCTTAGTCGAATAGCTTATGTAACGTTTTTCGTAATACGAGGAAATTTTGTCGCTATATTCCGTATAACGGGCCTTACGAAACCTTTAAGGGTTAGCCCTCATTATAGGTATAAAAAATGATTTCAAAATCTGTTTCAGAGCGGTAAAGCGTTAGCTTATATCTGAGAGCCTTATAGAATAAAATAGTGAACTCTTTAAAAGAGCCGTGAAGTTTTCTCGTTGACGGAAATGAGTAGCGTCGGGACGAATACTTTATTAATATTTTCGAAGATAACGGCTATGAGCCGCGTAATAGCGGCTCGCTTCCTATAAGCCTTTCACAAAATGGCGTGAAATATAGCGGTGCCGACCCCTTTGGACGTCTTTTACATAAACGCGAATCTCCGTTCCCAAACGCGATAATTACTCGTCCATGCTAAAAGTAATATATACTCCGAAACGGCGTAAGTAACCTATTAGCATTTTATGTAATGCTTACCTAAAATAACTTCGTATTACAGGTAGAGGATAATATAAACTTATATTCGGTAGGAGTATTTATTAAAATCTATATTTAAAAAGGTTACAGAAGAAATAAGTTGTAAGACGAAGTTTGGTATGTAATAAGTAGTTTTATCGAGTCGTTAGGATATGAGAGGAATACGCGGTAACTTTAAGCGGCTGATAAATTACTTACTTGCGGCGTTATAGTATTTTAAACATATATCTATTCAATTGTAAAGAAAGTAAATAAAAATATAACGTAAATTCGTTAATAACAGAGATTCATTAAATAGTTAAGACTGAGTTATTAAGTCGAATTGAAGTTTTGTCAACTCATATATACGATTATACACAAAACTTAAGCTTTTCACTTTCAAAAATTAATAAAATATTCGGTTGAAATAAGATGGCTTTTTATAGTAACCTTAATGTTAAAGCCATTTAGACGCTACGTTAGGTCTAATAGGCAGTTACGAATACGATAACCGTCCACGTCGTACTGTAAATACAATCCGAAGTTTTTACGACGGGAAAGTTCCGAATAGTTAACCTAAATAGTGCGCTATTTAGGAGCGTTTCGAAAGGTATTTACGCCAGTTGTACCGATATTACCCTAGGTATCACGAGTGAGTATATTGTCACTATTATTTCTATTACGTAGGATACTTTTAGTAACAATGCTAATACCACTGTAATGAATACGGAGGTTATAAAGGCTTCTATCGATAAGTTAAACATAAACGACCTATTAATTGTAATATATAGATATACTATGGTGAAGTAAAGTATTAGTTAATATTTCGTTAATAAATATTTTGAAGATGCCAAACTTAGCGGTGGATTTCTAGGCTATGTTGCCAACTTTTGTAAATAATGCCTTTTAAACGTTTTAAAACCGTAAAAACTCTCGCGAACTCCTGAATTTATATTCGTAAACTAAACGATAACGGTTTTAGTTGCTTTGAGGTCGTATTAATAAGTACGAAACATAACTTTAAAGGCATTAAGGTTGATAATACCGCCGTTGCCGCCGCGGATATAGTAACTCTTTATAACGGTTTTTGAAAATCTTTTGAAATATTGAAAAATAACGTAAAAGTAATCTTTTCTGATATCGATAAACTTCTGGGCCCCACGTAACTTACTTAATATTGTAGCTTTTAATGTTGGTAATCGTAACTTGACATCGGAAAATTTAACCGGCTAATTAAAGGGTTTGTATTTGGGTCGTTAACTTTCGTCGAATGGGGCGCCAATATCGTAATCTGAGTCGGAAAAATCCGAATCGTCGTCGTTTAAAAAGCTTACACGGTACCCAGTAGGGAACGTCGTAATAACTACGTCGTTCGTAACTTGTGTAAGAAAAACCTCTTAAAGGGAGTATCGTCCCGAAAACGTCAACGTACCGATAATTTCGAATTATTGAATTATATCCGTTATCATATTTAATATTTCGGTATTTCGTTATTTTGAATGTAAAACGGATTTCCGAAAACTTTGGTCGCGCTCAACAAGCTTTAGACATAAGGTGTCGGTGAAACGTTCGTATTAAGTTATAAAAAAATGGTATTAGGCCACTAAAGAGTTTTAAATCTGTTTTTAACGTTTATATTAAAAAATTACTTCAATCTTGAAAGGTCCAAATTCGAAAGGTTAGAGGGAAATGATATTTCCTTAGGCTATATCCATTGAAGAATAGTTCAATACCATCGGGAAAAACCTCGAGGCTTATATTTCAAGGGACTAAAACCGAAGCTATTGTTCAATATAGCCGGATTCTGTTTAGAAACCTCGATGAAAAATAAAGAAGAAACTCCTTTTAGGGAGCTGTTACAAAGCTGTAGAAGATATTGTCACCCGGTAATATGACGTGTGTCAGCGTGTTCTTATACACCTTCCGAGTGGCTTTAGAGCGCTGTAAGAATGTGAAGAACTACCAGGATTGGATTTTTGGTAAATACTAGCCAGGCAAAAGCCTATGAAATTTTTAACCAGCTTATTGGCGTTGATATTAACCTTGAAATCGAGGGTCTTAATATTATTGAAGCAAATAAGGAAGGGAGTGGGGTATTTGGAGATATCGAATATAATTTCTAATAATAGTTTGAATTACCGTTATCCCTAGTAACGATAGTTATTCGTTTGTGCTAAAGCGAACTTTAGCCTTGTCAGTATTTAGACGATTAATTTCGGTGGTTGTAGTGATTTCTCTTCGTAATGCTACATATTACGAATAGATTTTTATTAGATAACTTATTTTCGCTGTATCTGGTATAATACCTTGAAACTTATGATCCACGTAACGATAGCAGAGGTTAAATGTGTATGAGAGGTTAAGGGCTTGTTTTGGGTAAAGGTAAGGGTTTTTACTACTTAAGTGGTATAGGAAGTCGTAGTTAGCTAATTATTAAGCCGCATTAGGAGTAGTGTTTTTATGCTACTTAATTTACTTGGAGGTATCGTTGCCGTTAAAAGCCTTATTATCTTTGAAGTTTGTGATATAGTCTAAATAGACTTGTTTGTAAGTAATAGTATATTGGATATAGTATATTACCTTTTTTTATTATGTTTGGTAGTGGGGTAGCGAGTTAACCAATAGCTAGATTTGCTACAGATTTAATTTCATTTTCTATTATTACGACGATAATTTTAAAGCTAACATGTCCTATTGAATTTTACTCTTATTGGAGCCAGCGTGGTTGTGGCTTCCAGTTTGCAACCGTTGTATTAGATCCTGAGCATTGATGGGGCTTATAGCTATACTTATAGTCGATATAGTTGACTACAATACGGTTTTTTCATTTACGTTACAAAAGTTGCCAACTTAGTGGTATATACTAAACGAGTTTGGTATACGTATTATTACGCTTATAAGCGAAAAGCGTAACTAGTTAAAAAAGTCTTCATAAGTAGCATCTAGGCGATATAAGGCGTATTTAAATTCGTTAATACCTGTAACGGTTATCCGTTCCTATTTGCGAAGTGTAGCTTCGATAGTATAGGCCTTGCATATTGTCTATCATTATAATATAAACCCATTAAGTATCTGGTTCAATACATTCATTGGTATGTTTTTCTTTTTTTCGTGCTATTATTGTAGTTCATCTTATAGTAGCCCAATCCGTATAATATTAGGAAAAGTGGATATTGTATTCGAAATAACTTTTTATATTATTGTAAACTTCTAGGAAAGTAGCTATTCGGATTAAGAAGGTTGGGTAATAATCTTTTGTGTATTTTCGTTAAAGATTTCTGGAAATAGTAAGCAAAAACCAAAAGGAAGAGTTTCCATCCATTTTTTTTAAAAGGGTATTATTATCGTATTCAAAAGGTTGTAGTTTTTATTATTATACGTTTTAACGTTATTTAATATTCTAGAGAAATCCGTGAAAATCTTGTATTTAATGTTGATTATTTTGACAGGTTTTGAAGGAAAGTCGCAATATTTATTTTAGTTTTTATTGGAGTTTTCCTAGAGTTTCAACCTTAAAGCCTCTTAGCTATAGTATTAATAGTAATTGCTAGTCGCCTGTCCCGTGGGATATAGTTTCATGGTAGAGCTTATGGCAAGTTCGCATACATAGGTAAACCTGCTAGAGGAAGGCTTTTAAGGGGCTTGGCGATTCTAATTGAAAATATCGGGGGTAATAAGGGCTTGGAAGTTTTGAGAGATTTGACGATCTTGTTTAATTTATTGGTGAATGGCGTTAAAGTTAATGCTTTTACCGCGTTAGCAGTCGTTTCCTCATACGCTTTGCCGCCGTTAACGGCATACTCTGCGCTATTACTTAAGGTATTGTTATATCGAGCACGATAACGGATTCCTTGTTGTTAGCACATGAAGAGACTTAACTTAGTTGGAGGTTGAGGGAAGGTTTCTTTGAACGCATGTAAGGGCGTTAAGGTTTTTTAACACCCTTTTCTTTAGGGCGTGGAGTTTAGGATTATTCATTAAATAAAGTTAGTTCAAAAAGGGTTAATGTTAGCTTTGCATTACCTTATACTAGTACGTAAACCCCTTGTCGTTTAAATTCTAATTTAAGCATCCACTTTACCCTTTTTAAAATTAACCTTTACATGTTAATAGTTTATTTATTAAAGAAGTTACCATAATTTAGAAAAATGCGATCGTCGCGGTAAATTTCTCGCTGCCGTCTTGATCGACAATATTATTGCCGACGAAGTTGACCAGGTGTTTTTCCGTTGACTTTTCGTTGACATTGAATCCTTAAATATTTTTATCGTAATGCTTTATAAAGAGGGGTCGGGGGCTTTAATTAGATCCTTCCTAATAAGGTCGATAATGATATCAAATCGAACACGTTTTGAAGTAATCTTAACTATCGGTCTAGTATAGGTCTTGTTGTTTTGGCCTAAAGTCACGTAAAAACTTGGAAACTTGGCGTTGAATTATATAACGTAGCTCTTTTGGCGTAACTTGGTATTTTTGGGTGTTTTCGCCTAAAGCAACAAGTTTACCAATTGAATTGATGCAGGGCAAGTAAAAAGAGTAAAGTTGAGGAAAAGGTTCGGTATAGGAGGTAGAGGCAAAGGTTATGTACAGGGTTATATTAAACTTTATTTGTTATTTAGACGTATGACTTAATCATTCTTGCAGTAGTAGCACCTGCAGTAATAATAAATTAGGCGTTTGCCACCTTGTTATTGAAGACTTTAAACAGTTTATCTTAAAGCTTTTTAAAAATGATTTTGTAAATATTTTTGGTGTTTTCAATAGCAATACCATTGTTTACTTCCAGATTTCCGTTGTGGACTGACGCAACTCATAATTATTTTCTATTTTCTTGCCATTGTGTACTAACGAAATACTAATAGGGGCCCTTTACAAAAATTTTTCCTCTACCCTAGCCGCTATTATTAACGTAAAGCGTAATCGTAAAATAGCCTTTTATTTTACTTAGCCAATCTGTATGTAATGATAACACTCAATACCAGTGAGTATATAGAAGGTGTCAGAGGGTTTATGTTATCAAGAAGGTAGTAGAGGTGCTGAGTGAACAATATCGCAACCGTGCAAGTAATGATCAAAAGTCGTAAGGCTATTTAGAATATACTAAGACTGAATACTTAGATTGACAACTGAAGAGCTATGAAGGAAATACTATCAATGTGGTAATAACCGTGTCCTTATATATTCGTGCCTTCATACCGTCTTCAGTACTAGATCTCTTGGATCAGTGCTGAGCCCGCTGATCCTGGATCACTTGGATCAGTACTGATCCCACTGATCCTAATCACGTGATTGGCTTAATCATTTTCCTGCTGATAAATGAGAGGTGTTCTCCGCCTGATGTGTTGGACTTCAGGCTCTAAATGGCTCAGCTGCATGCTGGCCTGCTTCCTGATCCGCTATCATGCTTGGGTCGTAACACTGTGCCTAACCCAATAAGTACTCATTAGTGTTGGTAGGGATTTAGACATTGTAATGTTGTCGATTCGATTGGTTGAAGTAACAGTAGTATTGTATTGATCAAGTTGTAGATGTATTCTTCTAGGTTTATCAAACCGCTAGCCGGTCTGCTCAGTAATTCGTATGGACAATTGCTTGGCCCGTGTCCTATTGGGAAGTAGCCACATACTGTACTTGCTTTGCAGCCAATACAGTAGGCCCACAAACAATATACTCAACTTGCAGTCAATATAGTTCACTTTACTGTAAGTAAAGTTGACCAACTACACTGTAGATATTACTATTCCAACACCTCGTCAATAAAGATGGGTAGGAGTATTAGTTTAATATTATCAATAATCTCATCTATTAGCCCTCCATTTCATACAAGTGGATTATGCGAAGCATGCTGACCTTTAAAGTTTACGACATAATGACTAGCTTGAATATAGGTCTAGCCTTGTAAAAAACCCTGAACTTTATTACTAAATTGCTAATAATTCCCCTTATACCGATAGTAATTTATATCGACTTACGAAGCTTATTCGAATACCTTTCAAAGCTCAAAAAAATTAGTGAAAAACGTCAGATAATCGACGTAATAGTATTCTGTAGAGCCTACAAAATCAAAGAGATTAAGAAGTTCTAATAAATTGATGGGAAAGATAATCTTACTAACGTTATAACGAATATATTGCCAAAAAGGCCTTTAAAAAGTTTGTTGACAGTAATAGACTGATAATACGTATTAAGAGTTACTTTAATAGGCTACCTCATAAGGCCAAGTCATGTACCAGCAGAAAAGCGTGTGTTAAAAGACTAGAAGACTATTAGGGAACTGGTGATGGCGAATTTTTTGAATGGTACGGTTAAATCGGAGGTTGTTATAGGTCTGTAAGGAAAGACTAATTTATGGGTACTAATAAAGTCGGAATTTAAAGCCGTAGGATAATTAAAAGTAAAAGTGGTTAATTTGGGCGTGGAAGTCAATTGGAATTGAAGGAGTTTGGCCAGCTAAATAGGACGTAATTAGGTAGTAACCGGAAAAGTTTAGTCGATTATACTAGCGTGGACGTACAAAATAAAAAGCTGCCAATATTGAAATAGTAGTAATTACAATGTAGTAAGTCCACTTTACTTACAGTAAAGTTAACTATACCGACTGTAAGTTGATTTTATTATTAGTAGGCTTATTATATTTGTCTGTAAGTAAAGTAAGATATACGCTTATTTCATATTGAAGAATGAGGTAAGCAGTTGACCATATAAATTACTATATAAACCAGCTAATAATCTGGCAAACCTAAAACAAGCAATCTACCATTGGATCACGTAATACTACTTCTACGTCGACCAATTAAATAAACAATGTTGCAATGTCCAAAGCCCTACCAAAAAACGATTTTTAAATTAGTATTAATAGTTTTATGTATTTCTCTATACAGTTGTTAGTAACTAAACATCAAATTGGACTGGTAGGTTTTAAAAACAACTTTACGATTAAAAGAGGGTTAAGTAACGCCTAAATGTCGTTTTCTACCCCGAAACTAACGATATCACCAAATATACTAATTAAAAAGTCTTAATATACCTACATTCTTCTTCGTTTATATTTAACTTCACTTCAATAGCTAACTACCCGGTTATCAACTAGCGTTAAATAATAAGGATACAACTACTATCTGTATTAACCCGTGTCATTTTAATTTACGACTATTAAATCAACTTTATATAACTTGTATAGCGCTTAATTCTCCTAGCTATGGCGTCCCGCGCAAAAAACGAAGAATTCGTTTAGCGTATCCGCAATATTACGAAGTTCGTATATGCTGTAACAAAGGCTACGTAACAACGTATAAAGAAAACCGCTAATAAGTAAAGCTCTCTCTCGGAATATTTTCATATTGGTAACGATGTCTAACTTTTCCTTCAAAACCACAAGCTAAATAAGTTTTGAAAAAAGTTAAGTTAACTTTATAACAAATATCGTATAACATGTATTATTAGTTTTGATATTATTAAATTGAACGTTCCCAAAAAAAAAATCCTCTTTTGGAATAATATTACATGCAATACAGTAGGTCAACTTTACTTATAGTAAGGTTGACCGTATTGCATGTGTATTACTTTGTGTGGAGACTTACCGCATTGAGTGTAAGTCGAATCCAGTTTGCTGCACTTGACTCTTGGGCACGGGCTAAGCAATTGACTATACAAATTACTATGCAGACCGGCTAGCGGTCTGCCAAAACTAAAACAATACATCCACCATCTGACGACTGCAATACTACTGTTACTTCGACTAATTTAATCGACAACGTTGTAACGTCTAAGGCCTACCAATACTAATCAGTGCTTATTAGGTTAAATACAGATTAGCTAAGTAAAAGAAAAGGTTACCTTCCGGTTGTTACGTTTTACGTTAACGTTATGGTAAAGGAAAGATTTTTACGAAAGGCTTTTACTATTGCGTCAATTTTTACGACAGTACATAAGAAAGACTTTTAGACTATATCAGTCTTTATGGCAAACTAGAGGTAACAACGGTATCTCTATTAAAAACACCAAAAAATCTTCATTAATCCTTTTTAAAAACGTCAAGATTTACTATTAGCAGTCTTAAAGTTCGATAAGTTGGTAAACGGCTAAGTTAGTACTACTATGTGTACTACTATTATATAAAAAAAGAAAAACCATTAAGTCCCCACGCCAAACAATCATAACAAATAACCTCCGCCCTTTACCACTAATAAACGACCGTCGACCTTACCCTTTACACTAAACCTTGACCCTACTTCATTTTTTTTACTCCCCATATCACTTTAATATTAGGTTTACTACTTTAAGTGAAAACACTAAGTTACGCTAAAAAAAGCTATGATACGCAACTCTACATTAAATCGCAAAGTTCCCACGCGACTTTACGCCAAAATACCAAGTCTTTATGCCTAAAATTACAAAATCATTCGCCCTATAAAAGTCAAAACGACAACATAACTACTGAAAACGCTTACTTTAAAACTATCACCAACCCTACTAGCAAAAAAGCAATCAAAGCCCTTGGGCAACTTTTTACCAAATTCTATAACTATAACCTTTAGGTACGGGACATCGATAAAACCTCAACCGAGAAATACCTTACCAAGTTAGTTGGCTATTATATCGTTAAATACTGTAATGCCGACAAACTTAAAAACGCCTTTAATATTTTTCGTAATCGCTTTAACGATTGAACCATCAATATATAAACTTCGGTGTAAAGAAGGGTTGAAATAATGATTAAAATGAAACCTAAACGGTAAGATGTTTACCTATTAACTTAAGGAACTATAAGATTAACATAAAAGCTTTTCGACTTAACCTAGCTTTAAAAATACCTTTAAGAAATACGGCTTAAATGAAACAAGGTTAAGGAACCCAACTGCCTATATAGACGATTCAAGGGACCTTTAACTCATCTTTAGTTAAGATAAGCCTTTTTACGCGTTAGTGATAAAAAATCAGTTAATTTACTCGGCGGTTTCGTACCTCTACGTAATAATGCGAAATACGCCTTTAGTAACAGTAGGGCACGTGAAGAAACGGCCGTTAACGCGGCCAGAGGTATTGAAATCGGAGTTTTACACCAGTTAATTAAGTAAGATTGTTAGACCTCCTAAAATCTTCAAACACTTATCACCACTTAGTAATTTAGCTGCTAAACACCTTAAAAACCTTCCCCCTTTAAATTCGCCTACGCGTACGAACTTACTACAGGTCTTATTACAGAACTTTACCCCTCGGGATAAACTATTAATAACTACCCTTAATACTGTACCTCGAAAGCTTTAAGGCTTAAATTACCAGGAAATACCATTTAGGGCTAGGATAAATATCACGGCCTTTTTCCAAAACCTATTGAAATAGTAAATATTAATTACTAAATTTTTACAGACTTCGTCAAAATTTGAAACGATACAAAAAAGTATAATAAAAAGCCTTATAACCTCCTTAATACTAAAATAATACCCTTTTTAATCACTTCTAAGTTAATAGAGATTCTACTTCTTGGTTTTTACTTATTGTTTTCCGAAATTCTTACAAGGCACGCTAAGGATTATTACTTAACCTTCCTAAATTACGCCACTACTTTTCGTGAAGTTTACAATGATATAAAAAGATAATTAGAATAAGACGTCCAACTTGTATAATACCATATAAACTAAGTTACTTCGAGGTAAACTATAATAATAGCAAAAAATAAAATAGAGGAAAGACCAATAAACGTACTTAACTAAATAATTCATAAGTTAATATTGAGCCAAAAAGTAATGGGGAAAGCCCTCGTTAGTGAAGCTATACTTCATGAGTAGGTACGGGTAGCAATCATGGGCGTTAGTAAGTTCGAATACGCCTTACAACGCTTAGATGCCACTTGCAAAAGTTTTTTAGTTAATTTCGTTTCTTTTTTGCCACCGCGATAAGGCGTATACCAAACTCGTTTAATATATACTCCCAAGTCGGTAACTTCCTTAACGTAGAAAAAAACGACCTTACGATAATTAATTACGTCGACCGCAAATACGGGCGTTTATAACGCCTAAGGTCTGGCCTAATAAAATCAGATTGAAGATAATAACCACGTTGGCGCTAATAAAATTCAAGCGGACCTGTTAATCAAAAGTATTATCGTTATAATAATAGCAATAAATGTAGAATCTATGGTAATTTTGGCTATTAGTTTACTCGACACCCCCTGTTCAACATAATGATAAAAAAGCGTTATACCACATTTCATACCCTATTACTTTTTAATAGTATTCCTTAAATTAAACCGCAAACTTTAAAGGCGATAAACTAATTAACGTCTTTAACATCAAGAAAATCAAGTAATACGAAAACACTACTTCTGATACGGCTTAATAACTAGCTGACCACGCCTTTTTATATCGTTTAGGTGGTGAAAACCTTTACCTTTGCCCTAAATAAGCCCTTAACCCCTTAAATACCTTTAACTTTCGCGATCGTTACGCGGATTACACGTTTTAAGGTATTATACTAGACATAGGGGCAATAAGGTACTTAACAAGAGGCTATTCGCAATATATAGTGTTGTAGAGGGAAATTACTAAAGCTACTGATATTAATCATTATAATACGGGTAAGGTTAAAGTTGACTTTAGCCTAGGAGAATAACTATTGTCACTAGAGATAACTATAATCTAAACTGTTATGGAAACGATTACGTTCCATATTCTTAAGTCCCTTACCCCTTTCCTTTTTTACTTGGAAAATATAAAGACTCTCGGTATCAATGTTAACGTTAGCGCAAACGAGATAGTTAAAAAAGGTTAAAGGTTTTTACTAGCCTTTAAGTAAGAGCACCTATGGTTTTATCTTCAAATCCTGGAAGTAATAATGTTAAATCTGATGGAGCCGGGGATACGTTAATTACACTGGCGCTTTAACTACCTAGCCATTAAAAGGCCATACAAAGTCCTAAAGTTCGTAGGGCATAACGATATAAAATACTTTACCCTGAAAACTATTAAAAGGCTTTGTTACTACTGTTAAACGCATGACCAAGCTCCCGGGAGATTTAAGTTTACATTAAAAAACGATAAATTTTTTAATTTCGAGACCTTCGTTAATGTGTTTTACTTAAACAACAAACCTATTTTTTACGTCGTTAATTCCACAACTTTCTTTTATGGGGTTAAGTTTTTAAAGTCCCTTGCGATAAAGAATACATTGAAATCGTTAAGCATACTATGGATTAACATATACCTAGGTCCACCTAGCATCATCGTCTATGATACTGATACAAATTTTGCTACGGTGGAATTTTAAAAAGATGCCAAAATAATGGGTATCTAATGTAAACAGGTACCTGTAAAAGCCTGTTGGAGTATTAAAAAGGTTAAAAATGTATACATATCCTTACGTTAAAGATTAAAAGCTTTACAAATTCGAAGGCACGATTACAAAAAGCAGTAAAAGGGTTAAACGATATTATAGGCTTTAATGGCTTAATGTCAACGCTTTAAGTTTTTAAAGCGTACCTTTGCTTAACGAGTAAATTCCCGCCCTCGACAAGTACTCAAAAACGTGTTACGGCCTCTAGCAAAGCTCTTAGGTAACTACAAAGATAATCGGTACGCTGTCAGATTAATAACACCCTTAACACCAAAAACGGCCCTTTAATAATCGACGTTCTTTCTTTACCATTTTAAAGTAAAGTACTTGTATAACGGAAGCTGGGTAAATATAAGGGCCTATATACGATATTAAATATCGTAAACTTTAAAAAAGTTATTAAAACTACTAAGGGTCATATACCTTTCCGAACCACTTAGGTTATGCCTTATATCAAGGTTATTTAAGATAAATACCCTTAAGCTCCTTAAGTAATGCAACTGAGCCAATACGAACTTCTTTCATCCGTTATTAATAAGCTAATGGAACGCCGCCGGCGCGAAAGACCTCTGAAAAAGAAAAACGTTAAAGAGGAGGAATACATATCGGATAGTATATATAAGACTTCTTGGGTAAGTAGGAAAGAAAAAGATATCGAAAACTTAATATTAAAACTCCGGATACAAAGAATTATTGAGACATTTGGCTAACCTTTTAAAGAAAGCGACAAAGTTGAGATTAATGACCTATTAACTCAAAAGGTTATATAATTCGTATCGAAAACCAATTTTAACCTTTAAAACCTAAATGTTACAATATTTAAGTCGAGGATTATTTACGAAGTTAAAGGTAAGATTACGTGGCAACTGTATGAAAAATCACGTTTAATCGCTTAATAATACGGTAATAGAAGTAAAGACCAGATCCTTAGATAATTGCTAAAAATCTAGAAAATTAGCTAACGTTTCGTCGTCGTTTTAATAATGAGTTTGTTAATAAAAATCAAAGGTAAATTTACGTTTAATAGCTGTAATATAACGTAAACCAATACAAAGTTAATAATTGATTTATAACGGGTCATATTACCAAAAATATTTTAGGAAATTCGTATTATATACCTTTTAGATACGGTAATACGTTATATTAAGCTATTATATAGAATAGCTAAAATAAGAGTTTACTGGTTTTTAACCTATTAGTCGTATTTTAAATCACGGTTAGCGATAAAGTCTTTAACCTACGACCATTATTTGTTGATAACGTAGAAGAAGAACTTCGGCGTAGTAGGTATGTAAACTAACGATACCCTTTTCGTTGAAACGGCTGGCATTATGACATTGGAATAGCAAGCGATTAAGGATTCGAAGTTTTAAAATTGTAAGCCGGTAACGACGTTAACGGAAAACATTTAACTAAACTTTAATAAATTATCAATCCGCATATTTGGTATTAATACCTGCCTTAACTTTCATTAAAAAGTCAAAAACGTTATTTTGACTACAATTGAGAAAACCAACGATGTCAAAGTTTAACAGTAATTAAAATAACGTATTCGAGGTACCTATATCATTACCTTATACCAACTAGAAGCCTTTTACGATTTATCTATTACGGTACAAATACAAACACCAATGAATAAGGACTCTAACCAAGTAAATAAAAGGCTTAAATGGCAAATGCGAAATCTGGACTGGGGGATTAATATAATTCTAATGACCTTTTAAAAGCCAAACTAATAATTGTTACGGACGGATTCTTCACAAATAACACCGACCTATTTTAACATATTGGCTTTATAATAACCCTCGTTAATAAAGATAAACAAAAAACCCCATTTTAATATTATTGATAACTTTATCCACTAAACCTTAATTAATTGTAATAGGATTACACGAAGTGTACTAACCTTAAAGGTCTACGTTATAATGGTAGTCTTTAATGTAAGCATAATACTATGGGAGACTCTTAACCTTATCACCAGGCAGTTAAAGATTCCTCCTATCCCGGTAGTAATTTGTACCGACTTAAGAAGCCTTTTTGAATACCTTTTAAAAATCGGAATTACCAGCGAAAAAAACGATTGATAATCGACGTTATAACACTCTGTAAAGCCTACCAAAAGAGGGAGATTAAGGAATTCCGATGGATCGATGACAAAGATAACCCCGTAAATGCTATAACGAAGGTTACATTAAATAAAGCCCTAAAAAGGTTTTTGAATAGCAATAGGCCAACCATAAGTATCGAGGGCGACGTTAATAGGCCTCTCGGAAAGCCCAAATCACGTAATAGCGTAAAGGAATGTGCTAGTAAATTGGAAGATTGCTAGGGAATCAATAATGGTAATCTATATAAGTGGTAAAGTTAAAGTGAAGGCTTGCGAAGGGCTATAATGGATTTTTTTATATATAAATTAATGAACTATGATTTCGAGGAAACGGAGAAATTAAGGCTTAATGAAGTTAATTTACATACAAGTGGGTGCAAATCAGTATAAAAGCCAACTGGAATTAACAATGGTCTGACTAGTTAACGAGGAGGCAATTTAATGGTAACTGAAAAAGATTGTTTAACTACACTGGCATATGCGCAAAAACTAAAAATCCTCTAGTATTGGAATAATATTACATGCAATGAAATAGGTCAACTTTACTTTGTGACACGGGCCAAGTAATTAGCCATACAAATTACTATGCAAACTGGCTAGCGGTCTGCCAAACCTAAAATAATACATCCACCATCTGACTACTACAATACTACTATTACTTTGACCAATCGAATCGACAACGTTGAAACGTCTGAGGCCTACCAATATCCCTGTTTCTATATAAACCAATTTATTAGAACCGCTAAAAACCCGTTTCTGTGCCAATAAACCCGTGACTTTGAATTATAAGCTATTAATATTGTAAATAACAACAGTGAAGCAAACCGAAATATTACAGTAAAATATTTTACGAATTCGAAATAAATCTTAGGTAAGCCGCCCCTAACGTAATGAACATCCGAAACGATAAGTTTTAGTGAAATGGATAGGTTATATATACCTAACTTAAAAACCTCTTTCGAACTTTTCTAATACTACGGCTCTCGATTCTTTCGAACTACGTTATAAGTCGGCTAAATACAACAAGGGGCCTATCCACCTATCTCGTAAGTGTGATTAAAATATTACACTTTACGTTACTAAATAGCGTGAAATAACTTTTATACGGGTACCGAATTTGAATTGAACTGATATTCCCAAATAACCAAAAAAATCGAATATATTATTAAACTCGCCGTTCTTGAAGTTCTTTCCTGGCCTTTTCTTACTCATCTCCACCAATTTACTCAAATTGGCGTTAAAACGACTCAACTTACCATCTATTCGCTTGGAAAATTCGACTAGTTGCTTCGTCGCTTTGCAATACGTTCTATACTTGTTTATTAACCGCGATATTCACGTTTTCTTTTCATACGTTTATTTACTTAAAAACTACGCTCCTTATTCAAAAGATATACAACCTGCAGGCCGCCACAATGGATAGGAGTAATAGGTATCAAGCTTAACACTCCACGATTGTAAACCTTTCTTTATATAATACGACGGATTTTTAAAGCTATTTTAGCTATAATGACCTATATTTATAAGTTATTTAACCGCTCGTTAATACGTAAAAAAAGTCTTACGAATAATTAACTTACTTAGGTTCAAGTATCAAAAGCTAAATAGGCTTTAAATACCTTTTTCATAATCTTATTTATATTGGAGTTTAAGTTGAAATGCGTATATATATAATGGAAACTACGGTTTGTAACGCTAATGAAGCAAAAACGATAACGGGTACCGGTATTTAACCGTTTATTAACAGTTTTTTAACGGTAATATAAATTCAAGTTACCTTTAGTTTCTTAACAAAAATTACTTCAATCCTACATTATCCGGTAAAAGTTTTTAAAATACGTTTACTTATGTAACTCAATAGGGTACATATTTATAACCTATAAGGTAAAGAACTATACGTTCGTGAACAAAGATGAAGCAGTTTCCAAACAAATATAATTATTTACCTAATAACCTTATTAATGAACTTCATTAATTAGGGACTTATTTTTAAATCTATAAACGACGGTAACAATAATAATGAAAACTAAAAATAAAAGGAAGAGGAAAATATTTCTTTTTTTGCTAGAGAAATAGGCGTTAAGTGAAAGCACGGCTAGAGATTGTTGTATTATGAAAAAATGGTTGTAAAAATGAAGTTTTTGTATTTCAAAAGGAGGTCCTACGAAACTATTTATTGGGAAGGAGGGGCGATAACGACGCTTTTTATATGGTGTCAAATTGTTGGATAGCCTGAAACCTTTTACGCGATACTATAACGTTTTAAACCGCTACGAAACGGTTGTTTCTTACTTTCCATACCCCTTAGTTCGCCAATACCTTCTTTTACCTTCCATACCACGCCACAAAAGGAAGGGGGAGGGGGGTAGAGAGGGGTGGTAAATTGAAAGGTAATGTTATAGCCTAATGCCTAGGCTAGTGGTTACCAAAAATACTGCCCTAATAGTTATTATGTTCTTACGGCGCTCCATAGCCGCTTGGACGCCGTATGAAAGCATGCCCTTACACGTTATGTGACCAGGTTACTCCTTTTTCTACTGCTCTGTAGCAGCTCCCTAGTAAAGGTTTATCATCTCCTCTTTATTGAGGTTTATAGACAGAATTCGACCACATGAAGCGACAGCTCCGGCTTCGGTCCCTTCATAAAAGCCAACGTTTTCAGAAAAAATATGAAAAGCGATAAACATCTATACGAACCTTATAACCCGATACATATACACCATGACCTAAAACATGACCTCCCACCCCATCCATACCCTACTAATTGGGGTAACTATATAAATATTACGAATTTGGTCAAATTGTAAAAGAGAAACGAAAATTACAATGACAAACTTTACGATATATTTAATAATAAGATCTGTAAGATGTTGAAAACCTATAAAAGATTAGATATTAAATTCTTTCAATATCATATTATCTTATTCTGTATACTAATCGAATAAACTCAAAAATGGTATATATATCATTTAATGTAAGTAGATAAATTTCCAAAGTGCTACAACCACTAAAAGATATATTTTAAAACTCAAAACACATATATATTATTATATAGGAATTGAATGAATACTTCATAGATATCTACTCAAAATAACCATAATAATACAGATAAGTTACTATTGAAAGTACTAATTATCTTATTAATCAAATTAAAAAAATGTTAAACCTCTTTTGGACTGGAATATAAAGGCAATGAACTGTTTATTTAAGTAAATGAAAAGGTATATCGTAAAAATCCAAACTTTAATCTTATTTTCTTTAACTCGAAAAAAGATTTGAAAACTTTTTGTACGAGCCTCAAAACGTTATTGAAAACCTCGATACGCGAATAAGCGGGAATTTGATTGGATTTTATAACTGGGAAGAGAAAATACGAAAACTTGTGAAAAACAAAAACCGACCTTATCGAGATAATTCACCACGTTTTAGATTGGCGATTGAAAGTTTATCAAAAAAAAAAAAAAAAAGCCTTAAACAATAATATAAGGGCAATAATTGTTTCGAAAAAGTTCCAGAAATCGAAGATAAGGAAGATAATATCGAGGGCACCCTTACAACTAAGTATGAGCTTATCACGTATACCACTATATACATGCAACAACATACTAGACTTTACGGGTTTCCGAACACGATATATTATATATAATGAAGTCGGTTATTAATCGACTAATTATTTGGTATAAGAATTGATTCTCGTTAACCAACAACTTGAAGCTTAGTACGAATTCGAATATTGGATAAAAAAGAATTTTACAACGTATACCACCAATTACGATTGTATTAAAAAGGAGTTCGAAAATTACCTGTACGAATTTATTTTTAGGAAAAAGGATTCAATGAAGGACAAGATTTACGTAACGATCGAAAATACGGAAAAACACAAACGGGTATTAACATACCTATAAAATACCTTATTTTTACATAATATACGCTAGAATCGTGCGAGTCGTGTATTGAAAGTTTATGTAATGTCGTAATTTACATAATTTAATAGGTATAGTTACCGGTTCCCAAGTATTATATTAAATACCAAGACAACAGAAATCTCGACCGCCGGAAAACGATAATTCAACGTTTTTACGATGAAATTTCCCAATTTTTTCATTTGATCAGATACGAAAATACCGCTAAATTCTGTTGGGTAAAGATAAAGCGTCGTTATTCGACATAATAATAGTAAATAGGATATTGAAACTGGTAAAATGCTATATAATACATTTTAAAACAATTTCTACTTTCGTTTAATAATAAAAATGAATTCAGAATCAAAGTGTGAAATAAGATAAATAAATTATTTTACGATTCGGATAATGTATAGGTATCTTATCTCCAAAAGTTTAGCCTTCTTGTGTTGTTATTTCAATATATATATAATTAAAACCATTCATTTAATACAACCGGAATTTCTTATATTACTCTAACCGTTCGGACGATCAGTTACAAAACGCCTTTCATGGCTCCAAACCAATTCCATGACCACAACCAGTAAAACAGGTTTTAATACTTGAAATTGTATTCATGAATTTCATTATAGAACGTAAAAATCACAAATTTAATTAAATTATTCTATTATATTCGTTTTTGTTTGACTAGTAATACCTACAGTGTAGTAAGTCAACTTTACTGACAGTGAAGTTGACGATACTGACTGCAAGTTGAGTGTATTGTTTGGTGTGGGCCTACCGTATTAGCTGTAAGTCAAGTACAGTATGCGCCTACTTCACACTAGAACACGGGCTAAGTAATTGGCCATATAAACTATTGTGCAGACTGGCTAGCGATCTGCCAAACCTAGAACAATACATCTACCACTTGATCACGTAATACTACTATTACTTCGACCAATCGAATCAACAATGTTGCAAAGTCTCAAGGCCTATTAGGTAAAGCCTACCACTACTGATCAGTGTTTATTGGATTAAGCATAGATTGACTAAGTAGAAGAAGAAGCTACTTTCCGGTTACGCTCTACTTCAACAACAGCGGCTATAGTAGAGGAAATATTCTTACGAAGAGCCTCTATTAGTACTGTGCTAGTCCATAACAGCAGGAAAATAGAGAAGATTTTTAGGTTGCATTAGTCCACAACGGCAATCTGAAAGTAAGCAATTGTATTGCTACTTGAAAACACCAAGAAATATTCCAGGATCTATCTTGAAGACGTTGAGATTAACTTTCAGAAGTCTCCAAGTTCGGCAAGTTGGCAAACAGCTAAGTCAGTACTACTGCGGGTACTACTACTGCAGAAAAATAACTAAGTTTCATAGCCTACAACTTTCAACCTTCGCCCTCTACCAATAACAGCAAACGACATTCGACCTTACCCTCTATACTGAACTTTTGCCCCTACTTCACTCTTTTTCTCTTCCTCTACGCCAGTTCAATCGTCAAAATCGCTGCTCTAAGCGCAAATACCAAGAATCGCCAAGATGCGCTAAGAAAGCCACATCATGTGACCCAACGCCAAGTCGCAAAGTTCCCATGCGACTTCGTGCCAAAACACCAAACCCCCACGCTCAAAAGATCACCAAGTTCCTCGACACAAGCCAAAACGTCAAGATAGCTACTATCAACGCTTATTTTAAATCCATCCCTGACCCCATCAGATAAAAGGCAATCAAAGCCCTCGGAACTACTTTTACCAAGCATTACAACGAAAATCTTTGCACGTAAGATGTCGATGAAGACTTAACGGAAAGGTATCTAATTAAATTCGTCAGAAATTATATAGTTAAACATAACGTTGGTAAAAATCCTGACTGCGCCTTTCTTGAGTATCATAAATTCTTCGACGGCTGGACTATTAATATATAAAAGGCAATTTGAAAAGGGTTTAAGTTGAAGCTTAAGTAAGAATTTAAATAACGAGATTTACGTACTAGTATAAGATATTATAAAGCTGGCACAAGCTCCTTTCGACTTAACTTAGTTCAAGAAATACATTTAAGACGCACACTTTAAGGAAAGGGATATTAAAAAACCTTAACGCCGTTATACGCGTGTTACGGATCTTCTCTTTACACTTAGCTAACTTAAACCTTTTTACGTGTTGACTATAAAAAACCTATTAACTTATTCAGTATCTTAACACTATTATATAACAACACGAAGTATACCCTTAGTGGAAGTAAAGCACATAAAGTAAAAGCGGTTAACGCAGCTAAATTAATTGACGTTAAAGCTTTACACCAGTTAATTGACCAAAATCGTTAGGTTTCTTAAAACCTCTAATCCCCTATTGAACCATATCCTTTTAACCAAACTTGCTTAACCCCTTAAAAGCTTTTCCACGTCGAATTTGTCTATGTACGCGAGCTCACCATATGTCCTATTACAGGACTTTACCTTTCTGGTTAAACGACTATCAATTACCCTTAACACCGCGTTTCAGAAGCTTTAATGTTTAAAATGCTAGGAAATGCCAATAAAAACAGGGATAACTATCGCGAACTACTTTTAAAGCCTGTTAAAATAGTTGATATTAACTACAAAATTTTTACGGACTTTGCCAAAAAATTCAACGATATAAAAAGGTATAGCGGAAAACCTTAGAAACTCTTCAACACGAAGATCATACTCTTTTTAAACATTTTTAAATAGATAAATGTTTCCATTTTTTTATTTTTACTTATTGTTTCCTGGAATCCTTACAAGGAACGCTAATAATTATTACCTAACCATTTGAACTAAAGCAATCACTTTTCGCGAAATTTACGATAATACAAAAAGCTATTTCGAATACTACGTTCACTTTACTAAATACCATACGACCTAGGCTATTCTAAGGTAAACCATGATGATAGAAAGAGAAAAATGAGGAAATACCAATGAATATGTTAAATCAAATGTTTAACAAGTTAATTTTATGCCAGAAAATAATAGGGAAAGTCCATGGTGACGAAGCTATACTTCACGAACAGGTACGGGCAGCCTTTCCGGGTGTAAACTAGTTTAAATACATTTTATAACGCTTAGATACCACCTATAAAAGTTTTTTTGACTATATACACTCTTTATTTACAATTTTAATAACGCTTACATCAAACTCGTTTAGTATATACCCCCAAGTTAATAACTTTCCAAACGTAAAGGAGAAAAACCGGGCGGTAGTCAATGATGCCAACTATAAGTACGGTTATAGGCGCCTACAATATTCATAATATAGTTTAACAACCTTGAACTAAAGGCAACAGCCAAGTTAACGCTAATAGGGCGAAAATTCAAACGCACTTGTTAACCGTAAAAACTATCATTGTAATAATAATAAGAAATGTTGGATTTATGGTAAGTTTAAATATTAGTTAACTTGTTCCCCTACCTTCCTCCACCGAACGCAATAATGAAAGGATGAAATACTACCTTTTATACCTCATTATTTTGGAAAAGAATTACTTAAATTATATCGTAGACTTCGAAAATAACGAGGCAATCAACGGTAACGGTACTATTTAACAAATTAAATAATATAAAGATACTAATTTTAATACAGCTTAATAATTAACTGACCATGCCTTCTTATATCGTTTAGGCGGTGAAACCCCTTATTTTTACCTTAATTATGCCCCTAACCCCTTATATACCTTTAACCTCTACGATTGTTACGCGGATTATACGTTTTAAAATATCATGCCAGACATAGGGGTAATAAGATACATAATAGGAGGCTATTTACAATACGTAACTATATGGAGAGAAAACACTATAGTTACTGAAATTAATCGTTACGATACTAGTAAAACTAAGGTTAATTTAGAATTAGGTGAATTATTATCTTTATTAGAAACAACGGTAATTCAAATTTTTATTAAGTCGATTACACTTTATATTGTTAAGTCCCCTACCCATTTTTTCCCTTTACTTAAAAGACATAAAGACCCTCTACATCAGATTTAAAGTCAATATCGACGAACTATTTAAAAACGGACAAACGTTTCCCTTCGCTTTTAAATAATGATACCTATAGTTTTCTTCTTAAGACAAAAAGGTAATGGTATTAAATCTAATCAAGCCAAAAATACGTTCACTATACCGGTGTTTAAACCAATCAATTATTAACAGGCTATATAAAGTCCTAAATAGCGAATCGTATGAAGATGTAAAATACTTTTCCCTAAAAGCTATTAAAAAGCTTTATTACCACTGTGAAACGCATGCCTAAGTCCTCTAAAAATTTGATTTTATGTTAAAAGACGACGCAAACATTCACTATAAAGTTTTCATCAATGTATTTTACTTAAATAATAAACCTGTTTTTCCTATCGTTAATTCTGTAACCTCGTTTTACAAAGCTAAATTTCTGAAGTCCTTATCTGAAAAAAATATGTTGAAATCGCCAAAAAATGCCATAAATTTATACTTATTTAGACCTACTGAACGTCGTTGTCCACAATACTTATACTGACTTCACGACGGCGGAATTTTAGGAAAATACTTACATAATACGCATCCAATAGAAATAGGTGTTTGTAAGGGTTCACTAAAGCTTTAAAAAGATTAAAAGGGTATACAAACTACTTCGCCGATCGTATAACATGCTTCAGTTAAAAATTGAAAGCTTTACGGATTTAAAGTCACGCCTTTAAATGACGGTAAAAGGCCTAAACGATACTGTAAGCCCTAACTACCTGGTACCAACATTGGTGGTTTTTAAAATGTATCTACGACTAACGAATAAATCTCCACTAATAATAAGTACACAGAAGAGAGCTATAGCTTACGGAAAAGCACTAGAGAAACAGGGAAAATAATAGACACGCCGCCAGGTCAACGACGCCCATAATGCCAGGAATGGCCCCACGATAATGAATATACTTACTTAACCATTACAAAACGAAATCATCGTATAACGGGAACAAGGAAAATGAAAATACTTATATAAAACCTGAAATATCGCAAACTTTAAAGTAGTTATCTGAATTACTAATAGCCTTATAATCTTTCGGATTACCTAAGTCAAGCCCTATATCAGGGTAACCGATGATAAAAACCCTTAAGCCAAACGACTGAGCTCATACGAGCCTACTTCACCTATAATTGAAAAGCTGATAAAACGCCGCCGATACGGACGGCCCTTAAAGAAAAATAATATTAAAAAGAAAAAAATACACACCTGGCGGTATTTACAATACTACTTAAGTAAGTAGGAAAAAAAGGACAACAAAAACTTAATACTACAGTTTCGAATACAAAACATTATTAAGTCTTTCGGTAAATCTTTTTAAAAAAAAGTGACAGAGTCTAGATTAACAGCCAATTAACTTGAAAAGTTATACAATTCGTATCGAAAGCCGATATCAACCTTTAAAACCTAAATATCGCGACTTTTAGGTCTAGGATTATCTATGAGGTTAAAGGCAAAACCACGGGGTGGCCATATGAAAAGTTATGTTTAATCGTTTAAGAATACGGCAATGAAATCCAAAACTGGATCCTCACGTAATAGCCAACGATTCAAACAATTAGCCAACTCGTAATAATTTTTTGAGTAATAAGTTTACTAGCTAAAACTAAAGGAAATTTTATACTTAATGACTTCAATATAATGCAAGAATACACGCAGTAAACAATCGACCTATAATGGATCGTCTTATTCAAGTTACTATATAAATTAAGTAATATTAACTCATCAATAACGGTAATAATTTATATCAAGTCGTTATGCGAATAAGCTGAAATAGGAGTTTATTGGTTCATAACCTATTAATCGTACTTTGAATTACGGTTAAACATAAAATCAGCAATATACGACCTATATCTATTATAAAGTAAGAGAAAAACGTCGGCCTAATAGGTATAAATATTAAGGATACCCTTTTCATTAAAATAGCCAACTTTATAATATAGAAACAGCAAACAATCAAGGACTCCAAGTTCTGGAGCTGAAAGCTGATTACGAGGCTAACGAAAAGTAACTAACTTAACTTTAACGGATCATTAATCCATATACTTAGTATTAATACTAGCCTTAGTTTCCGCCAAAAAGTCCAAAGCTTTAACATAACCACAATCGACAAAACTAACGTCGCCAAGGCTCAATGTTACCTGAAACAGTGTACCTATAGCAACTACATCGCTACCTTATATCAACTGAAAGCCTCCTACGACCTATCTATTACGGAATAAGCAAAAAACCTAATAAATAAAGATTGTAACCGGCTAAATAAAAGACTTACGTTATAAATATGAAACCAAAACCAAAAAAATAAATATAGTCTCGATCGACCTATCGAAGGCCAAATTAATAATCATTACGAACGGATTCTTCGTGAATAACACTAATCTATCTTCACGAATCGGCTTCCTAAAAACATTGGTAAATAAAAACAAGTGAGAGTATCGATTCAGTATTATTGATAGCTTAAACCACTCAACCTCGATTGAATATAAAAAATCACACAAAACTTACTAATTTAAAAGGTTTACGATATAATAATAAGCTTCAATATAGGTATAGCACTATGTAAAACCCGTAACTTTATTACCAAACAACTAAAAAAAATCCTATTCCGGTGGTAATTTGTACCGACTGGAAAAGCCTATTCAAATATCTCTTAAAACTCGAAACCAATAGAGAAAAACGCCTTATAATCGATGGAATAGCACTTTAAGAAGCCTAATAAAAAGAATAAATTAAGGAGTTCCCGTAAATTGACGGCAAAGTCAATCATATTAACGCCATAAAAAAAACATCGCTAAATAAGGCCCTGAAGAGGTTTATAAACAGCAACAGGCTGACCATACGCATTGAGGGCTACGTTAATAAGCCTCTCGACAAGGATAAATCACGTGGAAGCGGTTAGGGATATGTTAGCGGACTGGAAGACTGCCAAGGGAATTATAATGGCGACTTGTTTAATTAGCACGGCTAAAGTAGAGGTTTATATAAGCTTTTAACGAAAGAAATTTTTATTAGAGTTGATAAACTCGGATCTTGTAGCTATAGTGCAATTAAGGTCATGTAGGGTTAATCAAAAATACAAAAAGATGAAATTTGATATGAAATTTAACTGAAATCTACATGGTTCTGGATAGTTAACGAGGAGATAATTCTGCGATAACTGAAAAATATTAGTCAACCACACTAGAATATGTCTACAAACTAAAAAGCCGCTAGTATTGAAAAAGTAATACCTGCGATACAATGAGTCAACTTTACTCATAGTAAAGTTAAATATAGTGTTTTTTTCTGGGACTACTGTATTAGATATAATTCAAGTACAGTAAACGTTATACTGAAGCACGTGCCAAATAATTAGCAATACAAATTACTGTGTAGACTGGCTATCAGTCTGCAAAACCTAGAACATTACATTCATCTATTGATCACGAAATACTACTCTTACTTCGACTAATCGAATCGACAAGGTTTCAACGTCTAACGGCATATTACGCAACGCCTACAAAAAATGTTTATAATATATTAAAGCTTTTTCATCTGGTTTAAAGCTGTTTCATTATACAATGTTATAACTTAGTACTGTATTATTTCATCTTGATGATTAGTATAAGTGTTGAGTTCATGGTTATATTTGAAGTGAGGGTTAAGCGAATGATAATTCTCTGGGTATAATTTTCTTGGGAGAGCTGTAATAAGGTTATATATATTTTTTTTTTGAAATATATGTGAAACCTGTAACATAGAAATCATTCTAATAGGTAAAAAGCAAATGAAATATGAACAGTTTTTATACGAAACGCTGTAATTATTTCAATATAAACAACAACCCCAATTTTTTTTATTTCACTATAAACAGGAATTGCGCACTGCGTAGCCAATTCAATGCCATCCTCGATATTATAAAGTCACATATGTAGGCAGGAAGCCTCGAAACCTGAGTATTCTAAATTTATAACAAAAACAAATCTATTCAATTCTCCGTTCAATCTATACCCTTTAATTAGTTGAACAAACTACCCGATTCACTTTTATACAAATGAATTCAATTGAAAACGTACCTTACAAACCTGTGGCCAATTTTCGAACAATATTTTATATATAGATGTTTAATGCTGATGAAGCCTTATATCAACTATCTTAGTCTTCATCATATAATATAAACCTACCTGCACTAAAAATTCAAGGCTTAATTTCATAAATATTTATATATTATTACGTAAAAAGAGGAGACGTACTATTAGGTTTATTGAATAGGTTTCCAAACTATTATACCTAGGATGCAACAAAATATAGCCCTTTCCTAGAAAATATTTCATTAGGTAGAGACTTTCAGCATAAAACAGAACCTCAATTTGAACTTTCAAATAAGGTTTTATGGTACCTAATAGTTTCAAGACCCGTATTACCGGCGTAAAAACTATAACCTTGGCAGAGCCGTGCTATAAAACTGTCGAAATGCTTATTAGACGCCTATTTTTATAGAAAATCTGATAGTGGTCTAAAAGGAGTAAATGAACCTGTAACACACATATATCTCGATCGAGAGCTCGCAGCGATAAAGAAGATATACTCCATAACTCGTTCGGCGAGTTACCTTTTTTCCACTGGCTGCAAACCCAATTTGTAAAAGAATAAAGAAAAGGTTCACTAGTAAACGGGTGAAATAATAGGAAACGTCTTCTATAAACAACTAAAGGTATTCAAAGTAAATTTGAAAACAAAAGCTCTAGTAAGCGGGTGAGGCACCAATTTGGATTATAATGACTTGGAAATAAATGAATTAATAAAACAATAATACATAAGCGTTTATAGTAAAGGTTTTTAAGACCTTAAAACTTAAAAGACACTAAACTCAGTACAAGTTTGGAGGACTAAGTTGGAATAAGTAACAAAGGATAGAATAGTTGTTTATGAAGGATATTGTTTGGATACACTGCTATTCGAGCGGTGCGCCGTTCCAACGATAATTTCAATAGATCAAAAGAGGTTGCCCGAATAGATCAAATTAATAGTACTGTCAATTAGTAATATTGTGGTGGAATAGAATGTATGTAAATTAATGGTGTTAAGAATGACTAAACTTGATTTTTTCTCTCGAAAGTAGGTATTGTTAGAGTTCATAGTATAGGCCTTTAGCTTTTTGACCAAGGTAGTCCGTACATCTATGCTAAAACAGTTGATGTTAAATCGAAGATATTAACCTCATTGTTGATAGGACTTGCCATTGATAGGCCTTTAGATGTTATAATGTTGTCCATTCGAATTATGGTCGAAGTAACAGTAGTATTGCGTGGTAAAGTGGTGAATATATTGTTCTAGATTTAGCACACCGTTAACTGGTCTGTACATTGATTTTTATAGCTCATTTCTTGGTCCGTACCCCTGTTTAAAGTATACACAAGCTATAATTGACTTTATAACTAATATATTTCACCTATAAACAATATACTCAACTTATAGTCTATGCAGTTCATTTATTTGATATTATATTCGATTGAATGTATAGTATTTAACTGTTGTTCCAATATTAACGGTTCTTTGTTTTGTATACATACGTTAGTATAGTCGACCATTTATTTGCGGATGTTACTGAAGTGCCTTTCCGTTTGTAGGCTAAACCTCTGTTAGTTCCGATATATTTCACACTTTAATTGACTTTAAAAATTTCTCTTCGCCTTACGGTTTCTAATTCCGACTTCATTAATACCTATATACATGTCTTTCACCGCATAGTAATTCATATGTTAAACTCAACCGTAACGATCAATTAAGTTGCCCGATTTAATTGCCGGTTAATTTTCAAATTTACCAAGTTACCCTTACTTCAGTTCCTATTTGTCGTCACGTAACGTCACCTTGTTATGTAACCTTTTAACGTAGCCTTCGATATATATAGTGAGCTTATTACTATTTACAAACTTTTCTAGGGTTTTATTGGATATCAACTTTGTCATAACGTCCGTCGGGTTATTTTCGCTATCAATTTACTTGAAATACTCGATTTTTTTAGTCACATAGGCTTTTATAAACACTATTACGTCGGTTATCAGGCGGTTTACGCTACTTATTCCTAATTTATAAAGCTTTTCGAATAAAGGTTTCGAATCAGTACAGATAGTAACCGGATAGGTAGAATCTGTTACTACCTAGTAACGATATTACAGGTTTCCCATATTAATAAAGCTAAATTCGAGCTAGCTATTGTACCGTAAACTTTCAAAACTATTATATTTTGCATAATCCTTCCACACTCAGCAAAGGTTCAAAAAATCAGGTCCCTGATCATCGTGAATTCTTTTTTATAATTTATATTATTAATAACTTGTATGAAGAACTAGATCTTCAACGATGATTAAATTTCATCAATGAAAAAAACCGTTCGTAATAATGATCAATTTATCTCTCGAAAGATTCATCAAAAACATATTAATCCTACAGTTTCAATTCTTCATTTTATATTTCATATTTTTATTTAATCAATTGTAGTTCTTGTTAGTCATATTTCTAGCTTATACCATAATTAAAAAATCGTATAATATTTCCGATTCATATCAAGTCGCAATAAAATTTCTATGGGTGCGTTACTTCAAATACTTTTAAGTCTCTACCACATTAATATTATTGGTATTAGCTAAGTTATCACCTTAACCCTTTTAAAGGAAACTCAGGTAAATGTTAATTTCATCAATACTATATTTATGAATTAATGATCTATTAAATTCTGATTATTTACACTTCGCGAAAGTCGCGACCGATTCATAATTCCAGAACTTTAACGTCTTAATCGTACGCTTTTCTGGTACTGAAAAACATATCGTTAATTAATATACTAATTATATCGATATCATTATTTTACCTGAGTCGTAAAAAGAGTCGTAAATTCAAGATTTTCTACTTAACTTCATATTGAAATGCGAGTAATAGGTTAAAAATCAATAGATTCATGCTTTAATCAATCTGTATAATGATTTGAAGTATTGTATAGCCGATTCCGATAAGTGATTTTCGCTGTGTTCTAAAGTTAATTTCAATAACGAAAGCCTTAATAAATCAATTACTAATTACGTATACACTTAATTCTAATAATAATGTTCCAAGATGAATTTCTGATCAATTGTTTCCAATAAAATAATCACTAATACAACCGCTTAGCTTCATTTCACCTTTTTAAATCGTTAGTTATTACGTAAGAATTCAATATTAATCTTTATTAGCATATCCTTCAACAATTAAATGTAATTTTTCGCACAATTTAATCGTAGTCTTCCTCTTAAACTCGTAAATGATATTTAACTTCAAAGTTCAAACATTAAAAATTTCAAGGTTAAGGTCGCGTTTATATATAAATTACCCGACTCCTTAAGTAATCCATCAATTTCAGCTCTATCGCTCTCTTAAAAAAACTTGTTTAAAGTGTTGATAATTTTTGTATGCGAAACTTAACGGCCAAATATTAATCATTTTTATATTTCCTATTAACTTGTGTAATGTTATAAACACATTCCGATATGTATTTTTCATTCTCTGTATTCCTAAATTCTAGTGTTAAGCCGTGTCTTCATCATTATGTCGACTTATTGATTACATGAGGAGAAAGATTGTATTGACTAATTCTTTTCGCTTGAAGATCTTTATCGCTATCATTATCAGCAATCGCTTTAATATAAGGGTTAACCTAAATTATAAGAAAATTAGTAAAACCGTTAACAGTTTTAACAACTATTTTAGAGTTAGTAATATTTTAGATCTTAAACAGATTATCCTATTTTTCTAGACTTCGCTACACAAAGACTTCAGTTTACCATAGCAGAGTTAACATGTCGATGGTTGTAAATCTATTACTAGTATTAAAGGTATTATTAACTTAACACTTGAGAGATTTCCTCTCCAATTACTTCAAAACCTTACTGTACGTCACAAACTTTCTTAAAATATATGTTAATAGTAGAGGTTCAATTTTTAGACAAGCATATAATCTAAAAATCAGTAATGTTGGTACCGGGTTTTTAGGGCTCATAATATCATTCAAGCTTTTTGCCGCCATCTAAAAACATGCCTCCCAATCTTTAAATCTTTCAATCTCCAATGTAAAGATGTTATAAGCCATACAAAGTAATTAATATGCCTTTTTAACCTTTCTAATACTTTAAAAAACCTTAAAAATAACTATTTGCATTCAATTAAAACTTCGCCGCAAGCAAGTTCATAATGACATCGTAAACGACAACACCTAGTAATGCTAGGTAGGTGTCCATTCAAAATATTTTTAACGTCTTCCAAATATCCTTCGCCAACAACGACATAAAAAACTTAACGCTGTGATAAAAAATTACCAGATTAACAATGGAAATAATAAGCTAGTTATCCAAGTAAAACACGTTAACTAAAAGGTTACAATTCAGATCCGGATTGTCTTTGATCAAAAACTTAAACCTTTTAGGTATTTGAATGCAATATTAACAATGATAATAAAGTCCTTGAATAAACTTTAAAACAATTTACTTCATAACTTCATACTCTACAAACTCAAAGACTTTACATAACCTATCGACGATTTATGTAATTAAAAAGTAGGTATAACTAACAAATTTCTAACTTTATTAGGTTCAATATTGTTACTTCTAGAGCTTAACAATAAAACCACAGGTTCTTCCACTTGAAAACGAAAGGAAACCACCGGCTATTCCTAACAAACTTGTTAGTCTTGATGTTGATGTTAATGCAGAAAATCTTCTTGTTTTCCAAATAAAGAATAAATAGATTAAAAGACTAACAAATATAAAACTTAATCGTCCCAACAACTGTTTTTATAGTCGTTGATCCCAATAACAATAGTTATTCGCCTAGGCTAAAATTAACTTTAATATTACCAATATTTTAACGGTCAAACTTCGTATCAGTATTACTTTCTCGTTTCAATACCATATACTTCAAATGACTTGCAATTAAATGTCTTGTTGACTCTATATTCGATATAATATCTTTAAATGTATAACCCGCGTAGCGATCGCGAAGTTTCACGATAAATAAAGGGTTAGGTACTTAATCTCAATATTAAATATAAGGATATTCACCAGTAAAACGGTATAAAACACATAATTGGTTAGTTACTGAGCCGCTCTAGAATTAGTATCCTTATACCATATGACTTAGTTTGGCGTATAATCATCGTTAACAACGTTGACAATATAATAGGCACAGTTTGTACTCAGAAACAGGGTTAGTTAGTACTTGGTACGTCTCTATATCGAAGATAAGGAATACTCCGGAGATGAGAATATCTACAGGAACACTAGTAGAAATACTATTAAGAGGACTAGGGAATAGTATATTAAGGTAGAAGAGGATTGGGATGAAGAAGACACCTGTATACTAGTACTTCCTAGTATAGGGGCACTAGTACTTACTAGTGTAAGGAACTAGTATTGACTAGTACGGAGTATCAATACAGAGATGATACCGGGCACTAATACAGGGGCATTAGTATTTACTAGTACGAGGTAATAGTATTAAAAAGTACAGATCCTCGATTTTGACGAAGGTAGTTACCGTCGCGACTATACTCTGTAAGGAGCTACTATGAAACTAGCGATAATATATAACCTTGTCATATAATTAGTCACGTAGCAAAGACATACTCAGGAGCAGTGTGGGAATATCGTAAGAGTATGGTAATTGTTAGAGCTAGATCTCTGGCAATTAATAACCTTAGGCATCAACTTATTACATTATACCGGTCTTCAATAGTGCCTTTTTATAACGTAGAATGTTTAAATGCGTTATAAACGGGGTTTTGTAATGGGGGACAACCGGTTAACGAGAGGCGTAAAATGATTTTGTACTTTCTAAAAAGTATCACTACTACCATCGAAATTGAAACACTCTAAAATTTTGTAAAAGGTGACGGTATTAATGTCATCTCCCCTTATAAATAATCCCTTTCCATAATAATAAATTTTGATGCTTTTTTATTTTAACAGCAATTACTTTCATTCATTCACTGGTATTAACCTATTAATGATATTATTAATGGTTTTTATGACTAATATGTCTTTTGAGGATTAAAACAAATATTTGAATTGTTATTATTGTAAATAAATCTATCCTTAACATAAGCTCGTAAGTTTTGAAGTTGTTTAACCCATATTAACGAATAATTAGTTTCTACATATATAACCTATTGATACTTATGCTAATTTAACCTGTAAATAAACATATTTTAACTATATTTTCGGTATAAAATATAATTTAAGTGAGGTTTATTTCAATATTCATGGTAAACGCGCTAGGTGTTTTATAATAGTTGGTTACCTGTTAACGAACGGCATAAATACTAGTGTTTAATGTTAGTTTTGTATTATCAGTGTAGCCAGCAGTTACTCAAGTTATATATTCATTCTTTTCAACTTAAATATCGATATAAATAAGGCTATTATGGGTAGGCCTTAGATGTTGTAAAGTTGTCGATTCGACTGATTGAAGTAAAAGTAGTATTGCAGTAGTCAGATGGTGGATGTATTGTTTTAGGTTTGGTAGACCGCTAGCCAGTTTTCAATGTAATTTGTATGGCTAACTTCTTGGTCCGTGCCTTAGAGTGAAGTGCAGCGTACTGCACTCGACTTACACCCACTGCGGTAAGTCTACACAAAGCAATACACTTACAGTACGGTCAACTTTACTGTAAGTCAAGTTGACTTAATACATTGCATGTAATACTATTTCAATACTGGCAGCTTTTTAGTTTGTGCGCGCACGTCAGTGTGGTTGACAAATCTTTTCCGATTACCACTGAATTGCCTCCTTGTTAATTGGCCAGACCTCTGTTAATTCCAGTTCACTTCCATACTGTATTGTATCCAATTGCATGAAAATTAACCCCCATTCGGCCTTAATTGCTTTTCCGTACCGAGGGTCGAGTTTATTAATGCTTACAAAACGTTTTCCTGCCATAACTCTTCGTAAGCCTCCAATTTAACTGTGTTACTCAAATAAATTATCATTATTAATCCCCTGGCAGTTTGTAAATCTACTAGCACATCCTTATCCGTCGTTACATGATTTGGGCTTTCCGGACGGCCTGTTAACGTAGCTCTCGATACTTATAGTCAACCCATTATTATTTACAAACCTTTTCAAGGACTTGTTTGGTGTTTCCTTCGTCATAGAATTTGCAAAGTTGTCTTTGCCATTGATTTATCGGAACTTCTCGATTCATCTCCCTTAGTAGGCTTTACAAAGTGCTATTATGTCGATTATTAAGAGTTTTTCGTTAGTGGTTCCGAGCTTTGAAATGCATTCGAAAGAACTCCTTAAGTCGGTATAGATTACCAACGGGATAGGAGAAATTCGCAGTTGCCAGGTAATAAGGTTAAGGGTTTCTCACAGTGTTATACCTACGTTAAAGCCCTCCATTACGTTATAAATCTCTAATGCTAATACGTTTTGTGTAATCCTTTTATATTTGACAGAAAACTAGCAGATTAAATTACCGATATTACTTAATCAATTTTCTCGCCTGTATTTGTTCACGAGGGTTATTATAAAACTGATTTGTAAAGATGAGTCGGTGTTATTTGTAAAAGACCTGTTCGTAAAGATTATTAATTTAGCCTTTAAGAGGTTAATTGATATTATATTAATCCCGCGGTCCAAGTTTTGTATCTTCTACTAAAGCCTTTTATTTAACCGGTTAAAGTCTTTATCTGTTGGTGTTTATGTTTATACCTTAATAGATAGGTCGTAAAAGGCTTCCGATTAATATGAAGTAAAAATATAGCTACCCCGAACACGATATTTTAGGAACCGTTATACTCCCACCTCGTTTGTTTTATTAATTATAATCTAAACAGTGTCTTAGCCCTTTTATCGAAAGTTAAGGCCAGCGTTAATACCAAGTATACGGATTGACGATCCATAAAAGTCCAGTTGAGTGTTTTATTCTAACGTCGTTACCGGTTTATAATGTTAAAAGTTAGAGTTTTTAATTGCTCATTATTCTAGTATTATAAAGCCAGTCGTTTTAACAAAAAGGGTATCGTTAATTTACAAACCTATTACGTCGAAATCATCATTTTACGTTACTTGTAAGTATGGATCGTATATTAAAAACTTCATCGTTTACTGGGATTTAAAGTACAACTGATAGGTTAGAAACCAGTAAACGTTTACTTTAGTCAATCTGTATAGTAGTTTGATATATCGTATTACCGTGCCCAAAGGGTAAATGACACGGAGTTTCTATATCAATTTTAATAGTACTATCCGTTGTAAATTCGTTATTAATTACGTCTAATCTTGGGTTATATAACACCTATCAATCCTTAATTTTCCTTTAGCCTTAGCTAGCAATCTTGTCGTTAAAGCCATTACTAAGCTTTAGATTTTTTTTTCAAATCGTTGGCAACTACATAAAAATCCAATTCTTGCCTTTATTGCTGTATCCTTAAGCAATCAATCGTAACTTTTCGTACGGCCGTCCCGTGGTTTCATTCTCAACCTCGTAGATAATCTTCGACTTGAAAACCGTAAAGTTTAGGTTTTAAACGTTCTATTCGGTTTTTAATACTAATTATAGAACTCCTTAAATCAAAAAATCGTTAATTTTGATCCTGTTACTTTCCTTAAAAGATCTGCCAAAGGTCTTGATAATCTTTTGAATTCGGAGCTTTAGTATTAGATCTTTGTTATCCTTTTTTTCATATTTACCCAATCAGTATTTTAAATGCGTTCCGGTATGTATTCCTTTTTTAAACGTTCTATTTATTCAGGGGTAGCTTGTGTTGGCAGCGTTTTATCGGCTTATCAATTATGGGTAGAAAAGGTTCGTATTAGCTCGGTTGTTTAGCTTAAGGGGCTCAAGGGTATTTATCTTTATTACCACTAATATAAAGTTTAACCTAAGTGGTTCGAAAAGATATAAGATTGTTAATAGTTTTAACAACTACTCTAAAGCTTACGATACTTATTATCTTGTATAAACCCTCCCATTTATCCGGCTCCTGTCATATAAGGATTTTACTTTATAATGGTAAAGTAGGTCGATTATTAACGGGCCGTTTTTAGTATTAAGAGAATTATTAACCTTGTGACGTGCCAATTCTTTTCGCAGTTCCCTTAAAGCTTTGCTATAGTCCGCAGCACGTTTCTGAATATTTTCCGAGAGCGGAGATTTACTCGTCAGGCGTAAGTACTTTTTAAAGACTAAAAACGTTGGTACTAAGCCGTTAGAGCCCACGGTGTTGTTAAAGCCTTTCACTTCCATCTGTAGGCGTGCTTCCGGATTCGTAAAGCCTTTAATCTTTAACATAAGGATATTGTACGCTTGGAGAAGGAGGGCGTATGTCCTTTTAACCTTCCTAATACTCTAGTAGGATTTTAAAGGTACCTGTTTTCACTAAATACTCATTATATTAGCATCATTTTCAAATTCCACTGTAATAAAGTTTTATTGGTATCGTAAACAACGATGTCAGGTGGACTCAAATTCGTGTTAATACACAGTATTCTTAATATTTCTCATATACTCTTTACCGAAACGGACTTTAGAAACTTATCCCCGTAAAAAGAAGTTGCGAAATTAACGACGTAAAGGATAGGCTTATTATCTTATTCAAATATATTAACGAAAATCTCGTAGTTAAAATCAATATCGTCTTTTAATATAGACTTGAATCTTCGGGGGGCTTAGTCATATGTTTGGAAATAGTGGCATAGCTTTTTAATAGCTTTCAGGGTAAAGTATTCCATATTATTATGCCCTACGGACTTTAAAACTTTGTATAGCTTATTAACGACTGAATAGTTGAAGAGCCGATGTAATTAACGTATCTTCAGCTCCGTTAAATTGAACACCACTGCTTTCTGTCCTTAAAGATAAAACTATAATTGCCTCCACTTGTAAGAAAATAAGAACCTCTGGATGTTTTTGACTAGTTCATCTACATTAATATCGACGTTAACACCAAGAGTCTTTATATCCTCCAAGGAAAAAAAGGAAAGGGATAAGGGACCTAAAAATATAAAATGTAATTGCTTTTATAGTAATTTAAAGTACCGTTATCCCTAGTAACGATAATCATTCGCCTAGGCCAAAACCAACTTTGACCTTGCCAGTATTTTGACGATCGTTTTGAGTAATTGTAGTGCTTTCCTTTCGTAGTGCCACGTACTGCGAATAACCTTCTGTTAAATACTTTACTGCCTCTATATCTATCGTTATACCCTAAGACGTGTAGTTTATGTAACGATCATGAAGGTTAAAAGTATACAAGGAGTTATAGGCTTAATTATGGAAAAGGTAAAAGTCTTTACCAGTTAAACGGTAATGGAAGACGTAGTTGGCTAATTACTAAGCCATAATAAAAGCAGTATCTTTGTATCAATTAATCTACTTAGGGGAATTAACGTTATTAATTGGCTTATTATCCTTAAATTCCGCGATTTAATCCAAGTAATCCTAATTTAAAGCAATAAGGTATTAAGCGTGGAATAATACCTTTTTGTTGTTTTGCTCGGCAGGGGAGCCCTTTATTTATTTACAAAAATTTAAAAAGGGTATTATTTTGGTGTTAAAAAGTTATACGGCTTTCCTTTATACCTTTTTATATTATCAAAGATTTTATCAAAATCCGTAAAAAAAAATTAATTAATATTGACCATTTTAACAGGGTTTGGAAAAAGGCCGCAATAATAATCCCAACTATAAGTGGTATTTTATAACGGTTTAGGCCTTAGCGCCTTTAAGGTATGATAATAAGGGTAACCACTAGTCGCCTAGCTCAAAAGGTAAAGTCATATAATGAGATATATAGTAGGCTTCCGCACGTAGAATAACGTAAACGGGGAATGGTTTTAAAGGGCTTGACGACTCAATCGCTAAGGTGCGATGGATATTTAAAGGTTTTAGGAGGACTAGCGATATTGTTTAATTAACTGGTACAAGGTGCCGATATCAATACCTTTAGCCACGTTAACAACTGTTATTTTAAGTACCCTACCACCGCTAAAAGCGTATTTCGAGTTGTTACGTAAAGGTATTAAACTGTCGAAGAGGTTAACAGGTTCCTTATCACCAGCGTATAAAAAGGCCTAACTTAGCTAAAGGTAAAGGGGAGGTCCTCTGGATCGCGTGTAAATGTGGTAAGGTTCCTTAATAACTTTTTCTTTCGTCTGTGAGTTATGAAGGCATTAGTTAAACTAGGCTAAGTCGAAAAGGGCTTGGGTTAACTTTATATCTCCTTGTACTTAAACGAGGATCCCTCGTTTCTCCAATTTGATCACAAGCCTTAACTTAGCTGCTTTTTAAATTATTTTCCATATGTCAATTATCTAGTCGTTAAAAAACTCGTAATATCTATTTAAAATACGGTTAGGATTGTGGCTCGTGTTATACTTAACGATAAAGCTTCTGATAAAGTTGTCAAAGTGTTTTTATTTTTATTTTTCGTTAATATCTATCGCCTATGATTCTTTGTCGTAAAGCTCAGTAAAAAAAATTCCGAAGGTTTTAATTACTTTTTTCCTCTCTAAGTCGTTATTGGCTTTAAAGTGAACGGTAGCGGTAGATATTTTAACGTATAAGGTGAGGGACTTCGTGTGAAATCGTGTGGGAACTTAGTTATTTAATGACTTGAAGTAAGGTCGCGTAACGTAACTTTCTTGGCGTAATTTAGGGTTTTTCGTTTGTAGTAACGAATTTAACGATTAAGATAATGTAGGGAATAAAATGAGTAAAATAAGGGTAAAGGTTTAATGTAAAGGGTGAGGATGAGAGTTGTTGTTATTAGTGGTGTGGGGCGAAGGTTGTTTGTTATTATAAGCTGTGGGACTTGGTCGTTTTTCTTACAATAGTAACACCCACAATAATACTAACTTAACCGTTTACCAACTTTCCCAACTAAGACTTTTAGCGGTTAATCCCAACGCTTTTCAAAAAAGATCAATAAAGATTTCTTAGTGTTTTGAATAGCGATACCATTGCTTACTTACAAATTTCTTTTAGGGATTAAAGTAACCCAAAACATCTTCTCTGTTTTCCTACCGTTAGAGACTGACGTAATATTAATAAAGGCCCTTCGTAAAAAAAAAATTCCTTTACCCTAACAGCCGTAAGCATAGAGTGTAACAACCAGAAAGTAGCTTCTTCTTTTACTTAGCTTATCTGTACTTAACCTAATAAGCAGACAAGCACTAATCAGTGTTGGTAAGCCTTAAACGTTATAAAGTTGTCGATTCAATTGGTTGAAGTAACAGTAGTATTGCATTAGTCAGATGGTGAATGTATTATTCTAGGTTTGGAAGATCGCTAGCCGGTCTGAACTGTAATTTTTATGGTCAACTGCTTCCCCCGTGCCCTAGAGTGAAGTGCAGCATACTGCACTCGACTTACACCCAATGCGGTAAGTCTACACAAAGCAATACACTTGCAGTACGGTCAACTTTACTGTAAGTAAAGTTAACCTACTGCACTGCATATAATACTATTCTATCAACTATAAAGGAGTCATCCGAAATTTATTTCGTATTCAACGTTGAAAATCGGAGTAAAAGATTTAGTTTCCGAGTTTGTCCTATTATATGAACTAATAGTTAGATAATATGGAAATTGAAGTTATGGTCGTTAAAAACAAAATAAGCTTTCATCATGTTATTTAATACAAAATCGATACTCGCGGTAAATGTTCTACGATTTCATCTAGGTTCGTTGATTTTTGCGATAGTTGTATTATCCAGATTTGAAAAGGAAAGCGTAAAAGTAAATTAAATAAGGTGTTCTTGTCAAAAAACATAAACGCAACTGCTAATACACAATTAGGTAGCCTATTTGGAGAATATAAAAAAGCCTGCTAAAATTGCCTAGATTATCATTGGAAAATTGGACCAGCTGGTGAATATGGGCGAAAAATACTAATTGATAAAATGATGGATTTGAACTCCGATTACGATACCGGCGAAAATGAATATATAATTAAGTAGTTTTAATGTAATAGTAGTCATTTGAAAAATGAAAATACGCTTTCATTATATTCGGTATCAGTAAAGCAACTGTGATAAATTTATTTGGTAAATAAATAAAGATTGATTTGAACTCTCTAGTGGGACAGGAAAAAAAATTTATTATTTTCTTAGACTTGTTTGCAAAAATAAATCTAAGTTGTCGATGGTTATAATATTAAAAAAAGTTTGAAAACGGCTTATAAGTTGGGTAAACGTTATTAACCTATTTTCCTATCATTTATCGTTTCGGGAGATTCCTAATTGAAAGGAAACTTGACTAAAGCTTAGTCCGAACTTTCAAAATACTTTCGATGTAATACTTGTATTTGGTTTCGTGGTCGTTGCCAATAAGGTTAATAAATAGTGGTTAGTAACTACTGATTACTTAGTTTTGAAACCGGCTAATAACTACTCGAATGAGTTAATCAATATAGAGTCGACGTGTTTTTCCACCCATAACATCAAATTCGACAATATGGGAGTCGATAATATGTATTACTTAGTATTTATCTTAAATTTTATTTAGCTTTTTGGAAAACTTGTTTATCTTATAGTTTTTTTCAAAAAAATAGTTAGATATTGTCCTTGACTTTGAATCGTTCGGAAAAAGAGTGGTAGTTACTAGCAGATTTCTCTATACGTTATTACGTAATCGCTATCACGATCTATACGAATTCCGTTACATTTAGAACACATTAAATAAAGTTTTCAACTTCCACGCGTGAATTTGTAACCGGCATAATTAAACATCAAATAGATTATTTGAGGTCAAAATAATGGCTATATATTATATAGAATTACTTAATACAGGTTGGTATCATATTTTCATTAAATAACATTGATTAATCTTTTAAAATTCAATGACTTTGTTTGTGTTGAGTATCAATAACGAAGCAACGAGAATATATCAGATGTTGGTTACATCTGTATATCAACGTATGAAAAAGACAGTATTCTGAATAGTAAGATTGAAAGTATTAATGATAGATAGTTTCAGATGGAGAATAGGCATTTGGATAATACACGCCTCAGGTGAGAACTTATAGGCTCTCACCTAGAGCGTGGCACTCTACCATACACTCTGCCAATGTGCCTCCTAGAACGTAACACGCTATTATATACACTACAAGAGTTCTTCCTGTATCGTGTCACGTTATCATATACTTCGCAAACATAGTCTCCTATGCTTGCTAACTTGTATATATATATATTACTATCACCAGGTAGTATACAATATATAGCCAGTATAATGTGACCATCCCTAATATTAAGCTATATATGCCATTAGGAAGGCTCGCAACCTGAAGTCCTTACCTTACACAACCACTAACCTATTTAGTTCCTAGTTTCTAGGTTTTAACCTTTTACCTGTTGAACAAACCACCTTATTTCTTATACTATAAGTATATAAACTAAAAAACGTATCCTGTACACCTGTGGCCAATTTCCGAACTATACTCTATATGAAGTATTGAATGCCTATTGAAGGGGTCTTATATTGACCATATAAGTCCCCGTTTCATGAAGAAATCTTTTCGTCGAACGAATGTGGATCGCATTCGTCTAGGTTTTGTCGATGTGGTTGCAAAGAAAGTGAGCTCCTACTTCTAAGTATATTAAATATGAATTTCGAACCATATTCCTAGAATGTAGAAATAAATCATTTACTTATGAAATAAATTGTTAAGTAAAAACCATGGACAGGAAACCATACGATAAATTAACCATCCAAAAAAAGCATTAAAATACCTTACATTTTTCAAAACCCGTAAGGGCGTAGAAACTATAGCCTTAAACGGGCCGTATTATGCGGCCGTCTCAGTCCCCGTTCGAAGTTTACTCGCATCGAAGATCTGATAAACCTGAGAGAGTAAAAGGCTTATAAAATACATATAACTTGGTTGAAAGCCCTTAACAAGTAACCCGTTTGCGAGCTACTTTTTTCCTACAGACCGCGAACTCAAGGATTGTAAAAGAACATAAATAGTGTACACCATCAAGCTAGTAGTATGCCGAGAAAAGTCTTCTGTAGATAGCTAAATATCCAAAGTATAGTCAAAGGCCCTGCTGAATGGGCGGGGCGCCGGTGAAGGTGGTAACAGCTTGAAAGTAAAAAAAAAAAAAAGAAAAGGTAAATGAATAAATAAATAAATAAATAAATAACTAAATCAATAAATAAATAAATAAATAAATAAATAGATAGATAAAAAAATAAATGAAAAAAAAATGAATGAATAAATAAAAAATGAATAAATAAAGAAATAAATAAATAAAAATGAATAAATAAGTAAATAGATAAATAAAAAATAAATAAATAGATAAAGAAAAGAAATGATGAAAAAATAAAAAAATAAAGAAGAGATGAATGGATAAAAAAGAGAAAGAAAGAAATGAATACATAAAAAAATAAAAAATAATAAAAGAAGAAAGAAATGAAGAAATGAAGAAATAAATAAATGAAGAAAAAAAATAGATAAATAAATAAATGAAGGATTAATAAATACATAAATACATAAATAAATGAATAAATGAATGAACATATGAATGAATGAATAGATAGATAGAAAAATAAATAAATACATAAATAAATAAATAAATAAATGAATGAATAAAAAATAAAAAAATTATTAAATAAATAAATGGATATATTGATGAATAAATGGATAAATAAAGCCGTCAAATGCAATCGTTTTTCATGAAGATCTTTAAGGCCTTCAAACGCAAAAGGAATCAGACTTTTAGTTGCATCGTAATGCAAGTCTGAAGGGCTACGTTGGCACAAGTAACGAGGCATAGAATCGTTGGTTGTAAGGGCTGTTCTCTAGATATACCGCTGTGTAGGCGGTACGCCGGGCCGACGACAATCTTCATAGCCAAAAAGGGGTCGCCGGAAAAGATTTACATAGTGATAAAGCTGATTTATAATGTTGTGGTGAAATGGGATGCATGTGAAGTGATGGTGTTAAAAGCGGCTGAATCTGAAAAAAATTCTTGAAGGTTAGCACTGTTAGGATTTACAATGTAGACCCTTAACCTTTCTTAACAAGGTGGTCCGTACATTAATGCTAAGAAAGTTATTGTTAGGTTGAGGATGTACGCTTGCTAACTATAGTAATATATAAGAATATCTACACTGGCAATTTTTTATTCTTGTCGGGAGCTCCGTATATATATAATTTAATAATAACAATGTAATATAGGTTGTAATTGAGTAACTTCGTATTTATAACTTAGTAATAATACTGGTGTAGATTTCAATAGATTATTTGAAAAGGTTGGTAATCCTTATGAAGGTATAATTATAGAAGTTTGATTTTAAATATTGGTAATTTTTATAAAGGCGTAATTATCAATATCACGTATTTTAAAGCTAGTATAAAAAGGTGTGTCGCTATCGGTCCAAGCAAAACGTTTTTTTCACTCCTTAACAACGCGCTAATACTTACAAAGTCAACCCCCAATCAGTCATTCGGCGTTCACACACCCAAATACCAAATTCCCGGTTAGTTATCCAATGTTGTCTACAAATAAATTATTTAATCAATACCATGTTTTAATCATCCTTGAATGGAATATTACGTAAACACCGCTTCGAAAGGCGCCGTTTGGCGCGCCAACGATGCTGCGCCGAGAACGTTACAGTCTCTGCGCACCGCCCTACCAGCAGTGATAGCCTATCGCCTATCTCATCCTTCCTTTTCCGCTTTCCGCCCGCCGCTACTGTAACCTCCACACCCCTTTCTCCTCCTCCCCTTTCCTCAACTTCTCCTTCCTCCACCCCCTAAAGCCAGAAACAGTGGTTTTTTAAAGTTATAAACCTTATTCATTCACTATGTATGAGAGCTCCATCTCTACCTATGGTGCCGCCCCATCGACGCAAACCCAATATCGCGAAATGATAAACCGGTAAAAAATATATCCCTCGAAGTATAATATATTAATATAATATAAAGGAGGCTCATATAATGAAACGGGCCCACCGCCTAAAAATGCAGCTTACTAAGGTGAGTTGCAAGAAAATTTTGATGCGTAAAACATTAAAAAGGCTTATCCGGGTACGCGTTCCCAGCCCGTTAATAAGAAAGCTTTACGTATAGCACGTTACGTTCGTTGCTGCGGACAAATTCACTAGCAAATACCGTTAGAGCGGAAGTACCTCATCCTGTTGTTATCGTTACGAGCGGAGTAATAACGGATATGCTCCCATACCAGCAATACTAAAACCGTTCGCCGAAGCCTTATTATACGCGCGTCATTTTTACGGTAAGTTAATTAATCCTCTAATACGTAAATCAAGATTCGATTACTTTTTTCCAATTTTTCAATTCGAATATTTATTATTTGGTTTTCCAATATGTTATTTTAAATTTATCAATTTAACGTTCATATATGCGAAACAAAGTTAGAGGTAATTCTTCATTATATATTAACCGGTATCCAACTAAAACGACGACGACTATTATCGCCTGGCGGACGGGTTTACATATGTATTACGTAAGTAAATTCGGCGGCTCTTTCATTCGTTATTGTAAAAAGAGCGACACTAACCATCGCCCCTTTCTCAAAGGTATATAAACTAAGGTGTGGGGAGCGTCCAGCCTTTTTCATAGTGAAGACGTCAATGGCGATGTCAACAAAAGCGGTAAAGTTAGCGACGACGATGATGGCGACGATGAGGGCGACGACGACGACGAGTATGGTGTTACCTCTTCCCCTTCATTATTTAGAAACGACTAGCTGCCGTATATTTATCATCATGGCCGGTAAAACCGGCCTATATTCAATTAATTACATAAAAAACATTCATTAAAAATGGAAACGTAAATTTAAATAATGAATGTAAAAAGTAATAATGTACTACTAAAACCGTAAATAGGAAATATAAAAGGTGATAATATATTGATACAACAATAAACAGACTTTTTCTTTCAAAAAAAAAAAAAAAAGGTGGACAATAATTGTAGGACGTAGAATATAACAAGGTATAATGATTAGTACTTATATCTGAATCTAAGTCGTAGAACCTTTTCAATAATGCTAACAAAAAGAGTACTAATAAATATAGATATCTCTAACATATTATTCAGGGCGCTATTAGTTATTATATGTCTTAAGTTTGATTGACCTTCAATTTATCTTGTTTCCCTAACTGCGAAACTTTTAGACAACCCGCGAAAAATTATAATATTGATTATAGAACGTTTCTCATTTATAATATCAAATTTGAGAAGATATTAGTAAAGGGGAAAAAAGTTAATATAAACCATTACAAGAAAGGGTTTTGACTTAAAGTTCTAAATAATTATAAAAAATTGCCATTATCATAGTCATATTAAAGTCAAAACCTCTAATCATACCATAAACATGAAAGGCGAAAACGTTTTGTATAACATTTTTGAACTTAATTGAGATTTAATAAATGATATTACTACTTAAAGTAAACCCTTTTCGGCTCAGTATTTCGTTACCGATAATAAACATGAACCTTATTTACAAGCTGAAATCGCTATTGTTTAGGAATAAGTTATTAATAATAACCAATGGTTTTTTTATTTGTATATTGAGTAATATAAAGCGTAAATTACGCTTCGGGTTTCGGATTTACTCTTTGAAGCGCTTAATTAACGTTGTATATACTTATCCGACGGGTTTATCCAATATTATATAACGACATAAAGGTTAAATGCCTCTTCCGAGTATACGAATGATATAACTTAGGCTTCACTTATACGCTAACATCTGTATGTATTAGCCTGCTTTGTATTGGTCAAAGTAACCAGGGTAGTTTTATTCAATTATCCATTTTGTATAAGTTTCACAATGTTATTCTCAAGCATAATCTTCGTATCGCCCAAGTTAATCAGTGGGTTTTCCGTTAGGTATAATTTGAACTTCGCCTATAAATTAGAATTCCCAAGTTTTCTTTTCTCCGAGGCGGAAAACGGAGCGTTATATAAGATAATATATCGTTTATTTATGTTTCGATAAACCTAAAGTTTTTCAATGCGGTTTCGAAGTTAATAAGTTAGGGCTAGAGGTAGAGTTTGATATACTGAGGCGTTTCATATCATATTTTGGGCAAATATTATATTGAAATATATAATAGGTACATTCACACTGCATACAACTCAACAGTAGAGCCAACAGGGCCAGTCAGTACTTGGTACAAACTTCAAGTACTGAATCTCTTAACACCAAAAGATGAGGAATTCACCGGAGTTGTAGATATCTCCACCAGTACTATTATTTACTAGTACGGAAGATTAGCACGGAGATGCTGCTTGAGCTAGTATTTACTAGTAAGGAGGAACTAGTATTTATTGGTATACACTACTATTAACTAGTACAGAGTTTCGATCTTGATCGAGATCTCTATGAGGATAAACTTGATTATATATCAAGTCTTCTATGTAGATTATATAATACTGGAATTTATAAGCTTATATTATATTCATTTGTGAAGTATATTTAATACGTTATTAGTATGATTGTGGCCTACTATTTACTGAATAAGTACTTGTTTTTACACAAATTTCAATGTCCAATTTTTTGAAATATTTGATACCTTTGAGGATATCTCAACAGCATCCCTAGAAAGTGGCTTATTTGCGTCATCAGGATTGTCATCCGGCAGTACCTGTTATGATGATCCTCTTTGACAAAAGACCTTTATTTCTTCCGGTCCCTTAAGGCCTACAGATTTTTTTTCTCCGGTTAAATCCTTATCCCTTCGATTTCATCGCTTTAGGTTTACCCCCGTTGTTTTAGGAGCTTTGGACCCTGAAGCTTTGTTGAGGAAAGGAAGGAAAGAAGCTTATATTTCTTGTACAGCCAAAGTTTAGTAAGAAATTTGAGTTATTAACGCTGATAATATTGCTTATAAGGATTTAAAGGCTTGGGTTAGAGCTACTAGTTCCTTAAACCCTCCAGAATCAGCAAGGCTTAAGTTAACTATTAACTTATACGAAAAACTGTGAGTTGAATTTAAGGATCGCCTCAGAGAACCAAAGAAACCGGAACTATTTAAATCGATAGGCACTATTATTCCCGTAAAGGAGAAGGAAACGGGAAATATTAGAAACCCCTTATTCAATACTAAAAAAAGAAGGTAACTTACAGAGCCTAAGTTCTAATTATTCAAAAACTTTGAAAAGTTTACTTTTACTAACATTAACGTTTAACCAACAGCTATTGAGGGCTCTGCTGTTAGTAATGACTGTTTTGAAATTTCGGAGGGAATATTTAAGATTGAGATGAATACATTTTTTTAAAAAATAGACTACATTTACCTACTTAAGCCTATCGACTATAGTTTTGTGAAGACTTTCAAAACTATACGTATACGAATTCGGGCCTATAGTATAATTACTTCTTTTATTATATTATACATTTCAACAGTTATCGTAGGTATTGAGGATCTGTATAAGGCCTTATTAAAGTTAATTGGTATATACTCATATACTAGACCGATCCAATATTAAAAAATTCGTAAGAAACTTCGTTTGCTATACCTCTTACTCTATTTAGCTTTAACTTTCTTTATAATAGCGTTTGAAAATATTAAAAAGAGCTTGATCATAAGACCATTAGGTTAAAGATGTTAAGTATTCCCTACAGTTCTTAACTTGGACTAAACCCGAGTTCCCAGTTTGGATAGTTCGTGTGCGAAGTGAATTAAGGAAAGCTGTCATTTTATTACTACGTAAATTATAGTCGGATTTTCAAAACTAGAACCGGCTTTAAGGAGGGAAAAAAAACGTCAAATTCCATCTTTTCAAAAAGACCAAAGAATAAGCTACCTGTTTACCGTACCCAATAAATTAGTCAGTTTAAAAAGAACCATCCTACAGGCTCCTACAAGGTCTATATAGTATAGGATTGTTAGGTACTACACCCAAATCTATAGCCTTTTAATACTAGTAAATCTATTAGCAAAGAAGAAAAAGCGGACGCTATTACAGTTAATAACGGTAAAGTAAAAAACCTTCGCCACTTGTAACATTATAATTTTATAGTGCTGCCACTATCAATTTCGTAGTGAGATATTCAATTTGATAAGTCAACTGCACTAGACCCTGCATAAGACCCTACACTAGAGAACTTTGGCCAATTAGAGGCCGTATTTTACATGGGTATACCCGCTTTAAGGTATCAAATTTTAACGTTAAAGTCTCCACTTTCAACGTTAAGAGATCCAATTTTCACGTTGATCTGCCAAAACGACCAATTAGAGGCCGTACTAAATGCGGGTAATACCGTAATGCAGATCCCACTTTCAACGTCAAGTCTTTAAAATTTAACGTCAAGTCTTGAGTTTTTTCTCCTTTTTTCCACACCATAATATTGTTTTATAATTGATAAATTCTAGTTTGGAGTCTTTATTAGTACTGATTCAGGCTTATTTTGTAATATTCTTCATAACGAGAAATCGTGTTCATATATTGAAATGTAAAGCGAAAACTATACCGGATGACGAATAGGGGATATTTTTGTTTAGCTTACTGGCAAAGGAATAGTTCAGATATTAGTTTAGTTTTTAAAATATTACAGTTATAATACCCCAAATTTCAACATCTGGATTTATAGCCTTGAGTTTATAATAAATTTAATCAGTTTATTTTAGCTTTATAGGTTGAGTTTTGGAAGTAAAAATTTATTATTGGATAATTTAAAGACTGAGGAAACCGTTGTTACTATAACCAGCGATTATACTTTCATTCAAGTTTCATAGAGGTTTTATTAAAACATAATCTCCATAGCTTTTATAAAGATTTTTGATTCTTCTCTCTGGTATATCAGGTTTGGTTACATTAGCTTACAGTTAGTAGAGAAATTACTCGAATTGCTGGACGATCTTAAAAGCACCAGGAAATGAAGCGTTTCTATTGTAGTTGTGTTCCTTATAAAAAAATTCAAAGTATTCAATAGCGACTAAATTTTTAATATGGTACCCTAGGAAAGGAAGAGTTTATCTGAACCTTTGGAAGCTTTTTGGAAATGACTGCTGGCTTAAGAGGAGAATGTCGCGGCCTGATGGCTATAAAGGTTAAGTATAGTTATAGCGTCTGTAATATAACTATTATATTCCCCAGTAAGTGACTAAAAACCGTTTGTTGCATGTTAAACGAAATAATCAAACGTATAGGGTGTATTATAAACTACTTGATCCTCGACGGAAGTAACGAGTTTATTGATTATTTAGTTAGGAAGATATTTATTAACTAAGTTTCTACCCTTAAGTTTTTTTTTTTCAATATATATCTTTAAAGAAAACGGAATTTTCGAACGCTTTGATAAAGTGATTTTGGAAAAAATAAGGTCCTGGACCGTTACCAAAAAAGTGTCATATCATTTGTAGCGTCATCCATTTTAATTAGCCGTTGTTATAATCAATTCAACGGTTTAGAATTGGAGTAGAATCAAGTATATTACGCCCTATAAGGGTTTTAATGATGAAGTAAATGGATATAGGAGTTATAAACTTAACGTTGAGCTTGCTTTTACTTCTGGTTTTACCTTTATCATTTACATACTCTTCGTAAGATGAGCGATGTATTAAAAGAATAATTTAACAGGAGAAAGGAGAATCCGTTTTGTAAAAGTTTTCCGATATTATTAAGCCTCAGTATATTTTTAAAATTTATTTACTTGACCTGTAATGAAACTTGACAAGGAAAATCGTTAGCACTTTTCGCTTAACGATTTTTCAAAGAACTAATATAGGACTTCGTAAATTAATTATAAATGGGAAAGATAATAAGACGATTAAAGTTGGTATCCCTTACAATACTACAAAGTTAGCTCCAAATTTCAAACCAAAAAGAAGTATTCATCAAGTAGTATAAAAACCAGAAAACAGCTTGCTGGCAAAGCTGCTAGCAAATACTGTTCTTGATGAAGACGTGGTTCAATTTTTGCTCTTGATCAATAAATTAGAAAACCAGTTGAATATAACGCAATCTTAGGAGGGCCAAGATGTTGAGGATTGGAAAAAGGCCCTTCATAGTGAAATATGGAGCTTGTTATTCCTCAAAAGTTTCGAGGCTATTAAAAGGGAAACCAATCGCTATACCCTAACCTGAAAAAATTTACCAAAGTTTATATTTATTTTAAAGGTGAGATCGAAAGGTACAAGGTTTATCTCGTGATTCGAGGATTCAAACAAAGATATGGTATTGATTATAATGAAACCTTTGCTATTACAGCAAAGTTTTATACGTGGAGGATTTTCGTTTAAATTTCTTCTTTTTATGAATAGGATATCGACCAAAAAGGTATCGATTGGGCTTTTCTCAATAGGAAACTTATAAAACTGATTCTCATGGAGATCCCAAATACCATTAGATACTTCTTCTTGAAGTATCCAAATAAAAATATTATAAGTTTTGATCCTATAGTTAAGGTTTCTTACTATTGGATTTACTTTACGGGCTCAAATAAGTTTTAAAACAATGGTTAAAAATGTTAAGGGAAGTATTTAATACGCTTAAGTTTAAAATATTGACTTTAATAAAGCGGTATATATTAACTATCATTATCACCTTATTATGTATACTTTCGTTAATAACTTTCCAATAATAGGCCCCAATCTCAACGCTATTAAGATCTTTGAAATCAATATTGGAAAGTACTTTAAGTACAAAGACCTGAGACAGGAAAAACACTTTTCAAAGGTGTGTCTTGAGAAATAGGAACGTACGTTCGATCATTTTGGCATAAGATATGTATATCCAAAGGGTATTGTATTTAAGGGTAAAATAATTAGACAGACGTCCGGCTTATATCCTAATTGCAACCGGATCCTTTGTTCATGCTATTTTACATGAAGATCAAGCTGATATTTCATTGATTAAGAAGTATAAGTCAAATGCAGGGGCTTTTGGTTATGTAATGTGTCAAATTAGGCTGGATATCGCCGTCCTGATATTAGTACTTTCCCGTTTTTGTCATAATATTTGAGATAAAAATATCACATTTGTTAGATACGCCTTTAGATATTATAGACATTACAAAAATCATGGATGATAAGTGGGTAGTGAATAACTATTAGTAAGTGCGTATTCAAACGTTACAAACTTCAGCAAAAATTAGTAAAAAGATACCCGAAGGTTATAAATTAACGGCTGGTACAATTCCGATTGGAAGGGGAATAAAGTTACTGGAAAGTCTATCTATAGATATACAGTGTTAAAGGCTATTGTCTGGTTAGTATTTACTAGGGACCCAACCCTAATAGTTCTACTTGCTCCTATGATTCTCTAGAGTAGGGAAAGAGCCGCTCGAGAACACTTCATATGACTGGGGAAAGGGGTTGTACCATCTTAGCTCCATAGCCTCTTCCTAGCAGGAACTTCTTCTTCTTCTTTATCGAGGTTTATAGATAGAATCCGACCACCTTGAGCGACAGCACCGGCCTCAGTCTTTTTATATACAGTTCAAATCAGTAACAATACGGTTAACTTGGTATGAAAAAGGGGATTCAAAATATACCTTTTTTCTATGGATACTAAAACTTTAGTGGTAATAAGAGTTATTTATAATACCTTATTAATAAGTAACTTATTTACAGAGCTTCGTATTTCTATTATCGTTACGATATACTCTAATAATAAGGGAGCTATTAAGTTGTTTAGGAACCTTGAGTATCGTGAACGCACTTAACATCTACCCTCTAAACATCTTCCTCCTTACATCATCTTTCTTGTTATGGGTGTATGAACTACCTTATTAAGGAAGGTAGGGAGCTTACACTATAAACTCTAACAGTGCCCACTTTCGAGAGATTTTTTTAGGTTCAGTCGCTTTTAACACCTTCACTTCACATGTATCTTATTCCACCACAATATCTTTAATAGGCTGTATCACCACTTGAATATTTTCGGGTAACCCCTTTTTGGCTATAGAGATTGACGTCGGCTCGTCGTACCGTCCGCGTAGCGGTATATCCAGAAAACAACCCTTACAACTGACGATTTCGTCTTTCATTACTTATATCAACGTGGCCCTTCAGACTAGAACTTACACACTACAAGTTTGATTCCTTTTACGATTGAATGTTTTAAAGAAGGACCTTTATTATAAACTCCTTCAATTAACGGCTCTATTTATTTATTTATTTTTGAGTCGTTACCTTTTATACCGGCCCTCTACCTACTTAGCAGGGCCTTTGACTATACTTTGGATACCTTTCTTCGGCTGTCAACAGAAGATATTTCACGATACACCACCCGCTTAGTGGTGTACCATATTTTACGATTCTTTTACACTTCTTGGGCTTGCGATCCGAGGCAAAAAGGTGGCTTGTGCTGTATAGTATATCTTTCTTCCGAGTTGTAAAGTACGTCTCCCTTATCGCCGCGGGATTTAAACCAAAATATATGTGTTTCACAGGTCCTTCAATCTTTTAGGACCGCTTTCAAATCCTCGATACTAGTAGGCGTCGAGCGGGGAACAAGATAGCCGTATAGCACAACCCGGCCAAGGTTACAATTTTCACACCCTTACGGGTTTCTAAATTGTAAGGTACCTTAAGGCCTTGATTAGAAGGTTGGTTAAGGGTTTTTATCTGTGTTTCTGTTATATAAATAAAGGTTTTAAAGGGCGATGGACTTTTTTTTATAAGTATATCTAGTCGAATTTCTTTTCCTAAACACTTAGTAGTACCTACCCTTTTTTACGGGGAAAGTGGAAAAACCTATCCAAATATGGACTATATTTATAGTCTGAAATAAATTTTCATCACGTAGTGGGGACTAATACGAATGATTATAAGATCCCAATGGTATTTAACACATACGTACAAAATATTTCTCAAAAATTGGCCATAATTGTATAGGATTAGGTTTTCAATCTTATATATTTGTTTAGTTTGTATATACAGCTTTTATTTACAATGTTTCATTTAACGGACGTCTGGTATAAATTGGAAACGAGAATTTATGAATAGAGTGGTTGTTGTAGGGTAGGAACATTCAAATTGCGATCCTTCCCGCCAGCATATGTATGTATCTTTCACATTAGCGAGGGTCACACTATACTTGCTATATATTAGGTACTTCCCGGTGATACTAAACTTCAAAAAATAAATATACCCTTTAAAGAATATTGTATAAGGGATAAAGTGGATCGTAGCATAATACAAATCAAGTGAGTTTCTAGGGATAATTAACTAGCTGATAGGTTAACAAAGCTACCGCCAAATGCAAAATACGAAGTAATAATATAACGGCTTACCTCAGTTAACTTGGGTTTATATTAAATTGATAATTGATAAAGCTTGGTGCTCTAAGATACCTTATGGTATTATCAATATGGAATAGTGGAGTGATTTTAAGTGTAAACTTGGAATATTGACAAAAGAGATACAAAAATGGTTATCGGTTACAATCTGACTATATAGGTCTTTTTACATTTTGTATTTACTGATTTTCTTTTCTCTTCATTACATTTCCTTTACTTTATCCTTTGAAATTTGTTTTTACTTTTATTTCTTGATTTTCTTCCCTTTAAGTGGACAATACCTCTTAAGGGAGTGTGTTTAAATATACAATAGGTGCAGTCACACATCATAAAACTCAATAATAAGGCCAACAGGGCCAGTTAGTACTTGGTACAAATTTCAAATACTGAACCTCTCAATACCAAAAGATAAGGAATTCACCGGAGTTGTAGATATTTCCACCAACACTAGTATTTACTAGTGTAAGTACTAGTATTGGATATTACGGAGGATAAACATGGAGATACTGTCTGGGCTAATATTTACTAGCATGGAGGAACTAGTATTGACTAGTACAGAGTCTCAATCTTGATCGAGATCTCTATAAAGATACACTTCATCATATATCAAGTCCTCCATGAAAATTCTAGAACACTTGAATCTATAAGCCTACACTATATCTTCTTGTATAGTATTTTCAACATATTAAACTAATATATATTAGTTTTAACAAGGTCGTAAAGTAGTTTGAGTATACGTAAAATCGGTTTGTAGAAATGGTGTTGTCTAAGTTTTACAGGTATATAGACGTAAATGTATGATATAAGGTGTTTTTCAATTATATATATACTTGTATAATATTTTGGGGTTAAAAACGAAGGTTGGAGAGAATGTATAAGGAGATAGTAAACGTTAAAACTAAACAGTGGTTCGTTTGTTTTAAAGTAGGCGATTGAATTATAATATTGTTGAAATAGTATTAATTGCAGTGCAGTAACTCAACTTTAATTACATTAAAGTTAACTATACTAACTGTAAGTTGAGTGTATTGTTTTGTGGGTCTATTGTATTATCTGAAAGTCAAGTATAGTATGCGCTCACTTCATACTAGGGCATAAGCTAAGAAATTGACCATATAAATTACTGCGCAAACTGGCTAGAGGTCTGTCAAGCCTAGAATAATACATAAACCAGTTTCAATGCAGCATCAGTTACTTCGACTAATTCGAATCGATTACGTTGCAACGATAAATCCCTACCAACACTTACCAGTACTTATTAGTTTAAGCACAAACAAGATAAGTAGTAGAAGAATCTATTTTCCGGTTACGCTCAACGTTAAACAGCGGTTGGAGTAGAAGAAAGATTCTCTCGAAGAGCCTTTACTTATGTGTCAGTCTCTATGTTAATAAGTAAAGAGGACCTTTGAGCTGTGTTGGTTTTTATAGTAGATTAGAGGTAGCGACGGTGTCGCTATTGTAAACATGAAGAACTATTTCCGGATCATTTTTGAGGAAAAGAATTGAGATTGACCGCTAAAATTCCTAAACCAATAAGTTAGCAAACGGCTAAGTTATTACTATTACGGGTTATATTACTGAAAAAACGACTAAGTTTTACGCTAAATAACAAATGACTTCCAATTTCACCCTTTATACTAAACCTTTGCCTTAAATACTAGGACTTTCCCCTACTTGATTTTTTTTCCCCTTTCCCTACGCTATTTCAATCGTTAAGATCGCTATACTGAGCGAAATTGCCAAGTTCCGCTAGGAAATCCATGTTGAGCAACTTTACGCTGAATCACTAGGTTCCTACGCCCCGAATCCCCAAACCCATCGATAAGTAAATTATACGCCAGCCAAAACAATAAAATGGTATCTACTTAAAAATTACCAAAGGTAATTGAAGCTTTCGGATCTTTTTTTACCAAGTATTACGATGAAGACCTTTGGGGGCCAGATGTCGACGAAAACTTAACGGAAAAGCACCTACTTCACTTCATTGGTTACTATATTGTCAAGTAAGACGGCAGCGAAAACTTTGACCGCGGCGACCGCTTTTTTCGGAAATATCATAAGTTTTTGTACGACTACACCATTGATATGTGGAAGAGGATTCAAAAGGGTGTTAAGTTTAAGTTTAAGACTAAATTTGAATGATAAGGGGTAAACGTAGCAGAAAAAAACTTAGTTAAGCTGGTCAAAACTCTTTTCGAGTTAGCCTAACTTAAAGAATATCCTTAAGACCCACGTCTTAAAGGACAGGACGTTGAGGAATCTTAACGCCCTTACACATATATTAGGGGATTTTCCCTCAATTCCTAGTTAAGTTAAACTCTTCTACACGCCAATAATTAAGAACTTATTAATTTGTTTGACAGTCCAATACCTTTATATGACAACGTGGAGTACGATTTCAATGGCAGCAAACCGCGTGAAATAACGGCTATTAACATGGCAAAAGGTATTGCCGTCGGCGCTATACACCTGCTAATTAAGTAAGACTGTTAAACCCCTAAAAACCTTTCTTAAAAATAAGTTCCTCTTACCCCTTAATTATTTCCTTAAAATCGTCAAATCCGTTACGATGAAGTTTCCCACAACAAGTAAGCCTATACGTGCGGGCCTATTACAGGTCATATTATAGGACTTTATCTTCCGGGTTGGACGACTGTTAATTACCCCTATTATAGTGACTCGGAGGCTTTAAGGCTCAAGTTAACGGTAAGAAACACGACTGAAAATTAAGATAACTATTATAAACTTCCCTTCAAACTTATTTAAATAATTAATATTAACTATAAGCTTTTTATGGATTTCACGAACATATTGAATAACGTAAAGAAGTATACCTGAAATCTTTATAATCTTTTCAATACGACATGATATTATTTTGGAATATCTTCAAGTAAATAGAGATTCTTTCTTCTAACTTTTGCTTCTTATGCCCTAAAATATTTACAAATTACGCTAGGGATTACTAACTAACTTTTCTAAAGATAGTAGAAACCTTTCGTGAGATTTATAACAGTATAAAAAGCTATTTCGAATAAGAAGTCCATATTGAGTAATACTATAAGGATTAAGCCATAACGAAATAAATGACGATGATAACGAAAAAGAAAAGAAAGTAAATATTAATTAAAGTTTTTCAAGATGTATTTAATAAATTTATATTGTACTAATAAATAATGAGCAAGGCGTATTCTGAAGAAGCTATTCTTTGCAAGTGAATAAGGGTAATAGTTACGGGTGTAAACGAGTTTATATACGCCTTATAACGTTCAGATAACACCTGAAAAGGCTTCTTTTAGCTAATTGGGGTTGAGAAACAGAGAGAAAGTGAGGAATTCGGAAAGGTATCTGAGGGGTGGGCGGGTTTGCATTGTTGTTTGTTATTTAGGTTTTAGTAGTGCCTATGAGTTGCCTTTATCTCTCGGACATTCTTCTCATGACCTCGGGTAGCCATTTCCCTAATGAAAGTGATACTTGGTATGCGTCTTGATCCTCTATGCTATCATCTATTCTCTAATTAATAAATGGCTGAGTCCTCATAGCTATTTAAAACAAATTAAAGTGAAATGAAAGTTTAGGTTTGCACTAGAAGTTGATACAAGGTAATATGAGTAATATAGAATAGAGAACAAGAGAAATGTAAAACAAAGGGGAAAAAAAGGAAACATTTTACAACACTCCAAAATAATCTTTCAAGTTTTGTTTTCATTTACTTTTCTTCAACTTTTTAACTTTCCTTTCAACCTCCTTTTAACAACTAATTTTTGACTCTTTTCAACTTTAACGTTGACTAAGGTTAGCATTAAAGTTTTATCCTGGTGTGTTTTACTTAGAGGCGGCGCTATTATTGATGTTGTTAACATGTATCCTTATTTCCCCCATATTCTAGACTTTATTTTCCCACTTACTTACGACATTCTCTTATCCCTCATTTCTTGCTATTTTTACTTACGGTTTTCTCGAATTAATGTAAATATTTCTTTTTTCTTCTGGTAGTGAAGTTAACTATCCAGGGGGAATCGGATGATGCGATCTTATCTACCTCCTACAGTTTTTTCACCGTGGTTTAAAGTTAGGAGCTTGAGTATTCTCTAGATCTTTGTTCTTATTAACAATAAAACTTCCCAACTTTATGTCTCGAGTTTTCGGTACGGTCTCCTATACCTAATCACTAAATTGAAACTTTTCGACTTTACCATTAGGGTTAGTTTTGAACTTAATCTATCGTTTCATTCATCTGTTTGTTATTTGCTAATGAGAATTGTCGCGTCGGTTAATGAATTCGTCATAGATTGCCTCCTCGTTTACTTTCGATTCATTAAATTTTGTTTTTAGTTGTTCTCGATTCAAGTTTAATACTACCACCGTAAAAGCAACTCCTGAAGGCTTTACTGACTAACCTAGTATGATTTGTAACGGTATATATGGTAGGTTTTTCACGAACCTATTGTTAATGGTCGTTATAATATTAGCAAGATCTTTAGGCCACCCCTTGAGTCGATTGTATTCGTGTTTTTAAACCTATTTCTTTAGCCTATTCTTAACCGGCTTGACCAACCCCTTAATTAACCCCACTGATACAGCTGAGTAGACAGGCGTATTTATCATCTTCGTTCCACTTTAAATAAAATACTTCATAACCGCGGGTATTTTAAAGTATCTTGCGTTATTCGAATGACATTTTTTATGTTCGACGAAAATATCCTTAATGTTGGTAAGACTTAGATATTGCAACGTTGTCGATTCGATTGGTCGAAGTAACAGTAGTATTGCGTGGTCAGATGGTGGATGTATTGTTCTAGGTTTGGCAAACCGCTAGCCAGTCTACACTGTAATTTATATAGCCAATAGCTTGGCCCGTACCCTAGAGTGAAGTGCAGCGTACTGCACTCGACTTACACCCAATGCGGTAAGTCTACACAAAGCAATACACTTGCAGTACAGTCAACTTTACTGTAAGTAAAGTTGACCTAATGCACTACATGTAACATTATTCCAACACGTAATGAGTTTCAAGGTCCAATATACCTCCACACCTATTAGTTTACATATATCTCGGTAAAATAAGAACCTTAAGAAATAATCGACTATGAGGTGAAGATAGGTCTCGCCTCCGGCCCCTTTTAGATTGATTTTGCCAGCAAAATTCATATCAATGTCTTATGGCTTTGAAATCAACAAATTTATGAAACCGGCGTTAATTAGCCTGGCGTTACTAGATAAAGTATATAGTTTGCATATTCTAACGTATTCCTTAACATCGATATATTGCGACGTCTACGATAATATTAATTTTCGTTTATAAAGGATTAAAATTACTACGAAGTGCCTGCAAAGATTATAAACCTAGTATTCCTAACCAAATTCCTGTTTTATCAACACGCCGTTTTGAATCTAGAACTATAGTCAATTATGCTTCACCTTGTTTTCTCATTTATTCCAGCCAGTCCTCTATGATTTCATCAACGCTTGTAAGGTATCATACCATGTCTTTATACTAGTTCGTTTCGTCGATGTATATAATCGCTATTATGACGCCTCCCAGTCGTAGCTATCGTCCTGTACTTAATACTCCTCTAGGTAAGAGAATTCCCGTTCCTGGATCTTTTAATATCGTTAGTTTCGGGAGTAAACATCTTCCCACCGTCTACTGTAATTCTCCTATATATAACTTTAAAAGTTCCATAATTGGTTTCTATTTTCATTATTTTATTTAAGTTGAGGCGATATACAATTCCCCCTATGAAATATTCCAAGAACATTCGTACACTACGCGATTCTCTCTGTGCGTATTATCGGGCTCGTTAATAATGAAATCAAGTTTGTATAGTTATTATAAATCATCGTTAGACGAGGTGACTTAATAACCTATAGTATCTCTTTTCAAAAAAAATCAACCATGGCTAGTGCTTCTTTTTCACCTTGTATATCGCGTCTTGATATTGTTCAGTTTCTAGGGGGGAAAGGCTACAATTTTGGCGTAAGGCATCTATTCATCAACAATTTATGTGCCTGTCGGCAATCTATTTCACTAGAAAACGACACTACTAATTCATTTACCAAATACATTCGTGGCGAGGTAATGTTAAAGCGTACAATCTAAAGATGTTGCAACTTTCTACTAAATGGCTAGGTATATGGTAATGAAAGCCTTGGCATGCTTTTTTCGTCACTTAAAGTCTTTACGAATCCACTGTATCTGCTTTAAGGTTTTCTACATCGAAGTTATTTTAGGTGTTTTTCTCACACAAATTATTTTCAGGATCATCTTCCACAACGTTTTGATAGGTATATACCTCTTAATATATAGTGTAAGGTAAATTAATTCGTGCAATATCTTTAACTAGGTAGGGTGGTTTTTGGATTTCATTCATATCTCGAATTTTTTACGATGCTTCTCAAACGGTCGAACTTATCCTTGTAACCATTCCAAACCTAGCGATTCGATATGGCTTTAGAATAATACGGTTTTATAAGGAATGAGGTTGATTCTTCCGAAAATGAGATGAGGGAAATACTAAAGGTTTAAAAAGTTTAATATCACTTTGAATCCGCATAATAAGATATTGCAATCTTGTATATATACATCGAAAGCGATTTTTAAATTATAGTTATATCCCATTAGCGATGGAAGTACTGGTCAACTGATTCTAGCATTTTTTCGGTCGTTTCTCGTAACTTTCTCCTTAACTTTCATACTATTTTCGTTATTTAGTAACGGCTATTTACCAAACGTAATATCACTGGATACGTAATAGGTATATCCACTTCAATTTATCTCCTAAGTCATCATGAGCATCAAATATTGCATATTAGGTGTAATAAATGCCGTTTTTAACTTATAAACTGGAGTAATGAGCATTTTTCCATACTCATTTGCCGTACCGCCCAGGAAGAAAAAAAAATATTATCTCCTTAAAAAATGGTATCAAATGCTTTATACTGTAAGTGTATTGGATATTATGATTCAAATATATAACTGTTAATTGAAATATAGTTGTAAACGAATCGATATTTATCATTTTTCATTAATTGGTAACGTAAGTACGCCCCTTATTTTAACTATCCTCATGCATAAAATCCTGTTACTTTTATCGCAGGGTGAAACCTTTATACAAAGGCGATCTCGTCCTATGAGTATCTAGGCTATTTTAGTTTAAATGAGTTGCTATTTAGTTCGAGTTCAATGGAATAAGTAACTAGATTAGTCACTCGTATATCTTTTGAACTGAATTCAAATACATCACTCTAGGTATATACCAACCTCTTAACCAATACAAATTTTCTTCTTTTTCGTTTTTTACTAAATTATATGTATTTCTCGTTAAAGAAATAGTTAGCCTCATTTGTTTTAATTATGTCGCCAACCTCAATTCCACAAGATTCGACCCACTTTTTAACAACATTTTGTGACGCATCGTTCAATTCTCTCTATTTAGGGCGACGTTTGATATTTCTGTTAAACTTGTTGTTTTACGTTATTTGTACTCGCTCTATTTCGCTTCACACCAAATGAGTTTCTGTCACTTCTTCCTTACTTTTCTATATTTTTACCTACTATTGTTAATATTGTATACTGTTATATTTAAAAATGAATCATGGTCTTTCTCAACTCCTGTCGCCAGTAATATCAAAATATTATCGTTTTAACCGTTCAATCCAGAATTAATTCTTTCGTTATAATGAAAGATTAATAGTTCGATAGGTGATGGTTACGGCGTAAAGTAATCGGAAAGTTCGGTTTTTCCTTCTCTTTCTAAATTCCAAACTGAGGTACGAGAAATAGTTAAACGCAACAAACAGTTAACAATGTTAAGATATTCTCCAGTAAGTAACCCCTTTACCTCGTCGAACATAATAATCTTCCTTCCTAATTATATCTTCACATACTTATATCGTTTCACAATCATAGTTATTATTCTTATCTTGTCCTCGTATATGGTTATCTCATCCTTATTCTCAAGTATCTCGTCCTCGTTCGTATCAAGTATAATTGAAATATCCTTAAAATGAACCTTTTTAATAATGTTGACTTCTCTTGTGGCTTTTCCATCGTAAAAGGTCTCCCCTGGGTATAAGACCCGCTTTATTTTAGGTGTATCTCTTACTAAGCATATTCGGCGAATTCAAAAGGTTCATTTAATTTCTGTAAATATTTATAATCTTTTTTTACTCATCCTCAATTTTTCGTCGCTATCATCATTATCTTCGCTATTCAATTACAAACCGTCCTCTCTATTTATACTAGACTTCTCCGACTACTCGCGAAAATATTGAGACTATTTAAAAGTACTAGTACTCGACAGAATTACAGCCACGCAAGCTGGTTGGATATTAAAATGTAGTGGTTTCACGCGTCGTTAACAGGCACAGTAACGAAATATCCACTTTCGTCTACAAGCATAAGAACATTCTCAATATAATTATTAATACCCGAGGGGTAAACTAACCAATTACGGCTTAACAACAAATTATACAAAGGGTAGTTGACGGTAACAAATACGCAAACAAAAGATGTAATGTCACTAACTATAAAGCGAAATAAAACGTAAATTAATAATGTCGTTCGGCTTCCATAAACCATCGTTAATGTTATAGACTGATTTTATATTTAAATAATCAATCCTAGGCGATTCGCTATATCTCTTTTAATAAGTTCGACGAAAAAGCCGATATCTACTAAGTATTAGCTTATATAAATATTATACATATCACCCTAAATATCAACGAGTTGGGTTTTTATTGTTCTCGGCATAACTCGATCTTTTACAACTATTATCACCGCTGTATACATAAATCCTATGCGTTTACGTTTCTTTCACATGGTTTTTTTATTTATTCTCGTACCTCGAATAGTATTAAGGCCATATATCTTCGCTCTCTACTTAAGGAGAACGGAACCGCGATTCAATATTTGCTCGAGAGTGATTTTGGGGTAAATTTCTCGCAATGCATCCGTCAAATCAAAGCGTTTTTTGGGATGGCTTGAAAATTCTCGCATCGGGATAGTATCTTCTTATTTTCCCGCAGTATTTACTCTATATTTTCTTCACATAAAGTTACAACTCTCAGCGCAGCCTTCGCGGAATTGTTCTTTCTCGGACTGACTTAGTGAGGGTAAGGTTTGCGATTACAAGACTCGGTAATGTGGCGTCTAAGATTATGAGGCTCGAAGGTGAGAAAAGTTCGGTCTCGTGCGAGTAATAAGTCCTCCTTATTCGTCCTCGGCATGAGCATAAGAGTTTGTTCGCCTTGTAGTTCTAGTATTGCAACATTTAACTACCGTAAAGTGTAGGTCGTTTACAATTTCTTTATATTTCCTTTTATTCTTGCTAATATATCTGTAGTTCTCGATCTTATTACGGATATTTTATATGCTAAATCCTCCCAGTATTTTGAAATTCACAATATATTACATGATAATTTTATCATCATGATCATCGAATATAGGGTAATTATCCCAACCCAAAAACGCCGTATACAATAACTGGCACATTGTAGCCTTCGTCCCAAAATTTATCCTTATTTACTTAGGAATCGATTTCCCGACGAATACCAAATCTCAGAATGGACATATCTTTGCCTATAGCTGTCTGAGGGGTTGGATAGTTGTAGAAGCAATGATATAGGTTAGGTAAATTCCCGAAATTCAATTATTTATTTGGATTAGTTTAGTCTCCTCTAGGTACTTTATTTCTTTTATGATACGTGTTATTCGTATTCTATACGTTTCGCCTTCTGTAATCAGCTATGGTTGTTTGTAAAATATTGTAAGAAGTAGACTAGTTTTAGTTTTTATAAAACTGGTTTCGATAACCGCTAGAATTCTGTAAAATTTGAAGAGTAACGCCACCATTACCCTAAAAAGTCCATCAACCCATTTTTTTTGTATCAGACGTATTATTTACATAACTTAAACTAATACCCTTTCCGTGGAATATTTGTGCGTGTTATTTTAGTTATTATTTTACACGAAAAATGGATTATAGTTAAGGCCTAACTCCATAATTACTAAAATCAACGTTTCTTTTACCATATTGTAGGTAACCTCATCTTTATACATTCTGCACTTATCCATAAAATTCTTGAAAACCAGACTGTCAATAACTGTAATCTATAATATTAAATTCGTGTTCCATCCATTATCCCTAAATTAAGCCAAAAATGTGGTTCTCAATTCTTTCTACAATATTTAAGGACTTTAAACGGCAAAATTATCTTCTTTTTACACGTATTCGACCACGATTCTTATATAAATCGTCCGAATAAATTCAATTTAACTACTAAATTAGTATTTGTTATCATTAATCAAACCTTAAGTCGGGTGGTAAATAATATCTTAAATTTATTCATTTTTTTCTCTTGTCCTGAGGTATATTCAGGTACTATTTAACTACATTTTTCTTCATTAATATTATAAAGTAACTCTTATGAAGTTTTTCGATTAAGTTCACATTCTGTTACCGGATTTTAGCTATAATTTCCACGTGCTCGACGTAATCAACCGCATCCTCTCCCAATTATTCGGAAAATATCCTAACGAAACTCATCTTAAATGGTACAATAATCATAATAACAATTCGTTGTAGAATTTATATAGCTTATTAATATTATGAAACTTCGGAAATTATGAAGTTTTTCAAAATAATATCCATGTTTAGTGGTTAGGAGTGTCGAATACGTTTGAAAAATTGAAACAATCTATCCTCTATATGTTTCTATAACCTAATTCGGTCTAGTTTCAAATATCCAGCCCGAACTAACTATAAGGTTTATAGAGTTCTTGTTCTAGTTCTTATTCTATTTTCGTTTGTATCGCACTCGTTAGGTAATTTCTTGTTCTCTTATACCCATTTGTTGCACTCGTTAGATGATTTGTTGTTATCGTTTGTTTGTTTTCTAGTCCAGTGAATTTCTTCAGTTTTTACGGCTATGAATCAGGATTTTGCAAGGTAGTCAACTTCTGCACAGGTTACCAGATGAAAACTGTTAGAAAGTTAGGAATTCGGAAAGATATTTAAGGGGTAGGCGGATTTGTATTTTTATTTGTTCTTTAGATTTTACTAGTGCCCTTATGTCCCCTTTATCTCCCGGATATTCTTCCCGTGACCTCGGGTAGCCATTTCTCTAGTGAAAATCATACTTGGTATATATCTCGATCCTCCATGCTACCAGGTTCTCGTTTACGATCGTAATAACAAGTACACTAAATTCGCTTAGTATATACCCTTACGCTAATAATTTCCGTAATACCAATGAAAAATACCATCATAGTAAACTACGTAGATTGTAAGTACGAGCGACCCTAACGCTTCAAATTTGATTTAAGATTTTCAGACTAAAAGCTATAATTATACTCGCGTTAATGAAGGCAACACTTAAGCGGATCTATTAATCGTAAGACCTATCGTCGTAATAATGGTAAAAGGTGTTGGATTTGTAACAAATCCGGTGATTGGTCGACTCGCTATCCTTCGACTGAATGTAATAAATAATAGATCATATATTATATTTAATATCCTACTACTTCCGGGCAAAACAATTTGGATCATATTTCAGACTACTTGGGTAAAAAGTCTATGAATAAAGATGATACGCTACAGAAAATCAGGTAACATAAAGATAATATTATTGATACGGCTTTGTTACTAGTTAACTATTCTTTTTATACAATTTAAGTAATGAAGACCGCTACCTTGATCCTAATCAGACCCCTAACTTATAATATACTTTTAATTATCACGGTCGTTATGCGGATTTTATATTTGAAGGTATTATGACGGATATAGAGGAGGTAAGTTAATTAATAGGAGACTATTTATATTATGTAGTATTGTGAAGGGAAACACTACTTTTACGAAAATTAATGCTTAAGATGTTGGTAAGGCAAAAATTGGTTTCGTTTCAAGCGAATGATTATCGTTACTGGTGACAAAGGTTGTTTAAATTATTGTTAGGTTGATTTCGTTTCATATTATTAAATACTGTACTCCTTTTCTTTTCTATTTAGAACATATAAAGACTCTTTACGTTAACTCCAATGTTAACTTTAATAAAATTGTTAAAAACAGCTAAAGGTTTTCCTTTATCTCTAAATAGGGGTAATTGTAGTTTTGTTTTTAAGGTTTAAAGCCAACGATATTGAATCTAACGGAGTTAGAAATACGTCAACCATTCTGGGGTTTTAATCACTCAACTGTCGATAGGCTATACAAAGTCTTCAAATCCGCAAAGTACGAAAATATGGAATACTCTACTCTAGAGACTATTAAAAATCTTTGCCACTATTGCTCAACGTAGGCTCAGGCCCTTCGAAGATTTAAGTTTACACTAAAAAACAACAAAAACTTTAATTACAAGATTTTTGTTAATATGTTATATTTAGATTATAAGCTTGTTATTTATGTCGTTGCTTTCATTACCCCTTTTTATAGAATTAAGTTTTTGAAGTCCTTATCGGCAAAAAATACATGGGCAACACTAGAGATATTGTGAATTAACACGTATTTGAGCCTATCTAATATCATTGTTTACGATGTCTATATAAACTTTAAAGCGGAAAAGTGTTTAGTAAACGTTAAGTTAATGGAAATTTAGTGTAAATAAGTGTTTATCAAAGCCTATTAGAGTATAAGAAAAGTTGAGAGGGCATACACATTACTCTGTAAATCGTATGATATCCTTATACACGATATTGGAAGCTTTACGGATTAGAAGATACGTTTTAAAGCAGCGGTAAAGGGCCTAAATAATACTGTGGGCTTTAACGGCCTAGTATTAACAATGCTGGTTTTTAAAGCGTAGCTACACCTAACGAGTAAATCCTCAGTATTAATAGGTACTTAAAAGAGAGTTGTAACTTACCACAAAGTACTAAAGGAATTAGAGAAGGAATCGGCACAACGTTAAGTTAATGATTCCCTTAATATCAAAAATGATTTTACGATGATAAACGTACTTATTTAGCTTTTACAAAGTAAAGTCCTCGTGTAGCGGAAGCTAGGTAAATGAAAAAAATTATATATGATCATGAGTATCACTAACTCAAACGTACTTATTGAAACTATTAACGGTTACTTAAAGTTTCGTAGAATATATATTAAGCCTTATATTAAGGCGACTAACAATAGTTTTCAAGATCATGAAATAAAACAAATGAGTGTTATAACCCAGATAGAGGTTGGGTCGGGAAGCAGGCCAGTATGCATCACTGCGCTACTAGAAAACCTGAAGTCTAGAATCAGGCGGGGAACTTCTCTTATGTCAGCAACCCCGGACAGAGAAGGACCGATAGGACCGACAGCGACTCCATCGGTCCAGTACTGAAGACGGTATGAAGGCACGGATATATAAGGATACGGTCATCACCACACAGATAGTATTTTCTTCATAGCTCTTCAGTTGTCAATCTAAGTATTCAGTCGACACACCTGAATAGCCTAACGGCCAACGATCATTCTACAGCACGAACAAACATCTTCTGATATTGCACCTTTGTTATCTCTGCTACCTTACTGCTAACATGAACCCCCTGACACCTTCTATTTACTCACGGGTATTAAGTGTGATTATTAAAATGAGTTAATATAATTTCTCTCCTTACATTATGAATAAGTTAATAAAACCTCGCTGGAGTAAACGACCACTAAAGTAAAGAAATATTGAAGACGAGGAATATATACCAGGCCGAATATATGATATTATTTATTTAAGTAGGAAAGAGAAAGGTAATTAAAACTCGGCTATAAAGTTTCGGGTACAAAACGTTATTAAAACCTCTGGAAAGACTTTTAGAAAAAGCGATAAGGTTGAGATTAACAGACTTCTGACTCGAGAAGTTATACAGTTCGTACTTAAAGATATCCTCAACCTCTAAAACCAAAATATCACGATTTTCAAGTCGAGTATTATACATAAGGTTAAGAGTAAAACCACGGAGCTACCGTATGAAAGGTTACGAGTAATTAGTGAAATATACGATAATAAAAGTAAAGAATGAATCCATATGTAATCGCTAATGATTCAAAACATAAGCTATCACTTAATGTTCTCTTTGGCAGCAAGTTTACCAGTTAAAACTTAAGGGATATTAAGCTTGAATAGCTGATATATACTATAAACGTAAACAAAAGGAGTAACCGATTTATAATTCATCGTCATACTAAAACTATCATAAGAACTACGTGGAAAATACCTTTTGAGAATGATAATACGATATATTAAACTACTGTAAGGACTGGCTAAAGTAGGCTTCTATTGGGTTTTAACCTATTAATCGTGTTTTAAATGAAATTTAGGTATAAAGTGTTTAACCTACGACCCATAATTATTGGTGATATCAAAAAAACTTTGACGTGATAGTTTTATAAAATAATGATACCTTTTTCATTAAAATTTCTAGCTTTATGGTATCGGAATAGAAATCAATTAAATACTTAAAGGTTTGAAACTGTAATCCAGTTGTAACTCTGGTAAAAGGTATTCAATTTAACTTTAACGAATCTTTAATTTGTATAACTAGTACCAATACTTACCTTAATTCTCTAAAAGGGATAGGACGTTAACTTTACTATAATTAACGTAATTAACGAATCTAGGGCTCAACGGTACTTGAAAAAACGCTCCCGTGGTAGTTATATAGTTACTCTATATCAACTGGAAGCTTTCTACGACCTATCGATTTCGGTATAAGTATAAGACCTAACAGACGAAGATATTAACCGGTTAAATAAAAAGCTGGAGTGATAAATACAGAATCCAAACCGAGGAATTAATATAGTTCCGATTGAATTATTAAGAGCTAAGTTAATGATTCTTACGGATGACGTCTTTATAAATAATAGACTTGTCTTTATAGGTTGGCTTTCTAATAACCCTCGTTAATAAAGACAAATAAAAGAACCAGTTTATTATAGTCGGAAGCCTGATTTATTAGACCTCCATTAAATGCATATGGATTACACGAAACTTGTTAGCTTTAATGTTTTACGATATAATGGACGGCTTCTATATATGTATAATATTATGTGAAATATTTAACGTTGTTAGCAAGTATCTGGTGATTCCCTTCATCCCAGTTGTAATCTTTACCAACCCAAAAAGTTCATTTAAATGCCTCTTAAAGCTCGGAACCATTGGTGAAAAACGTCTCATAATTGATGTAATGATATTTCGTAAAGTTTACGAAGGCAAAAAGATTAATTAATTCAGATAAATTAATGGTAAAGAAAATCCCGCTAATGCTAGAATTAATACATCGTTGAATAAGTCCCTTGAAAGGTTTATAGATAGCAATAGGCTGACTATACGTATTGAGGGTTACGTTAACAGGCTATTTGGTAAGGTTAAGTCACGTATTAGCGAATAAGGATGTCCTAGTAAACTGAAAGATTGCTAGAGAATTAAGGCCGACAACTTATTTGATTGGCATGGTTAATTTGGAAAGCCTTTATATATTTGTAACGGAAAAATTATTTGTAGGAATTAATAAAGTCGGAAATCGAACCTGTGCGGTAATTGGAGTTGATGTGCCTGTGGAATTGGTAAGGGTCTAGCCAGTTGACGAGGGCGTAATTCTATGGTAACTGGAAAAGATTAGTCGACTACACTGGCATGTACGTATAAAATAAAAATCCGAGAGTGTTGGAATAGTACTAATTCCAGTGTAATAAATTAACTTGACTTACATTAAAGTTGACTATATTGACTGTAAGTTGAATATATGGTTTTGTAGGTCTATTATATTGGATGTAAGTTTAGTAGAGTATGCGCTAACTATAGAATGATGCATGGACTGAGCAATTGGCTATATAAATTACAATGTATAGCAGACATTGGTCTGCCAAACGTAGAATAATACATAAACCACTTTTTATACAGCACTAGTCACTTCGACCAATTCGAATCGACTACGTTGCAACGATAAATCCCTACCAACACATAATTTTTTTTCCCTAGTTATCGTATTCTTCAATTACAAAGTGATTGTTTTCGTAAAGTTCACCAGTTTCATTTTCTACTCTATAAATTAACTGGGTAAGGAAGATTTTGTAATAGTTATTAATTTCTGTATTATACCTTTTAAAGAAAAAGATGTTTTACTAGATTATTGTAAAGATTTCCTTTTGTGTGGACTTTTTAAAAGAGTTACCTGGAGTTTTAATAATGCTTTTATAACGGAGATTTATACTTAAATTACGGTTTACCGTCTTTTTCTAAGCAACGAAAAAGTTTGAGACAAAGGTTTTGGGGCTTTGTTTGTTTTTTAAACCAAGTGAATGCCCTTGTTGGTGTCGTTTTGGCTCTTTTATTCCAGGTATTTATTTTTATAAGGTAACGGAGGTTGAAAATCCAAATAATATGTGGATTTTAAAAGAAAGCCGTTCGTGTTATCATGAGAGTGGTATAATTGTTGTTACTCGGCGAATTATATTTTAAAAGCTTTATCTTCCAACTTTTTCTTTTTATATTTTCGTACTATCGTTTAACAAAATAAAGTAGTATGTTTTGGTAAATTTACAAGTTCATTGTATCCTTTAATATCACTAATTTGTTCAAAGCTAATCGACTCTTCTTTTATTCCTGAAACCTGAATCTTTAATTATAACTATAGTTTTAAAACGTCTGTTTCCCGCTGACAGTTTCTTGTCAATAATACTTTTAAATATCGTTTTAATCTTCAAATAACGTAAAGTTACCATCTATTTCGTTATAGCATTTAATTTTTTACCCGTGGCCTATAACGGTATGGAATCCGTATAGATGTTGGGGTAAACACCTAATATAATTAGTATAAGAATTAGGTAACTCGGATTAAAAGTATTGTTAACAACCTTTACGGATATTTATAAAATTGATTTTTTTATGTTTATTCTTTTCAATACCTTTGACCGGACTGTTTACGTCTTTTTAAATGATTCGTGATATATTTTATATTTTCCGATACCTCAAGGCGTCTTTACTGGTGTTTTCCCGTATTCCCCTCCGGTTATTTAATCTAAAACCGTGCCTATATCGTAGGTTACTTCATCCGGAGATCCAAGATATTTGTTTATCCAATTGTTTACCAAAGTATTTTAGTAATTCCTTACGAAAATGTTTCGCGGAAACTTCGTGGCTTTGAATTACGTTATGACATCGACATTGTAAAGAACGAGTTTTTTGTTAAGGTATACAATGTTCATAATAACCTTGTAGTTCAAGTAAACATCGTTTTAAAGGAAGAATTTAAATCGTCGTAAGTTTTATTAGTGTAATTGGTATTTGTGGTAAAACTTCTTTATAGCGTTTAAAGCGTCCTTTCCTATATTATTGTAACCTGTTACATAACGGAGTAGTAAAAGTCGTTTTATAGATCAGTGTCTTAACCGTCGATATAATATACATAGTTTAGGTTATATTAAGTAAAAGGATTCCGTTATAGGTGTTTCGGGGCAAAACTAAAGGTATTGAAACTTCAAATGCAGTGATATAGATACGTTATCTTTAATGAAAACGAGTAAATGTATCGTATTCCGTATCTCGATACCAAGTTTATTTATGTAACCTAACGAAAGTGGGAATTATATTTTAAAACATATCAAATGAAATTTAACCGGTACCAATCGTGTATTTATTTATGTTATGTCGAGTAATAATACCTTACCTTTACTGAATACTATTTCATAATATCACCTCATACAATCGAGTTAAAATTTGGGAAATTTCGCTGTGAAAACGTCGTATCGCTATTTTCCGGCGGTCTAGATTTCCGCTGCGTCGGTATTTAGTATAATATTTTGGAACCGGTTACCGTACTTATCAAATAACGACAATTGCAACGCCATATGGGAGTTCAATACGCTTCTATGACTATTCGAACCTAATTTGTACAGAAATGAAACATTTTACAAGTTTGTAAATACCCGTTATTCCGTTTTTTTTCATTTTAAGTCGTTACGTATATTTCGAACTCTTCCAATTCTTTTTATCCAAAGTTATATGTATACAGGTAAATATCGAAATCATTTTTTATGCCTTTTAATCTACTGTATACGTTATAAAACTGACTTTAGTTTTGTATTCGGGTAATCAGCTTGAAATTATCATTTAATGAGAATTTTTTTATATACAGGATTATTGGTTAATTAACAGCCGACTTTATTATAATAAAGTATCGTTTTTCATGATCCATGAATTTTCGTATACTTTTGTATGAGTATGATAGTATACTTCGTAATTTTTGTTTTTAGTTATAAGGGATCCTATATTAATACCCGTTTTTGTTTTTACGATTTTTAGAGTTTCCTTTTGGTATTCATTACCTTTATATCCGTATTTAGGGCTTTCGAAATCTTTATTTTTAAATACATTTCAAATCGTAGATCTAAGGCGTAGTGAATTGTCTTTGCAAGGTCTATCTTTGTAATTTGCGGGCTTTTATCCTTAGCCTTCCCGGCTACCAACATTAATTTAAGGCTCTTTTATAGGCGTATAGAAATCTTAGATAACGTCCTAAAGCTCTTATAAAAAGTTTCTAAGTCATTTTTCGGTTTAAACAATATAAGGTTCAAGTCCTAATTTTCACGGCATACGTTTGTAACTATTTAAATAAAAAGTTCATCGCTCTTATACTCCGGTTCAAACGCCACCTAACAATTCTTAACCTTCGTTAGCAGGATAATCAACACCTCTTGTAGCTATTTATCTGTATTATCACGGTAGATTCTGACAAATTTCTACATAATGCCTATCTAGTTTTTATTGTTTAATTCGTCGTTAATTTTCATGTTATAGTGAATTTTTGGGCGGATATACCTCTATATAAATATATTTATTTATATTAGATGGTATATTGATTACTTTGAGCTTATCTTATTAGTATACCATATAGAATTATGTGGAATGAGGAGGGCTTAATATCTAGTTTTCTATAGTTGTTTAACATTATAAGAAATTATAAAGCTCACTACTGTAATATTCGCTCTTATTCCATAGTTTCGAAAAGTTCGTAAACATTATAAAGTTATTTTCATTAATAGAGAACCGGTAAGATGGAAGGTTATGGTATAGTTTTTAGTTTATGTGTATTAGTCCGTACGATTAATATAGCGTTTTATTGCTTTTTGTATTTCCTTTAAAAACTCTGTCTTCCTGATTTAGAACGTTTTAGCTGCGGTTGAAAAGGGTATCTTTTTCGGTTGGAGAGTGGCCTGGCCAACCCCCCTTTTCAAAGGTACTTGTTAAAGCGGGTGTATATTAAACTCGAGTAAATGATAACTTTTACGGCTTGTGCTCCTTCTTCAGTAACTTCTTAATCTTCTTATACCTATCATGAGGCGCGGCTAGTCTTGTTAAGCGACTTACACTTTGCGTATGTAAGGTGTTTTCGCGTTGTGGTGTTTTCCGTATATCCTTAATTATATATTTCTTCCGTTCCACAAACCAACATCGTTTCATGAAATCTTTTTTTAAGAGCTTTTTGTCTTCAGAATCTAGTATTTCGTTGAATTGGGCTGTGGAAATGATTATTTCCGTAGCACGACCGTTTTTAACATCTTACGTATTGGTTCCTCTGCTTCATAGCTGTACCCGTAATATTTTAGAAATCGATGAGCATACTGTACGTTAATTTTCAATTTTTAGTTTAGAACCCCTATCCAGACGTGATCGAATATACCGAATTTTCAATTCTTTTCTTCCCAATAACGAAAAATCATGTTTGTAACATACTTGTTATCCGCCTAAGGGTTCAAATTCTTTACTGGCGATTTAATGGTATTATCATACAGTTTTAAGTTAATAATATGAAAGATGCTTCTCCAGAACGTTGTATATTGAAGTATAAGGTCTATGTATTCGTTAACCTTACCGAAGCTCACTGTTAATAGTGTTACGGAGGTAAGATCGTTGCATAAAAATGGTTATTTCAAATATAATATAATAAGAGTGTTTTCCATTCGCTTCAATTAGAGTATTGAAAGAGGTTGCGAAATGAAATAGCAAATTAAAGCGTATAATTTGTAAATTAAATATTAATTAAATTTAATGAAGCGTTCCTAAGATGGCTCTGAATGTTTAATAATAGAAATGAAATATAAGCCAATCGTAACTACAAATCAATTTAATTTTTAAATAAGGAGTAACCTCAAACTATTAAAAGTTTGAAACCAGTTATTCAACGCTTATAAGCGCTGTACTACTTAAATGACCAATAAATTTCAACGTCGTAAATGAAACTTTGAACCAACGGTATTTAGCAAGGCGAATAAGAGGGGGAAAAAGGTGTTCGGAAAAAGAATTTAGTTTGTAACAGTTGAGATAATATATGAAAAAAAGTTCAGATGTTGTGTAAGAGCGTCTTATATTGCTTTAGACGCTTCTAGTATTTTAATAAGCGTTTCGAAAGTTTTTTGAGGCGTGTTATAAATGTGTTGAACGCTTGAAGTGTTGTTTTAGGCGCTTAGGGTAATTATGTAAGCGCTTTGAAAGCTGTTTTGGGCGCTTTCAAAATTTGTTGAAGCGTTTTGAAAGTTGTTTTAATCGCTTTCGAATTATAAGTAAGCGGTGTAAACACTACATTTTGGCCGGACAAGTACTAGTAAAGGGGTTTGAAACTTAATGGCTTTAGCTTACGTGGCCAATATGGAATGAGATATTTTCCAAACAGTAACCAAATACGTCCAAAGCGCCAACCGAGTTCATAGGAGTATAACAGGAGTTTTAGTAGTTAAATGGTATTAATCTAATTGATAATATATTATTGAAGTTATTTTTAAAGATACTCCGAGTTTTATAACCGTTTTACATTCCAGTGCGTTTTTTATAACTTATAGTGTTAAAGTCCAAAATAGTTGAGACTGTTATAGTATTCCGCTATAATTATTCAAATAATATTCGTCGTTTCCTTCATAGGTTATCTATAATAGACCGAGTCGGCTACTAATGGGTATCAGTTAGGTCTATACGTCAACTTATAAAGAAGACAGTATTTAAAATGGTAAAATTGATAGTATTAATGATAGATAGTCTTAGAGGGAGAAGAGGCATCCGGAGAGTGCAATCCTTAGCTGAGATCTCAGAAGCTCTTACCCGGAGCGTCGCACTCTACTATGCACTCTGTCAACATCCCTTCTAGTACGTGACACGCTATTATGCACACTGAAATAGTGCTCCCTACAGCGTAACACGCTATCATATACTCCTAAAACATAGTTCTCTATGCTTACTAACTATAGTAATATATAATAATATCTACATTAGAACTTCATAATTAACTCACTAGGTAACTCTATCATTTCCGGATTAAAAGGCAGCATTTCAACATCATTTCACCCCTTTTAATATTTGAATGGGCTTTTAAATGTTATTTGACCAATTTAAGCTACGAAAGTTAACGATTGTATAGGGGTTTCAATAAACTCATCAATAATAGCTTAGGAATTGCTTTAAGTAGGTTTAGGCGTTTATAATTTTCATTAACATTAGGGTAATGCCTTACTTTAGTGTTACATAATAAATAAAAAGTAACTTGAGCTGTGAACTTATTTCCAAGCAAGGTCGATTATAAAATCGAAAAATAACTCCATTTAAAGCTATTCAGAAACCAGTTAAGGTTGAAAAAGCCTTTTTCAACGATATTGCTAATACTTCATCAGTTTATAAACATTATAATTACAATAAAAACGTTAGATAATACGGTATAACTCAAGATAAAAATGAAATTTTTATAGTATAGCAATGGTAAAGTTGTGGCACGGGTAGCCGATTATAAAATAATCGTTCGTAATTTGAATTCACACGGTAATAAACGGCTTATAAGTAGGAATGCAAATGCGGTCACAAAATAGTAAAACATTATTATCGTTTACCGTATATTTTAAAATTCAAATTCTAGGTATTTTATCTTTTTTACGCGGCTATAGATGGGTAAACTATGATAATTCATACGTATTATATAGACCAAATGATTATATATAACTTTGCAGATCATAATAGCGTCTTAGCTATTTTAACAATTTATTTTTATGAAAGTCTTACTGCCTTCGTAGATAAACTCATCTGCGATAATAAGTCGAGATATACGAGAGTTAGGAAGCGGGGAGGTAACTGGCTTTTCGGTGCGAAAACGCAGTACTTTCTGGCCTAAAGGACGGGAATTAAAAACGCTTTTAAAACTTCTAGTTTCGTTATCATAATGAATTGAAACGTACCTAATCAGCCTCCTTATTTTAACAAATCAAAAAAGTAATGAATAGGGACTTTTCAACTAATAGATTTACCTTTGGGAAACCCGTTCTGTCTTTATGAAGTATTATATGTTTTCATATTTTTAATGACACTCAATAGGTTAACCATATTACGAAACTTTGCGTTTTATACTTCTAAATAACTTGAAATTTAAAAAGGTTCCAGGACCTAAATTTAGTAGGTATATTATTATAAGGATGATAATAGAGGGGAATGATATATTATAATTGGAAGAATTCGCTGTTTACCGCATTTCAAAGGAGGCAACTGATTAAGGCTTATCTAGATTATTCGGTTTCCAAAAAGATTTCCCATTCATGATTTTATTAAATAGTTCAAAAGCGACTTCTTTCTAGGAACACAAACAAAAGATAACTTCTCTTTTAATCAACTGCATAAAACATCCGGAAATTATGAAGTATTCCCGAATAAATTGTTGATTAAAATGAACCGATTTTCGAAACCTTGATACCCTTAATACCGCGATAAATGTTATGTACTTCCGAATAATACGTAAATTTTCCAGATAAGTATGTACTTCGACCTCTTACTCGACCATGAACCCTAAATATTTGGGGTTTTCAACGTTCAACTCGTATTGAAATATGTAGAAGGCTACGTTAATAACGTTTTAATTGTTTAATACTAGTTTTATTTTAACGTTATAATTATTGATTGTACTGTTTAAATGAACTAATACATCAACTAAATGGATGAAATGAAATGATAAGGTCTAATTCACGTAATTGATCATTAATGTACTGGTGAAAGGTAACTAATATGCCAAGAAGACCGAAATAAGTAACTAGCGATTCGAACAAGCCAAACAGGATACGAAATAACAATTTACATTCGTATACTTATTTAATACGTAGTTTATCAAAAGAGGCTTTAATTTCTAATTCAATCAATTATTTAATACGTGAAATATTGTTAACTTTTCCTTAATAAAAGGAAAATAATATTGATCGATTTTTATAATAGCGTTGAATTATTGGTAATCGACAAAAAACGTAATCCGTTCCTAGTATTCTTTACGAAAAATACGGGGACACTTGTTCAGATGTCATTCGTGTAAATATAATCTTAATTTATAATTTCCGTTAATAATTTCCGTAATACTAAAATATTTCCCTTACCATTTAGTATAATGGGCCTTAAAAGACTTTCTAAAGTTAACCCTAATAATTAGTTCAAAATAAATTTTATTATATGCTCCCAAGTATTAAAAGGGAATTTTTTTTTCGAAGGTTTAATCGAATATGAGTATGAAATCTTGAAAGATGTCCGGAAATTTATCGTCGATAACAATAATTTGCTTCGAAACCAACATTTTCTTCGTATATTTAAAAGAAAAGAATATAAATTTCATAATAAATGTTTGGTTTTTACATAATTATTCAAGTATTACGTGAATAAATATGAAGATTTCGACTTTCCGTAATTTTTATTTAGATACAAACCCTCCTTCGTATAAAGCATTATCATCCGTTCGGTTTGAAAACAATATGTGCTTGAAAGTAAAGTAAGTTACCTGCTTTTACTCCATTCAAACTTTACACAAACTAATATATTATAATAAACGGGGATTAAAAAAAGTTTACAAACGAAGTCTATATCTGTCGAAATCAGTATTTAAATAAAATATATAGGAAATAAATTGGTCGTTGGTAACGACAACATAGATAACGAATTTTTTAAATCGTCAAAATTAAATATAAATAAGCCGTAATTATAATCCCCAGGTAAATTATTCATTAACGACGTCATTATATTTATGACCTATATTTATGAATTTGTTGGTAAATGAAATGCAATCACAAAGTCAATTTATACAAACGAATAACTTTATATAGGCTATAAGTCATTTACTAGGTATAATCAAAATCATTTTGATCTTGATACGCAATTATATATAAACATTTCACTTTCTCCTTTTAAAAGTTGATGATTTTATCCACGAAAATAAAATAAATATACATATTAACCTTAATGCTCAAGCCGTTCTGCCGTTAAACGGAATTTGAAAAATATGTTCTAATTGGATAATTATTTACGCCGTATTGTAAATACAAATCGTACTTTATACGATGTAAAAGCTTGGCTTAATTAATTTAGGTAACTTGCCGTTTAATATAGGCCTGTGAAATGTTTATATATATCATTATAATATCCCCTCAACTATTATGTACGGGTAATATGCCGTTACTAACCCTACCGCAAACGTTACCAACTTTACCATTATTATTAGTATAATTTTCACTAATACCGTCATATTGAATACAAAATTTGTACAAATATTCATTGATAAATTAAACCTAGAAACGTTTTCATTATATTTCTCGGATAAATACAAAAAACTTAATACCTTAATGAGGGTATCCGTAATGACTTCCTCAAGGATAGTGAATTTCACAGTGTATTTCCAAGATATATCACCGACTTCAGCTAACTAAACCTTTTATGACATTAAAAAGGTGGAAAACCGCTTATCAACGCTTTATTTAAAGCTTGCAAACCGAGAGATAACAATGTATATCACGTTGAAGTCATAATATTAGGCGCGGAATATTGTTATGAAGGCATCAGAATTAATATTACCCCTGTTGTTACTATGTTCATAAAAACTCTATATAACGATTTGAATTATAACCTCGAATTATTGAAAATTACTTTAAAAATCTTTTTTTATATTAATGAACTTTTTATCCTGAAACAATTTACGTACTATGGTAAACTTTTATACCGAAAGAAAAACTAATTTAATATCGGAAAGATTTACTGGTAAATTGAGTGGTGTATATTTAGTTTGTTAGTGGTCAAAGTTATGAAAGGAATTATCGACTTCGTAATCCAAATTGGAGGAATTCGAGCCGTTGTCGTTGTTGTTGTTGTTTTTGTTTTTATTGTCGTCGGATAATTTAATGTGACCTCTAACGTAAAACAGCGTATAAATCGTATTGATGTCATTTTCAAAGTTAATATCTTACGTAGATTATATGATAATGGCTTCATCTCAAACTAAAAATGGTTTTAATAATATCAAAGTACCGATAACGACCTCAAATTTCTGGATTATATGTATAAATACAATTTATATATAAAATTTATATTATTATATACGTAAAACGTGCTTGCAAATAGTGTTATCCAGCTTCATAAGTTTCGCTTGCAAGGTTCCAATAAACAGTGTTTATTAGGCGGTCAATTTGTTATACTATACAGTGAAAGAGTTTGAAAACGAAGTATAAATGCACGTATTAAAAAACTATCTTGAAGTTGAATATAAAAACTAGAATTATTGAAAATCATAACCCTAAATGATGACCGTTCGAGAACAACTAAAACACCATCGAAAAAAATGGTCCAAAATTATATACAAAAGGACTAAACCAAAACTATGGTTTAAAGCAGTCGAAAACAATTTATAATCCTCGATAAAGAAGAAAGAAAATCCTCTTTTGAGGAATTGCTACAAAACTAGAGATAAGGTTTAACCTAGTTATATAATTGGTCATATAGCGAAAACATTCCCAGGAGAAGCGTAGGAGCATCTTAAGAGTATAGAAATCGTCAAGGCTAGATATCTAATGACCACTAGCGTTAGGTACCAGCCTATAACACGAATGAGAGAAATTAAGGTCCTCGGACGTATCTTTATCAAGTATTACAACTAAAACATTTAATATAGAAACGTTAACGAAATATCTACTACATTGTATTAAACCAATTGATTTAGATAGTATATTCTTAATACAAATAGTAGTGAAGACTTAATTTTCGGTGCATATGTTTTCTAAGACTTCTGTAAGTTTTTTAACATTCATATAATTAACATGTAGAAGATAATCTAATGTATCGTTATAACCAAATTCGATATAGAAGTTTTTAGGCATGAGATCTTTGTTTTAGATAAACACCAAATGGACTGGCTAAAAATTACTTCGAACTGACACAATGGATGAATTCTTTTAAAATTCTTAATCTCAAAACCCACGAGAAAACAGAAAGGGTATTGCTAACAATGACCAACGCCCCCACATACATTCAAAAGAACTACCCATTAATTTCCAAAAAGCACCCCTGAATTCCTAATTAAATTAAACTTGCAACTCTCCCGACAACAACTCTTGATACCCTAACAATAAGAAACCTATTAATGTGTTAAGCAATCCTATCCCCGCTTACGACAATGTGGAATACGCGTTTGGCGAAGACAAAACACGTAAAGAAAGAGTTATTAACGCGTAAAAGGGAATTAACGTCGACGCTATCCAACAATAAATTGAAAAAATTTCAAAATCGTCAGGGTTTTTCTTAAGGCGAAACTTTACATAGCACAACTACGTAAAACTAAAAAAAATACGCTTATAAACTTAAACACACCACAAAACTTTATCCCTCGAGCCAATCGACTGGAAACTAACCCCATTACAGTACCTCCAAAAGTCCAAAGCTTATTTTAACAAAAGAATACCGTTAATTACAAGGACAACTATTGTAACCTCATATCCAAGCCGGTCAAAATAGTTAACATTAACTTCAAAATCCTTACCTATACCTCCAAAATCTGTGATAACATATGAAAGTATAACAGAAAACACCAAAATTTTCTCTATACGAAAATGATACCATTTCCAACATTCTGAAATAAATAAAGGTTTAACCTTTATGTTTCTACTTAATATTTCCAAATATCCTCACGGTTCACACCAAAGACTAGTTCCTAGCTTTCTGAACCAAAACTAACTCTTTCCATGAAATCTATAACGAAAAAAAAAGAAATTTCGAACACAACATCCATTTTTTGCAATACCACCAAAATTGGGTCACAACGCTGTAAACAAATATAATAATCAAAAAAGAAATATGAAAACGCAAATGAATAACCTTAGCCAAATGTTGAAAATTGATGTTATGCTAGTAAACAATAGAAAAAGCACACGTTAGTGAAACCACACTTTACTAGTAGGTTCTGGCGGCTATAAATAAGGTCAAAGAGTCTAAATACACCCTAGAACATCCGAATATCACGTGTAGAAACTACTTTAACTAATTGAGGTCTTTGTTTACGACTTTCATAATATATATGACAAACTTCATTAGTATATACCCCTAAGGTAACAATTTCTGTAACTGGAAAAACAAAAACATATTACGTATTATATCAATCGTAAATACGGAAAATCCATACGATTAAAACCTAGTCCTAAGCCAATGGACTGAAAGCTACGCTAGCAACAATAAAGTAGCCAAAACTGAAAAGAATATAGTAATCGCGAATACAAACATTATAGTCGTAATAATGATGAAAAGTGTGAAATATACGATAAGTCTGATTATTAGTCAAATCGATACACTTCTATCAAAAGCCAGAAAAAACAGTTAATATACTACATTTAATACCCGAAAACTTGTCTAAATGATAATTTAAATCGTATGGAAAACTACGAAGACGAAAACACATCAAACAATAGAATAATCACTATACAAAAATCACGTAAAATGAAAATAATACTTTGAAAACAACTCAATAACTAGCAGACCACACCTTTTTCCATAGTCTAACTAGTAAAAACCCATATCTTTATTATAAAAATTAAACAATTAATCCTTAATATACCTTTGATTTCTATCACCGTTACGCGAAAAAAATATTTTAAGGAATTATGCCAGATACAGGGGTATTAAATTAATTAAAAGATGTGTATTATTAATAAATCGCAATACGACAAGAAAAAGCTACCGCCACGGAAATGAATTATCAAAATACCGGACAAACCAAACTTAACTTCGGCACAGGTAAAAAACTATCTTTATTGAAATTGAAAATTAAACAAACAGTTATTGAACAAATTACCTTCGATTACCTCAAATCCCATACCTTATTGCTCCTCTACTTCAAAAAGATAAATATCCACGGATTTAACATCGAAGTTCAAGTTAACAAACTAGTCAAAAAAGCCGGAGGTTCCCTTTCGCCTCCAAATAAAAACATCCGTGATTTCATATTCAAAAACCGAAAAAAAAAAACCCGGTAATAAATTTAATTAAGTTCAAGATAAGCTCACTATAATGACTCCTTAATTATCCCGACTATAATAGGAACCCCTAAAATTTCAAATTTACTGTAAACAACAACAAATACTTGCATTGTAATTTTTTATCAATATCTTCTACTTGAACAACGAACCTCTTAGTCAAATTGCAAATTCTAAAATCTCTCTCTACGGAGCCTAATTAATTAAATCTATATTGATCAAAATACCTTGGAAACGTTGAAAATACAGCAAATCAAGATATACCTATTTCCACCAAACATTATAGTACACAACTCCAACACTAACTTCGCTATGCCTAAATTACAAATTAATACCAAAAAAAAAGAGAATTTAATTGTAAACATATACCTATTAAAACCTATTAGAGTATGGAAAAAATCCAAAGGGCATATACTCTACTTCGAAAAACGCATAATATCCTTATATTAGAAATTGAAAGTTTTACGAAACGGAAATAACGACTTTAAAAAACAGTAAAAGACTTGAACAATACCGTGGGCCATAGAAGTATAATACCAATATTGCTAGTATTTTAAACATATCTTCGCCTAATAAGTATATATTCACCACCAATAACTACCCAAAAGGAAGCTACAGCATACAGAAAAGATTTAAAAAAAACCACAAAAGGAATCTGGTAAGCGCTCAATTAATAACACCCTTAACATCAAAAACAGCCTTAATACAATCGATGTATTAACCTTACCATTACAAAACGTAGTCCTTATATAGAGACAAGTAAACAAATGAGATAACACACTAAATATCTTGAATATAGCTAACCCAAAATTAATTTTTAAAACTGTTAACAGTTTTACAATGTTTGGTATAGCTTGGGTTAAACTCCATATTGATATAAATACCTATAAAATTGCTCAAAACAATCAAATCAGCTGATATAACCCTCATTTCCCCGTACACAAAAAACTAATAAAACGATGGCGGCTAGGCCAAATAACAAAATAGGGAAATATTAAAGATAAGGATGAATAATATACACTAGTACGCACCTATACAACTGCTAAAGTCAACAGGGAAAAGAGGATAATTAAAGCTTAACCGTCTAACTCCACACATAACATAGTAGTAAGACTCTAGTCAAAGTTTTAATTAAAACAATAAGTTTAATATTGATAAATTTTTTATATCAAAATTGTATAATCCGTACCCAAACGAAACTTCAACGTACATAATCCCAACGTTATAATCTTCAAATTGAAGATGATTCACAATGTTATAGAAAAAACCACGGATGATCCGTAGAATGATTCACGTCTAATCACTCAAAAATACAGTAATAAAGGTAAAAACTAAATCCTTACATAATTTCTAACGATTCGAAAAATCAGCTAATACTTAGTAGTCGTATTCGCAAGAAGTTGAAGAGGAAACACTAATAAGATATTTACCCTCAAAAACTGTAATATTACTCAAACGTATACGTAATAAATTATCAATTTACGAATGATCATCATATAAACATTAACTTACGACCTTTGTAACGAATAATCAACAAAAACTATTATAAGATACATCAAACCATTATACGAACTGGACAAAATAAGTATACATTAGTTTTTCACCTATCAATCGTATATAAAATCCAGTTTAAAACTATAATCCTTAACCTACAACCTATTCCTGTTGATTACGTTGGATGATAAAAAATTTGGTACAGTAGGCATAAAAATTAACAATACCCTTCTCGTTAAAACTGCTAAATTCGTAGTAAAAAAACAACATGGGATTAATGATTTAAAGTTCTAGAATTACAAACCAAATACGATGTTGGATAAGGATAAACATCTAAACTTCAACGGATTATCAATTCTAATACATAGTATCAACGATACTAATATCTATTTTAGTTTTAGTTAAAGGGCTAATGTACTGACCCGGGAAAGATTAATATAATTAACGTTTCAAAAGCATAAATTTACCCAAAACAAAGTGCCTATAACAGGTACATTACGATTTTACATCAAATGGAGGCATAGTACAACCTATCAGTTACGGAAAAAACTCAAAAGTCAACTAACAAAGACTACAATAAACTAAACAAGCGATTGGACTAATAGATAAAAAAATCTGGACTAAGGGATTAATATGGTCCACATTTACCTATCGAAGACTAAGTTAATGATTTGAACGAATTGTTCCTTTACCAACAACACTAACCTATTATTACATATCGAATTCCTCATGATAATTTTTCACAAAATTGAATCTTGGGACAATCGATTCGCTATCACAGAAAACATAATTCACTAGAGCTTTATCAAATATAAAAATGTTACGCGAAATTGACTTCCTTCTGAAATCTACGACATATTGACCGATTTTAATATATGTATAAACATGTGAAAAACACTCAACATTGTCAATAAGAAGTTAAACATTCTACTCATCCCGATCGTTATTTATACCAATTCAACAAGCAAATACGAATGCTTCTCCAAACTAGAAACGGCCAATAAAAAACTTTTAATGCTCGACGTAATAGTTCTCCGCAAAACCTATTGAAACAGTAAAATTGAAAGGTTCCTATAAATCTATGACAAAGACAACACAGATAACGCTATATCGAAAACTACAATGAACGAAACCATGAAAATAGTTTTTAAAAGAAACAATGGGCTAACCATCCGAATCGAAAACTACATTGAAAGGCCAAATATCGAAATATAATGAAACGGTAGACAAAAAAGAAAACCAAGGTACTCTCACAAACTGGAAACAATCAGAGGGCCAAAGTTGTTATCAATATAGAATCAATTAAAAAACACTATTAGGTTAGATATATAGTTGTATATATGAAAAAATTGGGGTGAAAAAGTGGTACAACTCTCATTGACAATATTAGAAATAAGAGCAAGTAAAGCAGCTATACAAATTTCAATGGGAAAGACATATGAAAAAACTTGTGTAGCCAAAAAGTTTTCTAATAAGACGCACTAGCACTGGCACTAACACTACAAAATAAAAGCCGTCAGTTTTGGAATGACATTCAAGTGAAATAAAGTCAAGTCAATTACAATGGAGTAACCATTTCAATATAAGGTACAGGCTAAGTAATAAAACATACGAAATAGTATATAGACTGGCTAATAGTCAGCAAAACTTAAAATAACATATCTACCACTTAACTATACAATACTAATATTAATTCTACCATAATTCGAATCAACAACACCTCAAAGTCTAAAGGCCTATAAAAATGAGGTTATAACGTTAATTTGAGTAAAGGATTCCAGCGGCTTATATTGTCACTTTATGTCAACCGGAGTTATATAACAATCTATCAGTGACAACACAACTTCAAGAGTTGTAAAATGAAGATTTCAATAATTTAATAAATAAATATAATGGCAAATGGACAATTCGAATGAAAGCATGAATATAATATTGGTGGATTTGAAGATATTAAAGCTAATGATTTTTACGGATGGTTTTTCTGTTTATAAAACTGACCTTACTTTTAGATCGGATTTTTTATAATTTTTGTTAGAGAAGATAGATCTAACAAAAAGTTTACGATTACTGGTAATGTTGTATATTGGATATTGGCGAAGTATAAATACGTTATATAAAATGTATTAGCATTTTAACTTTACAGTATAATTATAGGATTTGATATTGGTATATAAAGTAACGGTATAGTGAGGATTATTACCCAATAATTGTGATTTCCTCCAATAATATCTTATATTAACATTCGAATCTTTTACAAGTATTTCTTGAAACTCGGAACGACAAATGAAAAACATTTCATGATGAACATAATAATATTAAGTGAGATATAATAGGTTTAAGAAATTGAGAACTTGAGGTAAATTAACTATAAAAATAGCCCCGTCGATACTATTATTAAAATTACACCCAACGGCTTTTCAAAAAAGTTTAAAGATGGTAATGATTTTAATATTTGTATTAAGGAATATGTTAACCGGTCGGCACGTAACATAAAGAAATATGTATGCTTTAATAATTTAGGAGATTGTTGATATAGTAAGGATAATGAGTATGAAACGCGTACTCGAGCTCATTGTCAAAAGGTATGGGATTAATAGCCTATAAGTTTATGACGATATATTGAAGTTTGTGAATATAAGAAGTTGCTGTTTTGAATTAGGGGGTAAAGAGTTGAAATTGGAATGTAATTTGGTGTAAAATAGGCTAGGATTGGAGTATTAATACGAACGAAGATGTGAGGGTTTCTAGCAGTTACCTTTAATTGATGATTAACTACACTGGCGCGTATATACAAAACCAAAAGTTGTTAGTGTTAAAACAACAGTTAATTGCAGTATAGCTATGTCAATTTTACTGATTATAAGTTGATTGTATTGATTGTAAGTCGACTGTATTGGCTGTAAGTTCATTGAAATAAAATGACAAATTCAATGTAAAGTACGAGTCAAAAATTAGCCTATATAAATCAGTGTACAGACTAGTTAGCGGTCTGCTAAACTTCGATGTATCACATCACCACTTTCAATGAAATACGCTAGTTACTTCAACTACAATTCGAATCAACTACTTTGAAACAATAAAAGCCTACTAATAGGAACGATTATCATCTGTTTGTTATTATAGTTGTAAGTGGTTTCATTCATTGGTTTTGTAGGTTTTATTTCTGTATCGGTTGGCTTTTATATATTTTGTGTGGATTGATTTATGTTTTGTATTGAAAAGTGGGGTTTACCAATACATTTGAAGTGATTTTTAGTTTTTTGTAGAAAAAGATTTGGTAAAGTCTTTTATTTATCGGTAATTTTCAATGTATTAAAAGCTTTGAAGGTTAAGTTTTGGTGGTTCTGGATATTTATCAAGGTCGTTTAAGAAAGACCTTTCAATAATATAGCGTTATTAACTTTTTTGATAATTGGTTAAAATAATAGCTCCAGTTTTTATGGTGTTTTTGTTTTAACCATCTGTAACAATAGATACAATCAGAAAGGTATCTTAATGATTTTTTGTGAAGGCTTACGGGAAAAAAAATCATTTTAATAGTTTGTATTTTACTTCATTCAATACTCATCAATATTAGTAGGCATTAATATTAGTAAAGATTGTGGATTCGAATATTCTATCAAAGTAATAAGTAGTGTGATATTAAGTAGTAAATAATAAATTGTAGGTTTAAGTTGTGAGATTTATTCGTTTGATTTTATCACAGGTTGGTGCTTAAGCAGTGGTCATCTTTAGTATTGACGATTACCATGCTCTGACGATACTCTAATGCTACCCCTTAACATATCTACGCTACGTAAACAATTACATAACCAGGCTAGACCTTATAACTAATTTTATAGCAACTTCATTACAGTTGAAACGGGGTCTTTGAAAGGAGGTATTTAGAGGGGTAGAGAGGTGTATTTGCATTGTTATTTCTAGTTCGGCTAGTTCCTGCGGGTACCCCTTTACCCTCCAGAAATTCCTCCTATGACTGCGGGTAGCCATTTCCCTAGTATAGGTCATGTTTGGCATGCATATCAATCCTCCATGCTACCATCTACCCCCTAATTGATGTATGGCTGAGTCCTCGAAGCCATATAAAATAAAGTGAATTGGATAAAAGTTGAGGTTTGTATCAAATATTGATGTGGGGTGAAGTAGGGTAATGAAACAATAGAAACAATGGAAATAATAGAAGTGAAGAGCAAAAGTAAACTTACTACTATACTTTACAATAATCCTTCAATTCCGATTTTAACTTTAACTTCAACTTTTACCCTTTTTCATCCTTAATCTTTACCCTCCTAACCTTCACCCTTTCAACCTTTTCAACTTTAACCTTAACTAAGGTTAATATCGTTATTCCATCGCGTCATATTCTGATCGATGGCGCGCTCGTTACCATCGAGGTTGCTGACATAAGGATCCTTTATTTCTTCCACATCTTGCCTGCTTCTCCTTTTATCCCCCTCTCTCTTATTCTTTTCTCTCCGAACATATGGCTTCAATGAGTTAACGTGTACCTTCCTTCTTTTCAATTTGGTGACAAAGTCAACGATCCAAAGCGATACAGACGATGCGACTTCATCGACTTCCTATGGCCCTATTCATTGCGGTTTGAAGGTAAGCGCCTGGATATTCTTCAGATCTTTATTTTTGTCGACTAAAAGCCTTCTCAACTTGATATCGCGAGTCTTCAGCACAACCTCCCACATCCAATCGCTAACTTCAAACCTATTATCCTTAAGGTTAGTCTTGGACTTAATCCATCGTTTCACCCATCCATTAGCCACTTGTTGATATGGATTGTCACGTCGGCTGACGAACTTATCGTAAATTAACTTTTCGTTAGCTTACGATTTATTAAATATTGCCGCTAATTATTCTCATTTCAGGTTGAATAATAACTCGGTAATTACAACCTTTAAGGGCATTACAAACCAGTTTAATATAATCTATAAAGGTGTATGTGATAGGTTTTTCACGAGCCTATTATTAATAGCTCTTATAATATTAGAGAAAGTTATAGACTACTCTTCGAATTACCTATACCCACGTTCGTAAGCCCATTTGTTTTAGCTTATCCTTAACTAGCTTTACTAATCCTCTAATTGGTCCTACTGATATAGCTAAGTACGTAGGCGTATTTATCATTTTCATTCCGCTTTTAAAGAAAAATTTCATCACCATCGAGCTTTTAAAGTATCTTACGTTATCCAAGTATCATTACTTAAGATAGCCGAAAACATTAGTAATAGGTTTCTATATTCGATATACCTCTTCGCCTGTCGATTCGCCTATTGTTCAACAAGAAAGGGATGCGAGAAAAAAATCAACGATAGGGTAAAGATAAGTTTCGCCGCCAACTCCTTTTGGATTAAATTTGTCTGTAAAATCTTTACCTATAATATCCTATAGTTTGAAATCCATAATAGGTACGAGTCCTGCATTAATTGGTTTGGTAGTGTTAGATAAAGCGTACGGCATATAGGTTTTAACGTATTTTTAATGTTAATATATTGAGTCGGCCACTATAGTATTCCCTTTAATTTATAAAGGGTCGAGGCCACCACGAAGTGTCTATAGATGTCTTAGGCTTACTTTAACGCTCGAGGTACCTTTTTTCTCCTCACGTATACTACTTATCCTTTACTAAGTTTTCGCCTTAATAACACGCCATCTTAAATACATAATTATATTAAATCTCGTTTTACTTTTCTCCTTATTTATATCGGTAAGTCTTCGATTATTCTCTAGCCACCTATAAGGTATCTTATAATATTCCTGTACCAGTTCGTTTTGTCGATATATACGGTTGCCATAGTTACTCCTTTAGGTCGTAGTATCCATCTAAGGCTTAACATTCCCATGGGTAAGAAAATTCCCGTTCTTGGATCTTTCAATATTGCTAGTCTTACAAGTAAGTATTCTCTTATTGCCTATAGTAATTTTCTTATATCTAACTTTAAAAGTTTTACAATCAATCCCGATAAACTCGAAGTCCCGTTCGCAATTTTAATAATTTTGTTTATATAAGAGTAATATACGATTTTCACGTCAAATATTCCGAGGATATCTGTCCACTTCGTAATTCTACCCATAGGTATCATCGGACTCGTTAGTAATATAATTAGGTTCGTGTGGTCGGTATATACTATTATTAGAAAAAGCGACTTAATTATCTATAGCCTGGCTTATTTTAGGTATCTTACCACGCATAATGTTTCTCTTTTACTAATGATATACCTCGTCTTAACATCGTTTAGTTTTTAAGAAAAATAGGCCAAGATTTTCACATAAAATATCAACTTATAAATAACCTCGATACCTATTGGTAATTCCTCCAATTAGAAGGCGATACCACCGATCCCCTTATCTAACGTATTTATTACGAAGTGATATTAAAACGAGCGATCTGGTGCTGTAACGAAGTTATGTTGGATAACCAAGCATATGTTAACCAAAGCCTTAATGTGTTCCCTTTTCCATTTAAACTCTTTAGGGACCTATTACATTTGTTTTAAGACTTTCCCCATCAAGTTCGTTTTTGATATTTTTCTTATATAAAAAGTTTTTGGTATTGTCGTCCACGACGCTTATTTAGGTATATACCTCATAAAGTATAGTGTAAGGTAAAGAAACTCGTTTAATATCTTTGAAAAAGTAAGGTAACTTTTAGGGTTCGCCTAATTTCGATTTTTTTCCGATGTTTTCTTAACGGCCGAATTCGACCCCATAATGATTCGAATCCTAAAGAGTAAATATAACTTTCGAATAAAACAATTTTGTAAAGAGTAAGGCTAATTTTTCTGAATTCGAGGCGATAAAAATATCAGTAGTAGAAAAAGTTAAACATTACGTTAGATCTCCATATGATAAGGCGCTATAGTCGTTAATATATACGTCGAAAGACGTTTTCCAGATATAGTTGTATCTTATTAATAAGGGTAGTATTGATCCGCTGATTTTCGCGTTTTTTTTAGATTTCGCCTCGTAAGATTCTCGCTAGTCCTCATCTTATTCTCACCGTTCTCGCTATTTAGCAATAGCTATTCACCAAAGGTAATATCGCTAAACGTACAATAGGTGTATCCACTTCTTATTATTCTCTAAGGTATTTTAAATATTAAATATTGTATGTTTGGCGTAGTGAATACCATTTTATATTTATAACCTGGAGTAATAGTAATTCCCAAATAACTGTTCGTTACGTTTCCTTGAAAGAGGACGTTATGGTTACCTTGAAAAAAGTATCAAAGACTTTATGTCGTAAGTGCATCGGCTTTTATAGTTTAATTATATAACTATTAACTAAAATATAATTGTAAAGAAATCAGTATTTTCCGTTTTTCTTTGGTAGGGATCGTAAGTATATACCTCATTTAGACTAACTTGGTATAGAAAATCCCGCTTCCTTTATAGCTAGATAAAACCTTTATACGACTGTGATTTTATCTTATACATATCTCGGTTATTTTAGTCTAAACAATTTGTTATTCGATTCGAATTCTATTAAAGAAGTAACCAGATCGGTTACCCGTACGTTTTTGAATTTAAAGGCAAAAACATTTCAGGAATATACCAGTTTTTTAGCCAATGTTAATCCTTTTCCTTTATTTTCGTAAAGTTATAGGTATTTTTCGTTAAAGAATTCGTCCGCCTTATTTGTTCTATTTATATCTCCAACGTCGATGCCGAAAGCCTTAAACTATTTCAATATTATTTTATAATGCGTCATACAATTCCCTTTATCTGAAGCTACGCTTAATGTCTTTGTCGAGTTTGTTATTTTACGCCATTGGTATTCGTTTTACCTCGCTATATGCCAGGCATGCCGCTTTCAAGTCTTTCTCATTATTCCCCATTTTTCTTCAATGTCTTTGATATTTGTATGCCAAAACGTTTAAAAATGACTCTTTATCTTTCTCGTCACTTAATGCCCGTAATTCCAGAATATCGTCGTCTTATCCATCTAATATAGAATTAGTTTTACCATTATAATTAAAGATTAACAGCCTAACAAACGACGATAGTGACTCAAAACAATTAGAAAGTTTTATTTCTTTTCCCAAACGCTAAATCGAAGTATGCGAAACAGGTAAACGTAATAAATAATTAACGATATCGAGGTATTTTCTAGTAAATAACCCCTTCACCTCGTTAAACATAATAACTTTTCCCGATCTTTTCCATTATCTATTTCGTTTTATAATTATTGTTAACATCTTCATTTCGTTTTCACACGTTTTCGTTTCGTCTTCGTACATTTTGATCTTGTCTTTATATATATTTTATATCGTTTTCGAGCATTCCTGTTATAATTAAAACTTTTCTGAAGCGCATTTGATTGTAAGTACTAGTATTTCCTAGGTTTTTCTGTTGCCGAATAGTCTTTCCCAGGTATAAGGCTTGCCTTAATTTGGACGTTTCCCTGACTGTTATGTATATTCCACAAAATCGATAAGCTTGTTTAATTCTCGCAAGGATTTCACATCATCCTCGTCTAAGGTCTGGTTTTCGTCCTTGTAGCTGTTATTTTCGTCCTTTAAGTCTGATTTTGACGTTTTTTCCTTATCACTCGTGATCGACTTATCCGACAAGTATTGGTTCTCATTAGAAAGACGATTTATATAAGCTGGCTGAACATTGAAAGGTATCGGTTTTACAATTCTTTTTACAGGAATAACAACTAAATATCCACCTTCACCTACAAGTGTAATAATATTTTTGATATAATTATGAATAACTAAGTATAAAACAATCTAATTATAGATTAATAACAAGTTATATAATAAACAGTCAACTACAGTAAATACATAAATAAAAAAGATAATGCCACTAACGACAAAAGAAAATAATACGTAAGTTATCAATATCGTACGACTCCCGTTAACCATCATAAAAATTATTGGTAGGTTGGTTATCTGGATAGTAATTCCTGTGAAAGCTACTATGTTTCAAGTAACGAGTTTAACCAGAAAGCCGTTATCCACTAGGTATTCATTGATATAAATGTTATGGGTATTACTTTAAATGTACCCAAATTAAATTTTCATAATACGTGGTTTGATACGATTTTTTACAATTGTTATTTCCGCTAAGTATTTAAATGTTATACGTTTTCGTTTCTTCTTCATAGTTTTTTTTCCTATCTTCGTTCGTCGAACGGTGTCGAAACTATATATCCTCTCCATTTTTTACGTAATATAAGACTACGGTTTAATAGCTACTCGAAAGTAATCTTAGGGTAAATTTCTCGTAAAGTATTGATTAGGTTAACTCGTTTTTTAAACCGACTTGAGAATATTGGAAAAGGTAAGGTATTTTCTCTTTTTCCCGCGATGTTCTTTTCATACTCCTTTTATATAACGGTACGAAATTTGGAAAGCCTCGTGCGAAACCGTTTTTTATCGGTTTAAGTTATCGACAAGAGGGTTTAAGATTGTAACGTTCGGGTATAAGAGGAGTTTAGTTTCGTATAAGTGTTGGATAAACTTCCCTTTTCGTTTTTTATTTAAACTTATAGGTTTATATACTCTGTAATTTAAATATTTGAGCTTTCGGTTGCTATTAAAGGGGTAATATCGTCGATCTTTTTGCCTTTTACTTTGTTTTTACGAATATATTAACGCTTTTCCAGATCGTTCTATAATTCATGCGCATTACCTCTCTTTACGCTTAAGTTAGCCAAGTATAAAAGATCAATGTTAAAGGCAGGATAAAAGTCTCGGTATTTAGTTCGATTTATTAATACCATAAATAATAGCTCGCTTATATTTACGTTTACCTCGCTTTCCATTTTTAATTCTTCGGGGATTAATCGCCCCGTTAGTGCGAAATCTCGTATTTGGAACGTTTTTGCCTATGGTTGTCAGGGGTAAAAACAGTCGTAAAACCTATAGTATGGTTTAAGCACGTTCCCATAATTAAAACATATCTATACGTTATTTTATGTTTACTATTATTGTTTCTATTGTTATTGTTATTACTATTATTAACTGTAACCTATTTTGTTTTTCATTTAATATAAGTTTCGAGAGTTTGTTTTCGTTACTTACAAATTAAGTTAGAAGTAGAGTTAATATTAATTATAATGCCTGCGAGTATTTTACAAGTTATAAAGAGAATTTCCCCTATTTCCTTAAGGCGTTAGCCTATCCATCTATCTTTATATCAGCTTTATAATTATTTCGGCGAATACTTTTTCCGTTAGGTACTTTTAGGTATTTTTTGGGGTTTTCGTCTTATGAGAAAAAAGGGTTGTTATTATGGTTAGGGACTATAGTTATTGCGATTAATATCTTTCGTAGAACATCATATGTAACCTCGTCTTTATACATTCCGTTTTGATCCATAAGATTTTTCAAAACCAAACGATCAGTGACTCTCGTTTACAATATTATATCGTTTTTTTATCCGCTGTTTATAAGGTAGGCCAGGAATCTGTTTCTTAATTCCCCTTACAGTATATAAGGGCATTGTATGGTAAGTTCATCTGCGCTTTTCACGTACTCGACCAGCGTTTCGTAGATACGCTTTTCAAACGAGTTTACTTTGCCTACCACTCTGTTGCTGGTTATTATCGAGCGAGATTTGAAACGAGTTTTAAAGAGTGCCTTAAAATATTCCCACTGTTGTCTCTCCTTTTCTGGTATATTACGGTACCATTTAACCGCCTTTTCTCTTAACCCCGTTCTAAAAGAACTCTTATAAATCTTCTCGATCAAAGTATCGTTTTAAAATTACGTCTTCGCCGTAATCTCCACGTACTCGATATTGTTATTCGCACTTTCGCCGCATCATCCGGATGATGTTCGTGTAAAACTTATCTTAAGAGATATAATATATGTAATAATTGTATCTCGTTAATATTGCCTTACTTTTAAAATAATGAAATCTCTTAATGTAATATGGTTGTTTAATAGTCGTAATTATTGAATAAGTTTCACGTATTTGAATAATATGTCTTTTGCTTGTATTTATAACTTCCTTAGTTTCGAGTAGCTAGCCTGGACTAATTGTAAGGTTTGTAGGGGTTTTTTTTTTTTTTTTCGTTTCTCGTACTTGTCCTCGCTTCGTGATCCTCTCGTCCTTGTCTCGTACTCGTTCGTTTTCGCCTCGTACTCGTTTCATATTTATCTTGTACTTTTTCATTTTCGCCTTGTACTTGTCTCACATTTGTCTCGTACTCGTTCGTTTTCGTTGTGTGGTTTACGTTTCTGACTGCATATGTTTCTGACTGCGGTTCAGGATGATTACAAAGTAAAAAACTTCTGTTCAGGTCACCAGATGATTATAGTTGAAACGGAGTCTTTGAAATGATATATTTAGAGAGGTAGAGAGGCGTATTTTCATTGTTGTTTCTAGTTCGACTAGTTCCTACGTGTACCTCTTTACTCTCCAGATATCCATCCCATGACTGAGGGTAGCCATTTCCCTAGTATAAGTTATGCTTGGCATGTATATCAATCCTCCATGCTACCAAACTCCTTAACAAAGCCTTCTCTTCACTCTTTATTGAGGATTATCAATAGTATCAGACTATTTTAAACGATAGACCTAGCTTATTCCCTTTACATATAATATGCGATCTTCTTTTTTTTCAATGGTATTCCACCTAATTTCGAACAGTTATAGCCTAAAATCATATTTTTAACAACAAGAATCTAAACCTTTCAGCTTTAAGACAATTCCTTAACACACGCGTATAGAACCATGATCATAATCTTTTAAACTTAAAATGAAATAAATTGATCGCCTAAGAAACACGGTCTATCAAAACCTCATTAACGAATATTATTGGGAGGAACTACAACGTTTCAAAACATGTTATAGGCACATAAAATATAACTTTGACATGCTAATTACGTTTATAAATATAATTTGATTACGCGAAATCATTATTAATACTCTTACTTTATTAAAATATCTCTTCGCATAGACAAAAACCGTTATCATATAGCCCATGTAAGATACCAACTTTAAGAATAACATTAATGGGGTCTTCGTACCGTTCTCTACTAGGAGTTGCACCAGGTTACCCGACAACAACAACGTCTCGAATTCCACCAATTACAAGTATAAACCCGACAATTAATTTAACAAAGTAAGCCGTTGACAAGCCAAATATAAACCCTTTAACTAGTCGGTTGTTAGAATAGCAGTTAATTGTAGGACAATCTAGTCAATTATATTTATATTTAGTTGATTGTACTGACTGCAAATTGACTGTTGTTTGTGGGACTAACTACATTGACTGGAAGTTAAGTGCAGTAGGTACCCGCTTTAAAGTGGGGTACGAGACAAAGCAGTTAGCCGTACAAATTAGTGTGCAGACCAGCTATCGGTCTGTGAAACTTAGAACTTACAACTCATCCATCATTTTCAATGCAACACTAGTTATTTCGACTACAGTAATTCGAATCGACTACGTTTCAACGATAAAGGCCTACCAACAATAACATTTTATGTTTTCGCGACGGTATTTTTGTCCATATTTACGAATCGTTTATTACCGCGTTAATTTTATTTACACAAGATTCGTTTATCGCCGGCCACTCTATTGTTTATACTATGACGGAAGTATTCTTTACTGGGGATATACCATGATATCAGACGCTTTTATCTCAATTATAATATTTATCGGCGGATAGTTTATGATCCAAATCACCAAAAAGAACCCTTTCAACCTTCACCGGTTTTTGAAAAAATTTAAAACGAATTATATGTCAATTTCATAGTATTACTCTCTTAAAAATAATTTGATAACTTACGTTAACTAAAATTTATCATAAACTACTTAAGTAAATTTATTATCCTGTAGGTTATACAAACTAGAAACTTCGAAACCTGTATTAAGCAATTATTTAACTGTTATCAACAATTTTATAGTTTTTCCTGTCTAATTGTAATTGTTGAAATACGATAGGTACAGTCACTCATAATATACATCAACAGGGCTACAACTGGAAAAATTAGGTCTTGGTACAACTACAAGTACTGAATACATCACAACACCAAAGGATGAGGAATTCAGTAGAATGAGGAGAACTCAGCTGAAGATGATGACATCAACTAAAGGCATTAGTGTTTACTAGTGCAATTATTAGTTTTAGCTAGTACAGGGATTAGTATGGAGGACTAGTTAGCTGGAAGCCAGCTTCCTACACTAGTATTTACAAATACTAAGAATTGGTACTTACTAGTATAAATTAGCACTGACTAGTATAGAGTACAGAAATACATTTTATTATACATCAAGCCCTTACTTCCTCTGTAGATTCTAGAATATTTGAATCTAGAAGCTTATACAATATCCATTTGTGTAGTAGCTTTACCACATTATTAGTACGATTGTGCTTTACTGCTCTATTTTACTGAATTTAGTCTAACACACCTCTTTCGGCATATATTAAAAATTTGTATGTCTTCCGGACCCTCTAATACCTTTGATGATTCCCTAAAAGTATTATAAGAACGTGGATCTTCGTTTCCACCACTAGGAATACCTTACACCAGTACTAGTGACGATGGTTCTTTTTTACAAAAGACTGTTATTACTTCCGGCCCCTCAAGATTTCTAGACTCTTTTGTTCTACAAGAGACCCTATTCCTTTATTTCGCAAGCTTTAACGCTATTTCTATTATTTTAGGAGCCTTAGACACTAAAGATTTGTTTAGGAAAAGACGAAAGGTAGTTCGTGATACCTGTATGGCTAAAGATAAGGAAGAAATTTAAGTTATTTATGCTAATGATTTTGCTATTTTGGAGGCAGAGGCTAGGTCAAGCGATATTGGTTCCCTAGATATTTCAGAATAAGAAAAGTTCAAGTTATCTATCGACATATACGAAAGATTGTTAGCTGAGCTTAAGGAATGTTTAAAAGGATTAATAATACCAGAACCACTTGAATCGACAGTTCGTACCATGATAACGGTGAAAGAGGAGAAGTAAAATATTAAAAATTCCTTCTTAAACGATAATAGAAGACAATTATTTGAACTAAAGCAATAATTACTGAAAGACTTTTAAAATTTAATCTTTATAAACATAGAAAAATAACTGATAGTAATCAATGGAAATGCTATTAGTAATGACTGTTCTAATATCTTAGAGGGTATCTTTAAGATTAAGATGACTACCGTTTTCACAGAAAAAGACAATGTTTACTTATTTAAGCCTATCAACTATAGTTTTACAAAGACTTTAAAAACTATACGTACCCGTATCTGGGCCTACCGGATGATTATTTTCTTTTTTACACTAGACACATTATCAGTTATTGTTGGCACCAAGGACCTATATAAAGCCCTCTTAAAGTTGATTGGCATATGCTAAGGTACTAGATCTATTTACTATTAAATACCTTTTGAAAAAAAATTGTTACCTACGTCTTTTACAATATCTCTCCTTAGCTCGCTTTATAGCAGCGTTTAAAAACACCAAAAAAGCCTTATTTATTAAGTTCGTTAGATCGAAGACACTGAATATTCCCTTTAGTTCCTAACTTATATTAAGCCTGAATTTACAGTTTATGCGGTACGTATACGAAGTGAATTAGGGGAAGCTATTCCTTCATTACTACGAAAATTATAATTCGACTTTGAAGATGAAAATAGTCTTTAAGAGGGAAAATAAATAATAAATTCAGTCCTCCAACAAAAGTCAAAGCCTATGGACCTAAATCAGCGTATTAGTTAGTTTCTAAAAAATTACCTCACCGGATTTCGTAAAAGACATTTAGTAAAGACGTGTTAGGTATTTAATCGAAATGTATAGCCCTTTTTATCTGAGAAAACTTCAAATTATAGTAAAACTATTAAAAATGAAGAAAAAAAAAAAAAAAAACCCCCGATTCCATTATAGTTAACAACGGTAAGAAAAAATACCTCAGCCACAAGCAGAATTACAATTTTATAGTGTTTCCTACAATTACGTAGTCAAATATTCAATTTAAATGGTCGATTATATAAGACTTTGCATAGGTTCTTGCAACGGAGAATTTGGGCTAATCAGAAGTCGTATTTTACACAGATAATCCCGCTTTAAATTATATACTTTTAACGTTAAAGGATTTACTTTTAACATTAAAGTCGCCACTCTTTACTTCAAAAGCCCCACTTTTCATATCAATCCTCCAAAACGACTAATTATAAGTTGTACTAGAAGCGGATAATGTCGGTGTATGAGCCCTACTTTCAACTTTAAGCCTTTAAAACTTGACGTTAAATCTTGACATTTTCTCTCTTTTTTCACACTATTATATTGTTTTACAATCAATAAACTTTGATTTCTAGATACTATGAAAGTTAACTTTGGCTAATCTTGTCATATTTTTAACGATAATAAATGGTTTTCATAACTCGAAATATAAGGTTAAAACTACCCCGAATTACGAATTGGGGGTGGTATGGTTTAACTTATAGGATAAGGAACAATACAAGTATAAGTTAAGTTTAATGAAAATTGTAATAATTTGACCTTTAATAACTTTTTTTATTGTTTTAAGTTTGTTATTACCTCATTCGCTTATAAAAGATTTATAGCTTAAGTATTATCGTTAAGGATTTGTATTCAATTCATTTTCAGACCGAGGAAATAGTTGTTACTATCATTAGCGATTCTATTATTATATAAGTTATGTAACAATTTCATTACAACTCTATCATCACAGCTTTTATTAAATCCTTTTATACTTCCTTTTAGTATATGAGGTTTGGTTATACCAACCTCAAATTAGTAGAGGAATTACTCTAGTTGTTGGACGGCTTTAAGATGAATTAGGAAGAGGAAAACTTTAACCCTTTTATACTTCATATAAGCTTTTCAAAAGCACTCGATAGCGATAAAGCTTCTTATATGATACCCTGAAGAAAAAAAGGGTTTATTTGGACCCTTGTAAGATTTTTCGAAGTAATTGCTGTTCTAAAAGACGAACGCCATAGTCTAATGGCTACTGAAGTAAAATACAACTATAAAGTTTGTGACATGATTAAAATATACTTTGGTAAGGGATTAAAAGCCTCTTTTCGTATGTTAAACAAGATTATCAAACATATTGAGTGTATTATCGACGACTTAATCTTCGACGAAGGAAACGAGCTGATTAAATATTTAGTTATAAAGATGTTCATTAATTACGTATTTATTATTAAGCACTTTTTTTGCCATACACATTTAGAGAAAATGGGATACCTGAGCGCTTTAATAGAGTGATATTTGAGAAGATACGGACTTGGATCGTTGTTGAAAAAGTATCATATTACTTGTAGCCTAATCTAATCCAGGTAGATATTGTTATAATCAACTTAACGATTAAAAAGAGAGTAGGATCTAGTATATTTCGCCCTACGAAAGCCTTTACAAGAAAGTAAAGGGTTATGAGAATCATAAATCCAACTTTGAATTTATTTTTACTCTAAGGGTCGTTGTCATCTTTTGCATACTTTTAGTAAGACTAGTAAATAGTTAAAAGAATAATTTAATAGGAAATAGAGGAATCCTTTTTTATAGCAGTTTTCTGATATTGTAAGACCTTAGCACATCTTATAGAAGTTTTCTGATATTGTAAAGCCTTAGCACATCTTTGAGGTCTACTTGACCGAATGACCAGGAAATTTAACTAGGAAGATTATCAATTCTTTAATTATAACGGTTTTTAAAAGGATTATTACGGGATATCGTAAAATAGTTATAAGGGATATCATTGAAGCTGGTACCCCTTATAATATTGTAAAGACTGTTCTAGACTCCAAGCTAAAAAGAAGTATTCGTCAAGTAGTAATGAAAATAGCAAATAGCCTACCGGTAAATCTTCCGGTAAATGCTATTAATATGAATATGTGTTGGAATAGTATTGCATGCAGTGCAGTAGGTCAACTTTACTTACAAGTAAAGTTGACTGTACTGTAAGTGTATTGCTTTGTGTAGAGACTTACCGCATTGGGTATAAGTTGAGTGCAGTATGCTGCACTTCACTTTAAGGCACGGGCCAAACAATTGGCTATACAAATTACTGTGCAAACTGGCTAGCGGTCTGCTAAACCTAAAATAATACATCCACTGTCTAATTACTATAATACTACTGTTACTTCGATCAATCGAATCGACAACGTTATAAAGTTTAAGGCTTACTAACACTAATTAGTGATTATAAGGTTAAGCATGGATTAGCCAAGTTAAAAAAAACTATTTTTCGATTATTACGCTTTAAGTTAACTCTAAGGTAAAGGAAAGATTTTTACGAAATTCTCTTGCTAATATGTTAGTTTCTACAGAAATACGTAAAAAAAGATTTTTAGATTATGTCAGTTTTCATGGAAAACCAGAGATAACGACGGTATCGCTATTAAAAACACCAAAAAATCTTTATTAATCCTTTTTAAAGACGTTAAGATTAACTATCAAAAGTCTTAAAGTTCGGCATGTTGATAAACAATTAAATCAATACTACTATATGTACTATTACTATAAGAAAAACAACGAAGTCCTTCCGCTAAACAACCACAATAAATAACCTCCGCTATTTACTATCAACAAACGACCTTCAACCTTAACCTTTATATCAAACCTTTTCCCTATTTTTTTTTTTTTTTTTTCACTCTCCACATTACTTCAATTTTCAAATTTGCTACTTTAAATGAAAACACCAAGTTACGCCGAGAAAACTACGATACGTATCTTTACACTAAATCGTTAAATTCCTATGCGACTTTACGCCAAAATACCAAGTCTTTAAACCTAAAATCACAAAGTCTTTCGCCATACATAAGCCAAAACGACAAGATATCTACAGTAAACGCTCATTTTAAAGCTATTGCTGACCCTGCCAACAAAAAAGCAATTAAAGCCCTCGGGCAACTTTTCACTAAATATTATAACCATAACGTTTAGAGACAAGAAGTTGATAAAAACTCAACCGAAAAACACCTTACCTACTTCTTCCGCTACTACATCTTTGAATACTATAATGCTGATAACCCTAATGACGCCTTCAATAAATTTCGTAATCTTTTTAACGACTTAACTATAAATCTTTGGACATCGGTTTAGAAAGGATTTAAAATAAAAATCATAGTAGAACTTAAACGGTAAAGGGTTTACTTACCAATCCAAGGGATTACAAGATTAATATAGGAACTATTCAACCTGACCAAGCTTTAAAAATACCCTTAAAACCTACAACCTAAAGGATAAAAACTTAAGGAATCCCACCGACTATATACACTATTCAGGGGATCTCTAACTTATCCTTAGCTAAGTCAAATCTCTTTACGCGCTAGCGATAAAAAATCAATTAATTTACTCGGCGATTTATTAACCTTATATGACAACACGAAATACGCCTTTAGTGGCGGCAAGGCACGTAAAGCAACGGCCGCGAACGCGGCCAAAGGTATTAATATCAGCGCTTTACACCAATCAATTAAGCAAGATCGTCAAACCTCCCAAAATCTTTAAATACTCATCGCCCCTTATGTTATGGTCCGACTTACGATGGTAAGCCAAGTAGGTGCCAAATGGGATTTACTATTGAGGCGCGAAAGAAGACTAGAAGAGGCTACCGTGACCCAACATATAGGGTCCTTGGGTAGGGCCAGTACCCAGCCCGTTACGTATCCTTACACATACCGTATACGAACCGTGCCCTGTTCGTATACGGACCATCTCCGGCTTATACACAAACTGTACTTTATTCGCGCCCGGGCTGGGCCCACACTAGGTGTTTCCCATTCTATTACGTATATAGCTATATAACCTATAGGCTTAATGGCTAACAGCCTAATTTTATGATATACCCCCTCCTTTCAGAATGTTATAAGGGTTATGACGCCCTTTTGGATAAATACCGGATGTGGACCGTGCCCATTTAATACGCGGATCGAGCATAAACCAGTGATATTACGTTTAATATATTGTATAACGTTGCGACGGGCTTACCTTATATCGCCGGCACCGTATGACGTATTTGTTGACACGCCGTATAAAGTATTTTTCCTGTCGCTGGCGCCGTATGAAACACTTGTTGACGCGCCATATAAGGTATCTCTCCTGTCTTCGACACCGTATAACATACTCGTTAACGCGCCGTATAAGGTATCTTTTTTATCGTTGGCACCGTATAACGCGTTCGTGAACGTATCGTTTAAAGTTGCGTTTTTATCTTTAACGTCGAGTAACGCGCCTCGTATAACACGTAACTCTTGTCGAATCCGGTCCGTTAGTCCCTATAAATACAGAAACCTTTACGTAGTTTTTGAAACTTTTTCCTTTTTCTTTTTACATTATCGCCCCCCTCTTTTCGTCCGTTATTATCGTTGTAACTTTTCAAACTTTCCTTTATATATACTAGTGAGTTATTTACGTTAATATATCTTAGCTTTTTCTTTAATTTATTATTATAACCAACGTGTATAACGATTTTAGCTTAGGTTACGTTATGTCCGGCGTCCTCGAAGGGAACAACGATCTCTCCATAAGGTATATTACTTTATTATATGCTAATAACCTGTTACTAACTATTCATTATAGCTCTTTTACGTTATAAGAGATTTTTTTATCTTCGGAGATAGTAAGGATAAGAATAAGCTTTTTCCGTTATAGGTTAAGAACGTTTGTGTATTATGTATTAACTAGTTTTCAAATTTTGGCGTTTCCCTGTTTTACGTCCAAGTTCATTGTATATAAAGATGTCGTATATATTGGAAGGTTTATAGTAAAGTAAGTTTATAAAAAGCTTTATAAGAGGCTGACTGTTAAGTAACTTTCTAAAAGATAAGTTTATTTACGTCTTTACCTGGTTTACGTACCTTTTTACGCTAGTTAATTGTTAAGGTAAAGAATAAGGGTTATATTTCATTCCCCACGCGTAAGCGCTAGGGAGATATCCTGGGTTATCTATCCATTTTTGCTTTCGCCTTTTTTAAGCTAGTTAATTAGTTTTTCCAACTCCGTAATATTGTTCGGGAGTAGGGAGTTCCTACTATGCCAGCCGTATAAGCAGTTATTCCTTTGGTTATATACTTACGACGCCCTTTTTTTTCGGGTCCGTATTTATCCCGGACCCCTTTATCGCCTTTCACTGTATTGTTTGTTTATAAAGATAGGATACCTTTAGTTAATCGAGTTTTGGCGCGTAACGTTTTCGCCCCAGCCCCCTTTAGCTATCGTCGAATACCCTTTCGTAATTTTGGCCCAAAGAGCTAAATTAATATAGCTGCACAGATCATATCTTTTATAATTAATATAAACTATAGTTTACAAAATATTATAAACAATGTTTAAAATTTAATTATACGATTTTCGATTTCGTTCATATTCTATCTGTTGACCTTATATAGGAACAAACTAATCGGGTTGACCATAAGTAGGTGTAGGATCGTATCCAGGCCGATCGTGTTACCAGGGTTTAAATTAACGTATTGTAATTTTTGGTAACCTATTTAAAGGTTATTTCCCCCACCCTACCCTTCGCTTCATTCGTTGTTAGTAGTTATTGTCGGCTTTATTTAGCGCCCGTATTTTTTAACTTTTTCCTTTATCGTCGGCCTTTTTGAACGTCCGTCCTTCCTCGTATTATCTACTATCGGCATTTTTTAATATCCGCTCCTTTTCGCGTTATCCGCCTTTTTTAACGTCGTTTCGCATACGTTCCGCTTTTTACTAACCCCTATTTTCAGCGCCCACCGGTTATCGTTATACCTTTTACCATCCCCCTCCCCTAATATCGTTTAACATTTATCACCTATCGTAATAAGGCTTTTAATATCGGTAATATCGGTACTTGTTAAATCTAAATAAGGATAATAATAATAATTAAGTAAAATCTTGTTAAGGTATAGTAAAAGTCGTTTTACAGTCGGATATATATTCGAAATAGTCGGGTAATATTTATTTGGCCTTATTTACCATATTATAACCTCGTTTGATCATTAAGTTTCCTTTTCATTTATTAATAAAATTTCATTTCAGAGGTATAGGCGGTTCGCTTTACGTTTGTCGTTTGGGATAAATTAAACGTCGTTATCAAAATACCGGGTTATTATAAACCAAAGCATTTTTTATTCCGCTTCGAATTTATTTAAGGTTATAATATATTAATAATTCTCCAGGATTTCCTATTTCAGCTTATTATAATCTTTTGACTTAATTAATACGTATCGAAACCCAGTTTTCCCCATTTTTACCGTAAAGATATATTATACTTTAAATTTCTTATATTCACCAGTTTTTATATCGTCTGTTATTAAAACTGGTTTAGGGCGAAAATCGGACAAAACCTACGAAGAACGGGGGTCAAAAATGATATGTTTAACTAAGTTTACATAAAATACCGGATATTTATTAGGGATATTGAACAAGATATTTTACGGGTTCGAAATACCGACTACCTAGTATTAGTTATAAAGTTAGTCGAGTTTTTTCTTCTGGCGGTTAGTTTTAATATTGCAAAGGTTTAGTTAAATTTGATCTTTTACCATATATCGCTTCACCTGATAACTTTTACGATTCGCCGCCGTTTTTATTTATCATTAGATATACGTTATTATCGTTTATGCTAGTTCCTTTTCTTTATTTAAATAATTTAAAAACGTAATAATTCGCCCCATTAAATTAGTTAACGATTTCGTATCCCCGTTTACCTTAGGAATAAATGACATTTCATACATATTTATTGAACGGTTCGCGTTGAACCCGGTAACTGTTGACTTTCGATTATTGAACGTAAATTAATAATTGGGTAAATACGAAGCCTAATTGTATTACGAAAAGGCGACTACGATACGTAAATACTTATAAACCTTTTGGTTTCCCTGTTTAATACCGCTATCTATTTACAAGTAGTATATCGTAAATAACAGCTATTCGAATTTAATTAGAGAATAAAGTATCCTTTAAAATACATTAACTAATTTACACCTTAATTATTAATGATAAAAGTTAGGAACCTATAAAATCTTTATTATATATCTCGAAAGCGTTGTGTATACGCGTTTACAGTTATAAATTATGTAACCTTTCATTGGATAAATTTGGAAAGGCGATTCGTAATAACTAGTAAATATTAAGGGTCGTTATTAATAATTAGTAGGTCGATTATGAAGTCGACCGAAATATACGTTTAATACCGATTGGAAATAGGGATGAATGAAAATGTGATTTTCTATAAAGTACAACAAGGTTTTATTACTTTATTCTACGTGTTTATTCAATAAACACGTCGAATATCTATAATTATCCCCTTTCCATAATAATTTCGTTAAAAAACGTGAAATAAATATTTTTACCCGGGTCATTTATAATGGGCAAGTTAAAAGTTTATTATAATATTTTATTTCTTAATAATTTCTAACTTCGTACTTATAAACGATTACAGTAATATAATGCCCCCCGTAGGTTAATTTCGTAATTTGTAATTTATATTCATTATCCTGTTTTAAGTGGGAAACGCCTAATGTTTTCAAAAACCGTTCAAAGGCAAATTTTATATAACGGATCGTTAGTTATTCCCTAATATGATATTTCCTTCAATATATAAATTTATTAATATTAAGGTTAATATAATAATGGAAATAGGTTAAAAGACCCGGGAGCAACGTTTTTTAACCTCGGTTTTATTTTGTAACCTACGAATTAACGTTTTCGGGCGGACGCCCTAAGTTTCGGGCCTATACCGTAAGTGGTATTGAAAAAGAGAAAGGATCTCAACCCATTTAACCTGACATTCCGAAATTAATCGTGGTAAAACAAAATACTTCAATCCCTTATAGTTCGTTAAAATTTTGGACTTTATACGGATATTATGTAACTTAAAAGATTACCTTTTTAAATAGGATACCACCGAAAAAATCTTTTTATCGTGGATAATATAGTTGAGTTTCGTATCTATTAATCGTGAGAAGTGGTAAATTACTAGTTTCAAAATACCATCTTCATTATGTCACCATAAACACCCTTTTAACGCCGTTTCCGAATAATTAGTTTCCACAACTATTAGCCCATTTGGATCCTAATATACTAAAATCAGGGCCGTAATAAAGTTATCCTTTAAGATTAAAAATACATATTCTTCCCGTTTTGTTTAAGCCTAACGAATATCTTATTTCGTTAGGCAGATAAAATAATCCGTTAGCTTTAAGAAATTACTAATAAAATTACGATAAAAGTTGGCAAAACCTAAAAAACTTCGAATCTTTCGGACTTTACGTGGTAACTCCTACTCGCGTATTACCCGGACTTTCTCGGGGTCGTCCCGAATACCTACTTTAATCGTTATAATAAAGCCTAGGTATTTTACCTTTTTAATTAGAAAATCATATTTTTTACAATAAAAATTTAGTTCCGTATCGTAATGACATTTTAAAACCACGAGAGCTTTTTTTATATAGTTTTACCTAATACCTATGAAAAAAAACCAAAGGATTATTTAAGTCCTTTACAACGAAATTATATAATATATTCGTTATTATATAATTAATGTAACGTTAAAACGTCGCCAGCGTTTTCGCTAACCTAGAGAGTAACCAGCTATTTAAAAAACCTGAATCGCGTACGAAACGCCGTTTATTTCTCCTATCTGGGTATTATTCCAATACGGTAAAATACCGCTCGAGTATTTAACTTCATAAGTTATATCGACTTCGATAACATACGGAAGGTCTTTTTAATTAAAGGTAAAAAAAACGGTTTTACTTTTTAATTTTATTCAGTACACGATAATCGATATAAAACCGTTATATCCCCTTCAGTTTACGCATTAATAATACCGGCGTCATTATTAATAATAATCTCACCTATATCTAACCTTTATTTACCAATTTCTTAACTTATCGTCGAAATTTAAAAAGTTAATTTCGTGATATTGAATATGACGGCTTTTGAAGTCGTTTTAATAAAGATTTATCTTCGTTTGATTTAATGTAAACGTAGTAATCGAGTCTCTCCTCATATAAAGGTAAGGATATAGCTTTATCCTTATCTAATAAGTCGCGAAATATAACTAATTCCGGTAAAAAACGCAATTGATCCTTTTTTTTCTTAACTGTAATCGTCGCTGTTATTTAGAAAATCCGCGTTATTTCGCTAAGGCTTGTAATATAAGCTATCCGAAACGGGCTTTTTATATGTTACGTTAACCCGAAGAAAACCGAATTTATTACGCTTTATATATTTTCCGTCCTAAGGCGTATTGATATTACGTTGATAACTAAGCCTTATTAGCTTTAAATTATTAAACGGTGACCGCCTGCATTTAAAGTTACCTATTAGTATCGTATCTAAGGTATTTCAAAAATTATATCCCGAGTTATTTCGGGAATAATATATATTAATATAGGATTCGAACGTTTTTCTGTATTTATACGATACTTGGTTATTTAGGTAATACGCTTGATTTTCCGTGACCATAATATCGTTTAAAGATTCCGCGAATATAATAACCGAATTTTCTTTAACCTTAATTGTTATATTGAAGCCTCATTCATAATATAATAATAATTATAATTAAAATCAATTTAAGCATTTAAAAAGTAGGTGTTATTAAAAAATGTATAGGAATAAAAAATAATTTTCTATTTATAAATATTTTAAATAAATTTAACTCCTTTTTACTAGATTTTGCAACTATTTCATTAAGGCTATATAACTCCTAAACGAAATTATATCCAGGAAATAAGCTTCCCCCATCACTGTTACTGGGAAACCTTTTACCTTTTCAATTTAAGCCGTATATCCTTATGTAAGTGGTAATATCGGGTAAAGATCATAGCTACGTTAAAAATAGTCTAGTAAATTATAACATACATAATACCCTAAAATAAGCTTAATTTAACATTATTTTATTATCGTCTACATTACCTTACGTACTTAATTTTATATAAGTATTAAACGGGTTTATCAGGATAGTTAACCGTGGTATCGAAAGGATCAATCGCGATTATTACGGCCTTTTAACAACGGCGCTTAAAAGGTGTAAACTTACGTTATAACTATATTACAATCCGACCGTTAATTTTAAACGAGTTTCGTTAACTTACGAACAAAACACCGTTTTAAATCTAAGGATTTTAACTCGTCGGCGAATTCGCGGTACTTTTTTAGGGTTTCTATATGATTTACCCGACTAATACCTACTGAAATAAACTTATCGCAGATACGTAACGATACGTAAAACCATAAGTAATTATACTTCACGGTCAAAGGCTAATTCGGATCGCTTATTTAAATTAAAAGTATTTCGAACCTAATAATGAATGGTACCTATAGGTTTTCATTACTTATAACCAAATCCTCGAGTTCGATTAATATTTTATTTGCGCGACAAGGGTCGTTGAAAGCCACCTCGATATATTCGAAAAACTTCCCTATATCGTACCTACCTTCGTATCCTCCGGCTTTATAATAATCTATAACAGTTTACTTTACTGTCGCCATATAATATCCTTATATGTAAAGGAACACGTATCGATCCTTTTAGATTTACATTTATCCGCTTTTAGTATAAATTTGATCGTTTAACGCGTCGCTGCCCATGTAAAAGCAAATCCGTTAAATTACGGTTGGTTATGTCGTTTTCGTCCGTCTTAAACCGGTGGAAACCCAACATGAATCGCGGCTAATTTAGTTTCGAATTATTAGATTTTTTCGATGACTTAAGTAAAGTCGAAAATAAGGTCGATAATTAAAATAGATTAACCCGGTTATTACAACTATTCAATAGCTAACACTATATAACTTACGGTATTTAATAAACGAGAAATATTAGGTTAAGTCTGTTTTAAAAGGGTTAAAGATATATTTATAAAGGTAGAAAACTAGGTATTTTTCGACAGCTTATCCTTCCCGATATCGTTGAAGTATAACGTAAAATAATTGATATTTTTTATCGATTCGTCTATTATAAATAATATTCCTTCGAAAAAATGAAATAACCCCGTAATAATATATTATGGTTTGACCTACAATAGTAACTTGAGTAGGTGCCAAATGGAATTTACTATTAAGATACGGAGGAAAACTAGAAAAAGATATCGTAACCTAACGTATAGGGCCTTTGGGCAAGGATAATGCCCAGCCCGTCACGTATCCTTTCACGTGTCGTACACAGACTGTACCCTGTTCATATATGGACCGTATTCGACTTGTAACCGAACTATACCCTGTCCGCGCGCCCAGGCCAGGTCCAGGCCGGGAGTTACCCATCCCGTTACGTGCACAGTTACGTAACCTATGGGCTCAATGACCAACGGCCTAAGTCCATGACACCTTAGCAGTTTAGCCGCTAAACCCCTTAAAAACCTTTCCCCTTTAGATTCGCCTACGCGCGCAAACTTACTACAGGTCCTATTATAAGACTTTACCCCTCGTGCTAAACGATTGATAGCTACCCTTAACATCGTACCTCGAAAGCCCCAAGGCTTAAACCGCTAGGAAATACTATTGAAGACTAAGATAATTATTGCGACCTTCCTCCAAAACCTATTAAGATAATTAACATTGATTACAAACTTTTTACGGATTTCGCCAAAATTCAAAACGATATTAAAAAGTATAATGGAAAGTTTTAAAGCTTTTTTAATACCAAAATAATGCTTTTCCTAAAAATCTTCAAGTAAATAAAGGTTCTACCTTTTGGTTTTTACTTATTATTTCCCGAAATCCTTATAAGGTACGCTGAGAACTACTACTTAACCTTCCTAACTAGCTTTACCACGTTTCGCGAATTTTACGATAGCATAAAGGGCTATTTCGAACAAGATGTCCACCTTACATAATACTATACAAACTAGGCTATCATAAGGTAAGCTATAATAATAACAAAAAAAAAAGGAGGAAATACTAATAAACGTACATAACCAAATGATTAATAAGCTAATATTATACTAAAAAGCAATAGGGAAAGCCGACGCTAGCGAAGCTATACTTCGCGAATAGGTACGGGTAGTAATCACGGGCGTCAATAAATTCGAATACGTCTTACAACATCTAAATACCACCTACGAAGGCTTCTTCAACCAATTACGTTCCCCGTTTACCACCATGATAACACGCATACCAAACTTGCTTAATATATATTTCTAAGCCGGCAACTTCCTTAACGTAAATGAAGACAACCTTACTGTAGTTAATTACATCGACCGCAAATACGGGCGCAAATAATTCCTAAGGTCTGGCCTAATAATATTAAACTAAACATAACAGTCACATTAACGCTAATAATATTCAAGCGGACCTATTAACCGTAAGTTCTATCGTCGTAATATTAGTAAGAAATATGAGATCTTTGGTAAGTCTAGTTGCTAATTAACTCGGCACCCCCTCGCCGAATGTAATAATAGGAAAGCGACATACTACGATTAATACCCTACTAATTTTAAACAAGATTACGATTAAATCTCAAACTTTAAAGGCGATAAATTAATTAATATCGTTGACGCCTTTAAATAAATTAAGTAATACGAAGGTATTGCTTCTAATATGGTTCAGTAACTAGTCGACTACGTCTTTCTATATCTTTTAGGATGTAAAAACCCTTACCTTTACCTTAATCAAGCCCTTAACCCCTTCCACACCTTTAACTTTCGCGATCGTTACACGGATCACACGTTTCAAGGTATTATACCAGATGTAAGGGTAATGAAGTACTTAATAGGGGGCTATTCATAATATGTGACGTTGCGAAAGAAAAGTACTACAGCTATTGAAATTAATCGTCACGATACGGGCAAAGTTAAGATTAGCTTTAGCCTAGGCAAACAACTATCGTTACTTAGAATAACGATGGTCCAAATTGTTATAAAAACAATTACGTTCCACTTCTTTAAATCTCTTACCCTTTTCCTTCTTTATTTAATGGATATAAAGACCCTCGGTATTAACGTTAACGTTAATGTAAACGAGTTAGTTAAAAACGACTAGAGTTTTCTACTCGTTTTTAAATGGGGGTTCCTATAGTTTTATCTTTAAGGCCTAGAAGCAGTCCTATTAAACCTGACGGAGCCGGAGATACGTTAAATATACCGGCGTTTTAACTACTTAGCCGTTAACAGGCTGTATAAAATCCTAAAGTCTATAAGGAATAACGATGTAGAATACTTTGAACTAAAACCCATGAAAAGGATTCGCCATTACTGCCGAATGCATACCTAAGCCCCCCGAAGATTTAAATTCACATTAAAAAACGATAAGGATTTCAACTGCGAGATCTTCGTTAATATTTTTTATTAAGATTATAAGCATGTTTTTTCTGTTGTTGATTCCGCAACCTCCTTTTACGGTTCTGAGTTTTTAAAGTTCTTTTCGGCAAAAGATACATGGAAAAAGTTAAGGATGTTATAGATTAATACGTACTTTAGTCTATTCAACTTCATCGTTCACGATACCGGTATCAACTTTACTATGGTGAAATTTTAAAACAATACTAAGATAATAGGTATCTAGTATAAACAAGTACTTATAGAAACCTACTAAAGTATTAGGAAGATTAAAATGGAATACGTCCTACTTGGCCGAACGTATAATATCCTTACTTTATAGATTAAAATCTTTACGGATCTGGAGGCATGTTTATAAATGATAGTAAAGGGTTTGAACGATATTATAAGCCTTAACGTCTTAATATCAACTCTTTTAGGCTTTGAAACGTATTCACGCTTAACGAATGAATCTCCGCCCTTAGTAAGTACTTAAAACTGGTTACGACCTACAGAAAAGCTTTAAGAGAACTACGAAAAGAATCGGCACGCCGCCGGATTAATAACGCCCTTAATACTAGAAACGGCTCTTTAATGATCAATGTGTTTACTTTGCCGTTGTAGAGTGAAGTCCTCATGTAACGGGAGCCAGGCAAATAAAAAGATCTATATAAGATATTAAATATCGTAAACTTTAAAGTAGTTATTAAAATTTCTAATAGTCTTATACTTTTTCGAATCACTTAGGTCAAGCCTTATATCAGGGTTATTCAAGAAAAAGACCCTTAAGATCTTTAAGTAATGCGACCGCGCCAACACAAACCTTCTCCACCCGTCATCGAAAAGCGTATGAAATGCCGCCGGCGCAAAAAACCTACAGAAAAAGAAATGTTAAAAAGGAGGAATATATACCAGGTCTCATATAAAATAATACTTAAGTAAGCAGAAAAGAAAAGAATAACGAAGACTTGGCATTAAGACTCCAGGCATAACGAATTATTAAGACCATCGGCAAACCTTTTAAGAAAAGCGATAAGGTCGAAATTAACGGCTTATTAATTCAAGGGGTTAAAAAATTCGTACCGAAAACCGATTTTAACATTTAAAACCTAAATTTTACGATTTTCAAGTTGACGATTATTTATGAGGTGAAAGATAAGACCACGGGGCGGCCGTAGTAAAAATTACGTTTAATCGCTTAAGGATACAGTAATAAAAGTAAATACTAGATCCTTACATAATCGCCAACGATTTAAAATATTAGCTAAAGTTTGGTAATCTCTTTAATAATAAGTTTGTTAGCCAAACCTAAAGGTAAGTTTACGTTAAATAGTCGTAATATAACGTAAGCTTATACGTAGTTAGTAACGGATTTACAGCGGATCGTATTACTAAAACTGCTATAGAAACTCTATACCATATACCCTTTAGACAAGGTAATACGTTATATCAAGTCATTATACGGATGGGCTAAAGCGGGCGTTTATTAGTTCCTAACTTATTAGTCGTATTTTAAATTATGGTTAGCGATGAAGTTTTTAACTTACGACCCGTATCTATAAGTAACGTGAAAGAAAGACTTCAGCGTAGTGTATATACAAATTAACGATACCTTTTTCGTCGGAACGGCTAGCTTTATGACACTAAAATAATAAACGATTGAGGACTTTAAATTCTAGAATCGAAAGCCGGTGACCAAGTTGACGGGAAACAATTCATTGAACTTTAATAAATTATTAATTTGTATACTTGGTGTTAATACTAGCCTTAGCTTTCGTTAAAAGGGTAAGGGTATTATTTTAGCTATAATTAACAAAATTAATAATACTAGAGCTTAACTATCGGTAGGGTCTCAAGCCTATAATATTCACATGAATATAAGTTCTTTGAAGAGTAATCTGAATGATTGGTAGTTGTAGTATAAAGTAAGTCGAGATGTCAAGAAGAATCATCCAGAGATGTACGCCACAGGTGAGGGTTTATAAGTCCTCCACGCAGAGTATATTACTCTGAAATACTTCTTCTAAACCGATCCACGCATTGCTGTCAGTTTGAAATAACCATTCTTAACCGATCCACGCATTGCTGTTGGTCTAAAATAACAATTTCAAACCGACCCATACATAATGTACTTTGCCTCTTACAAGAGTGTAGCCTACAGCGTGATACGTTACCGTGCACCTTACAGGAGTGCACCCTATAATATAGTACACTGCTATTTAGTCTATATATACTATCTATAAGGGTATATAGTAATATCTATATAGGTAATCTTTTCTTTTTTCCTTATATATTTCGTGCTTATAGCTTAATAGTAATAGTGTTATTTGTAATATTAATTGCAATAAGTCTAAATTAGTAGTTTCCGTAGTGATAGTATTATTGTTATATTAATCGCAAAAGGTCAAAATTAATAGTTTCCGTAATAAAAGTATTATTTGCCGTATTAATCGCAAAAATTCCAAATTAACAAGTTCAGCTAATATTAGCAAAGTTTGGCTGAGGTGGTATTTATAATTCGGGCCTAATTAATATAGTTAAATAAAAGCGACATGGTTGGTAATGGCGCCTTTTATTGTTTCTTATAAGGATAATTACGCGATGGTAATTGCGTAGGGGTAATTATGTAGGAGTAATAATGTAATTACGTGGTAGGTTAGTATAAAAAGATATATCGCCGTCGTCTCAGGCAAAACTTCCTTTTTTTCTTTTCGCTAAAGGCGCGTAATTCCAGCTGATACAAGCCCCTATTTCAATTCAACTTTTGGTCCACCTAACCAAACTAAACCGTCTTAATATATAGGTCACTTGGCCTACATATATACTAACCTATTTCCTGAATAGATGCCGCGTAAAAATAGGACTACACGGCGCCGTTTGGCGCGAGAGCGTCATCGCGTCGTCGCTGCCGCAGCCGCCGCAGCCGCCGCCCCCAATACCACCACCAGCAGCAGCAATAGTCCGCCGTCGTCGGGCATAATATCTTCCATTGCCGTTACACCACCCGCCCCCGCCACCCCTCTCGCCACCACGCCACCCAGCCCCGCTACCCTCACGCTGCCCAGCCCAGCCGCCGCCTCTGCCTCGTCCTTCCTTGCTGCCACCGCGCCGACCTCTTCCTTCCCCCTCTCTCTCTCCCCTTCCTCAACTCGGGGAAGGAGCGGGGGGCTCTTAAGGTCATAAACCTTACCTTCTTCCTACAAGTAAAAAACTCATTACCCGTAAAGGCCCCTTTACGCCGTAAACGTAGCTCGGCGCAATTACACCAAGGTATGTATATCCTAAGCCCCCCGTTTGTAAACTTTCAACCCTCTCCTTTGTAAATAAAAAATACGAGGTGAATCTCCTTTACCGCCTCGAACTCTGTATTGTTAAAGTACGCTGTAAAGTCTTTTTAACGCGTTAAACGTTAAAGCGGCGTGCTCGGATCCGTAGATTTAGGCCGTTAATGGATACGCCCTACGTATCATATATCGCGTTTGCGGCCGCGGGTAAATTCGTTAGCGATTACTAAGAAAACGGAGGCCGCTAGACTCGCTATTACCGTTATAAACGGATTAATAACTCGTACGCCCTCGTTCCGATAATCCTAAGGTCGTAGGCCGAGGCCGTTTTATATGCCCGCCGACTTTTTAATAAGTTTTACCCGAATTTTGAAAACTTTATTTAATAAAAATACACTGTTTAAGGCGATCCGAAAAACAAATCGTCGTAAATAACTATAATGAGGCGATATTAATTAATTATAAACGCTAACCAGCGAGTAAGGAAGACGAGAACCACCGTCGCCGATTAAAAATAAAGATTACGTATATACTACACGAACGAATTTAACAGTATTATCGTACGTCGTCGCAAAAAGTATAATCCTTCCCCTATACCTCTATTTAAGAGTATAACCAATAAGGTATAAATTTATATCCTCGTTGGTATTAGTAACATTGTTAACGGTAATGACGATGGGGAAAACGTAAAAAACACAATGACATCGTCTTTTCCTTTTAATAATGGATAAATACCCCCGGGCCGGTTCGATGTACCCAGCCATAATACAATACTTTATACAGTATTTTTAAAAAAAATTTCTTACAAAATAATTGGGTAAAGTAATAAACGTAATATAAAATGTAAAATGAAAAAAGTAATATACCAAAAATAATGTAATATTGTAAAATAAAATAAAGGGTAAAATAAAACGAAAATTAGTACGAATAGCCGTATTTGATAAGGGTAAAATCAGCGATTGGTACGAATAAGTCGTTTAAATGAAGATAAAACGTAAATAGGTGTAAAAAATGTAAAACGAACCGATTGAAATAACCGAAAGAATAGTTGGGCAATTTTTTATGGTTGTAAAACCTCTTTAACAACCCCAATAAATAATGTATTCATCGATATAAATATTTTAAGGCTCTGTTCAGTGTAAAATCAATTATTATATTTATCAGGTTAGATTATCTAGTCATTTGCTTTATTCTTTTTAATTTCGCGGCGTTCGTAAAATTCGTGTCAAGCTATAATATTGAAACGTTTTTGATTCGTAATACATAATTTAACCAGGTATTCATAAAGAGAAAAAAGTTAATACATATGATAAAAGGAACGAAACATAAACCGAGGTTGAAAATAATTATCCGGACCGTTATTATTATAGTAATACCTGAATCGAAACCTCTAATTATATTATAGATTTCGGAAGCTATAACGCTTCACGTAACCCTTCTACATGTAATAAAGCTTTAATAAATAATATTTCTTTTAAACTTAAAGTTATTTCAGGTCGATATTTCGTTATCGAAGACTTAAACGAAACCGATTTATAAATTGTAATAATTATCATTAGCGAAAAAGTCGGTAATAACAACAAATAGCTTTACCATATTTATTTTTATTAATACGGATTGTAAACCGCGTTTATAATCATATATTTGTTTCGAAAAGAGGTTATTCAATGTTTCATACGTTTTGTTCATTGAGTTGGTTTAGTATTACGCAGCGACCGAAAGGTTAAATACTACGTTTAATTATATTAAAAAAACTACCTAAAAGCCCCGTATACGTTAGTATTTATATTCGTCGGCTCGTTTTGCGCTATTTAAAATAATAAAGGAAAATTTATTCAACTACCCTTTTTACTTAAGGTTTAGAATACCGTTCCGGAGGGTAATCGTAATACTATTAAAATCAATTATATTGTCTTTAATTAGAAACGATTTAGATTTAGATTTTAGACTGGGTTTTAAAGTTTCTTTTTTTTAAATATAGAAAACAAGAAGTTATAAAACGTTAGGGTATCGTTTATTAAAATATACGCTAATGTAAAGCCTTTCGAACGGGCTGTTAATACCAAAATGCATGAGTCGAAAGTAAAGTTGGTTATTTCGATCTGTTTTTTATAGTGCTTTTAATAGGTGTTGTATTAGTAAATACATATTTCGACCAAACCGTAAAATAGTTGTAAAATACGTAAAATCTTCTTAAGTAGGTAATATTAACTAAGGTTTTTAAGGATATCGACGTAAATCCGTCGTTTTAGCCGTTTTTCGAATTGGGTATAGGCCTACGTTATATGTCTAAGTTTAATATACAAGTTATATAAATTTTTAAAGGGTGTTACAAATATAAAAATTAGGCGATAGTTAGCTCATTATAGTATAGGTAATTAAATTATAATATCCTTTTTACCTTCGTCGTTATAATATTTTATAACTAAGCGGGTTTTTTCGTAAAGCTTTTCGGTTTTATCCTTTACTTCGTAAATGAGGCGAGTTAAAGAATTTTTATAAATATTATAAAAGACTAAGTGAAAACGTTTAAAACTAAATACGCTTCAATCGATAAATATCAAGATTTCTATTTAAATAAATTATGTAAATAGTGTATCTAGGGTGGTAATAATACCTTCGGGACGAAGCTTTAAGTTAAACTCGTAATTTTCTATTTCCTTTCACATGATAAAGGAATTAGTAACAAAGTTGCTAGCGCGTTTTGTGGTTTTAACGCCAAAGGCGCGTCTTTGACGTTGAGGTTTTAACGGGTTTGGTATCAATAAATCGATTTCGTTTAACATGGTCGGGTTGGATTCGCGTTTTAGGGGTAAAGTTAAAATTAAGGTCGATTTAAATTCGTCGTTTTAGATAATATTTTATAGGCGGTTTTTCTCGTTTTTGGCTTTCGGTTTATATTTTTTTAACTCCCTTTTATATTACAATACTATTATTTAAGGAAAAGAATTCGTTCCGCTTAATAAGTAAACGAATATATTATATCCCTTCAATTCGTTAATCTTTTAAGAGCCAATTCATTTATCCTTCGTTTTCCAAATTGAAATTTTGAATTGTAATAATAGGTTTAACACGTTAGTTTTGAGTGAATTATTCCTCGTAATTAACGTTCTAAATATATTATCCTTTACTCGTAGTAAGAGTAAAGCCGTTATAATCGTGGTTGTAACATTAACCTTTTACATCATAAATAGTAATAGGGCAAAGTTTGTATAAATTTTGAAGTAGTCACTAAAGATAAGAAGCGTAGGAATAAACCAACTAAGGTTAAAAATGTTATTAACAGCGTTAATCGTTATCCAAAAGATAAATTCCTTAAAACTAATACTCTTTAGTTTTTTTTTACCAATATTATATACTTTTTTTAGTAATTTATTGTATTGTTTACATTTCTTAATACGTTATAAGACTTTTATTGGGATTTTTTAACATTTGTTACCGGTTATTGAAACTTTAGTACGTTATTGGGTAAAATTGAAAGCCTTTTCGGCGTCGTACGTAATTTAGTTTTAAGGCCTAAGGTAAATGTTTAACTACTAATTAATTCAAACCCTTTAACAGTTTAAAGTAAAAAAAAATCGTATAAATTTAACGACGTGGAATAATATAGCCGTATTGATGACGTAAAGGACTAATTAGTTATTTAGGTATATAATATTAATACTTATTTCGTAGTGAAAGTTTACATCGTTATAAAAGCGGAATTCAAACTATCGTAAAGCCTATAAATGAAGTTGGTATATATGGCAAAACTTTTCGATAGACTCGAGTACGTTTTTGCTTATATTTGTATAACCCGCGGTGTAAAGAAAACGAAAAAGGCGTTTTGTAATTAGGTGTCCGAATCGTCGATATAAAGTTCGTAATTCTAATTAAGTTAAGTAAATATCCTTACTCGTACGTGTTTTCGGAAAAATCCACAAGTAGTCGAACTTACAAATTAAATGGTACGAATATGCTATTCAAAACGTGGATAAAATAATTGGTCGTATTTCGGACCTCAATTCCGAGTTTATTTATATTATTTTATGAAAGTAAAAATAGCGTTTCAAAATCTATTATAAAAATTTGATCGGACCGAAACGCGCATTTACAATGACCGTTCCGAGCAACGTCGCCTTAACTTTACCAAATAGGACCTTTCGGTATTTTATTATCCGGTTTAGCCGGATTTTCGTAAATTTCGTTGTAAGTACGTCTAATTATCGTTTTCCAGCCGTCAAAATTTCGGTTACGTTATTATTAAGTATAATACCTTAGAATATGGTTTCGTATTTATTAAAAAGAGTAATTTGTAATGTTATCTTAATATTAAGTACTTCGTTTACGTAGTCCAAGCTTATAATATATTAAAAGGAGCTATCTTATAGGCTTGTAAAAATACATTAGGCGTTTTTATCATCGTGAGCTGATAAATAAGTATTGTTTTATTTCAGGTCGTCTTTTTTAAATGTATTTTCGTAAGGGTATACGTCGAATTCGTTATTTGTAATTTCGTATTCGGTTACGTATATTGTAAAATTAGTTTTTATGCGATTCTTAAAATTATATTTCACTTAAAATTATCGTTTAATCCGAATTTCTTCGTAAACGGAGTGATTCGTAAACTAGTAACCGATTTTTCCATATATAATACACCGCTTTTACAAACCTATAAGGCGCCGTATATCTTTCTGTAAGTATTCTTATAGTTTCGAATCGTTTCATTTTTCATTCCCGAACGATTTTTTTTTTTTCATTACCAGGGTTTCTTCCTTAATACCTGTACTTTGGGCGTTTATTTTACTTTGAGTAAATTTTAAATCTCTGGTCTAAAATATGGTAAATGATTCGAGTAAGGTCTTTGTCGTTAATTAAAGCTTTGCCTTTGTTATTATTAATTACGAATGTTCATCCGAGATTTTTTTATCGGCGTATAAAGGTTTAAAACAATATTTGAAGGTTTATATAAAAGGCTTTTAAGTCTTTTTCCGGTTCAAAAAGTATAAAATCGAAATCCGAGTTTTTACAATAAGTTTTTATCATTATTTGTATTAATAGTTTATCGGCTTCGTATTCCGGTCCGAAAGTTATTTAGAATTTTCGAAACTTAATTAATAAAGCGATGAAGATTTCCTAAAGGTTTTTATCGATATTCTATTATTATTTTTTTATAAATTCTTAGGTTCTTTCAATTTGGTTTTTATCATAAAACTTATGGTTAATTTCGGTGTTAAAAAAGGATTCAAGGAGATCATAATACTTTACGAATATATTTACTTATAGAAAGTAATATATATACCACTTCTTAACTTACTTGGAGAGTATACAGAGTAAAAGAATGGAAAATCATGATAATTTAATGTTTAGTTTTTGATATATATTCAATATAACGCGTATTTTATTATCCAGTACGTCGTACAGCTCGCTGTTGTAATTGTTATCCTTATTTTATAACTTGGTAAAGTTGGTTAATTTTATAAGGTTGCTTTTATCTGTAGGAAAGCGATGTAGTATGAAGTCGCAGTAAGGGTTGTTGCTAAAAGGTATTGGTCCGTATAATACTTATTGGCGTTTTATGTTACTTGTTATTTCCTGAGTCGGGTTATTTTTTATATTCCGGCTAATTGTCAACTTTGGGGGCTGGTTGTTCTCTCCGTTTCGGCTGACTTTGTTATAGCTGGTCGGGTTGTTTTATGTATTTCGGTCGACTTCGTTATAGCTAGTTAAATTATTCTTTACGTTTCGGTCGACTCTGTCATAGCCGGTAGGGTTATTTTTTTGTATTTGGAAAGTGGTTTGATGTTCAGATTCTACGTTATAGTATAAGCTGGTATAAGGTTGTATTGTACTTATATGGTGGATAAGGATCGTAAGCGTTTTTTTTTTCCTCGTGGTTTTCATTTTTGGCCTAGGGTATAGGATTATACCGTTTTACGCGTGGTTTCCTTCGTTTTTATAATAATTTCTTTAGTTTTGTAAGGTAATACCCTTTCAAGGAATCCGTAAAATACAAATTTTTATCTTTTTAATATGGTACGTTGGTAAGTTATATTGTTTCAAATAAGGCCTTTATAAGGCGCCTATTTTGACCTCTTAGGGTATTATTTTTTTTATTCGTAATTAAATTCTTAAAGTTTTGGTAATAGTAGGGTTTACCCTTTATTATATTTCCAACATCCAAACCAAAAAATTGTTATGAAATTCGTTTAGTAAATTAGGTTTTTAGAGTTTTTCCTTTTAATAAATATATATAGCGTTTAAAATTTATATATTTACAATATGAGGTTTTAATTTTTCAATTGTTCAATCGATAATATTATCACAAAGGCCTTAGTCGATATCCTATATTATAACTCTTTTAATTCCTATATATTTAATAAGAATGTTAAATGAAACGTTGGCTCTTTTAGTGTTATTAGATTTAAGGCTATAGTTACGATTATCACAGGGCGTTTGTACAATACGCTAATGTATATTAATTTCGTAATGTATTTGGATATATTTAAATTTTAGGGTAGTTTGGCAAATACAAATCTATGAAAGTAATTAAAACGGTCGAAATAATATTTATTAACGCTTGTTCATACGAATGAAATTTAAACGATACGTAAATAAGGCGTAATTATAAATAAGTTAAGCGTTTCGGATTAATTTTTTTAATGTTAGTAATATTATATTAACTAAGTGGCTAAGAAAACTTAAAACGTTAGAAGTATTAAATTTAAGAAACATAGGGCAAACGTAGGTAAACTTAGTATAAATAATGCGGATATGAGAAATTAGGTAAGGTAAAGGAATTATGGAGTTTTTATATATTTCAGGGTACGGTGGTTCATCCGTTTTAACGTGTTATGATACAACTTAGTAGAGGAAGTCGGTTAGTTACTTGGTATATAACCGATTTTAATAGGGCGGTGGGTTTATTTATTTGTATATAAACGATCAAAACTTTTTTAAAGTAAGAAGTTTGTAAAAAACAACTAGATGATTCCCAACAAAAGGTTTGAAAACTTAGTGGTTTTGGTTTACGTAGCCTAATGCGTGATAGGAAGCTTTCCAAAAAGTGCCCAGGTAGGTTAAAGCTCCAAATAAGGGCTAATAGTGGTGTAACAGGGCTTTTAACAGATAAAACGCTAAATAAAGGTTGATAACATCGTGTTGACGTTTTCTTTTCTTAAATTACTTAATTTTGAAAAGTTTTGTATACATCGGCGTATAATTTTGTAAAAACGAAGTGTAAAAGTACAAATAGTTAAGACCGCTATAGTATTCCGCTATAGGTATTTAACGTGTATTTGTTCCTTCTTTACTAACCCATTTGTAATCGACCGAATCGGCTACTAATTAGTGTCGGTAAGATCTTAATCCTATAATATAAACGTAAATATAAGGGTTTTAAAAGTTTATATAAATAATTGATAATTATAGTATAAAGTAAGTCAAAAAAAATTGAAAAAAAGCATTTAAAGGTATACTTCATAGGTAAGTACTTATAAGTCCTCCATCCAAAGCGTATTACTTTGGAATACTCCTTTTAAACCGATTCACACACTGCCGTCGGTCTGAAATAACTATTCCAAACCGACCCATGCATAATACACTTTGCGTCTTGCAAGAGTTCAGCTTGCAGCATAATATGTTACTTTTCACCCTGTAGGAGTGCACCCTGCAATACAGTGCACTGCTACTTGGTCTATGTATACTATCTATGAGGGTATATAGTAATATCCACATTAACGGTACTTAGAATAACGTGCTTGAGGTAGTTATATTAATACTTTATACCAACCAGAAGCCTTTTACGATTTATTCATTGCTGTATAAGTATTAATACCAATAGATCAGGACTTTAACCTACTAAATGAAAATCTTAAGTAGAAAATGCAAAACCTGGACCGTGAGATCAATATGGTCCCTATTAACCTCTTAAAGGTCAAGCTAATAATTTTTACGGACGAGTTCTCTATAAACAATACCGACCTATTTTTATACATCGGCTTCCAAATAACTCTCCTTAATAAAGATAGATAGAAAAACCAATTTAGTATTATCGGCAAATTGATTTACTGGACTTTAGTTGAATAAAAGAGGATTATATGAAGCGTATTAATTTTGGAGGTTTACGGCATGATGGCAAGCTTCAATATAGGCATAGCACTGTAAAAGACTCTCAATCGTATTACTAGGTAGTTGAAGATTCCTCCTATCCCGGTGGTAATCTGTACCGACTTAAGGAGCCTTTTCGAATACCTTTTAAAACTTGGAACCACCAGCGGAAAAAGCTTAATAATCGACGTGATGGCACTTCGTAAAGTTTACAAAGGGAGATAAATTAAGGAATTCCGATGTATCGATGGCAAAGAAAACTCTGTAAATTCAATAACGATGGAAACGCCAAATAAAGCCTTGGAAAGGTTTGTGGACAGTAATAAGCTAACTATACGTATCGAAGGCTACGTTAACAGGCCGCCCGAAAAATCCAAATTACGTGGCGGCGGATAGGGATGTGCTGGAAAATTGAAAGTCTGCCGGGAGATTGATAATATTGATCTGTTTAAATAGAATAGTTAAAGTAAAGGCTTACGAAGGGCTGTGGCGGAAAAACGTTTTGTAGAATTGATAAACTAGAACCTCGAGACAACGGAGTAATTAAGGCCAAATAGGGTCAATTGACATACAAGTGGATGCAAATTAGTATAAAAGCCAACTAAAATTAACAGGAGTCTAGCCAGTAAACGAAAAGGTAATTTAATAGCAACTGAAAAATATTAATCAACCACACTAGCGTACATGCACAAACTAAAAGCCACCAGTATTGAAATAATATTATATGCAATGCAACAGGTCAAATTTACTTACAGTAAAGTTAACTGTACTATAAGTGTATTACTTTGTATAGAAACTTACCGCATTGGGTGTAAGTCGAGTATAGTATGCTACACTTCACTTTAAGGCACTGGCCAATCAATTGAGTATACAAATTACTGTGTAGACCGACTAGCGGTCTGCCAAACCTAAAACAATACATCCACCATCTGACTACTGCAATACTACTGTTACTTCGACCAATCGAATAGACAACGTTGCAATGTCTAAGTTTTACCAACAATATAGTTCAATTTGTTCTTTTAATTAACAAGTAAAAGAAACAGCAAACTATGAAGAAAACACTAGAGAGCCTTGATGTGGAGCACTGGACGAAGGCCCTTTACAATGAAATACGGATTCTATTAACCCTTAAAGTATTTAAGACCGTTAAAAGGGATAGTAACCACTATATCCTAACAATAAAAGAGGTTAATAAAGTTAAGATTGACTTTAAAAGTTATATCAAAAGGCATAAGGTTATGATTGTGATAAAGGGGTTTAAGTAAAGTTATAGTGTTAATTACACTAAAACCTTTGCTATTACAGTAAAGTATTACATGTGGAAAATCCTCGTTATACTAGGTGCCTTTTATGAATAGGATATCGATTAAATCGATATGGATTCGGCTTTCCTTAACGGTGAACTTAAAGAACTTATTATTAGGGCTTGCCCATCAATAGGCCTTTAGACGTTGCAACGTTGTCAATTCGATTGATTGTAGTAACAGTAGTATTGCAGTAGTCAATTAGTGGTTGTATTGGTCTAGGTTTGGCAGACTTCTAGCCGGTTTGCACAGTGATTTGCAAGGCCAATTTCTTGGTCTGTGTTTTAGTATGAAGTGGGGCCATATTGTACTGAACTTAAATTCAATATAGTAGACCCACAAAAACAATACACTCAACTTGTAGTTAGTATATTCAACTTTATTGTAAGTAAAGTTGACTTACTGCACTGCAAATACTAGTATTCCAAATGCTAGTATTCTAATACTGACGGCTTTTTAGTTTGTAAGCATACGCTAGTGTAGTTAACTAATCTTTTCCGGTAAGCGCTAAACAGTGACCTCGTTAATTGGCCAGACCCCTGTTAATTTTGATTGACCTCTACACACATTTGTACCTAAATTAACTCCAATTGCCGTTAGTTTCTCCACGGCTCCGAGGTCCGAATTTATCGATTCCTATAAAAAGGTTTTCCGCCACAAACCCATGTAATCCTCTATTTAAGCCGTGTTAATTAAAAAAGTTAATATCGTTAATCCTTTGGCAGTCTTTCAGTTTGCCAGCATATCTCTAACTGCCGCCACGTGATTTAAGCTTACTGGGTGGCCTATTAACGTAGCCCTCGATACGTATAGTTAGCCTATTACTGTTTACAAACTTTTTCAGAGCCTTATTCAGTGATACCTTCGTTATATCATTAGTAGGGTTGTCTTTTCCATTAATTTATCGGAATTTTTTAATTCCCCTCCCTTCATAGGCTTCATAAAGTACCATAACATCGATTATCAGGCGATATTCGTTTATAATTCAGAATTTCGAAATGCATTCGAATAAGCGTCTCGAATCGGTACAGATTACCACTGGGATAGGAGGAATCTTTAGCTGCTTAGTAATAATATTAAGGGTTTCCCATAATATTATGCCTATATTAAAGCCTATTATCATATCTTAGACCTCCAAAGTTAGCACGTTTTTATAATCCTTTTATATTTAATGGAGTATTTGTAAATTAAACTACCTATAATATTGAATTGGTCCTTCTTTCTATCTTTATTAACAATAATTATTAGGAAGCCAATCTATAAAAATGAGTCAATTTTATTTATAGAAAACTTATCTATAAAGATAATTAATTTGGCCTTCAACAAGTCCATTGAAATCATATTGATTCCTCGGTTAAAATTTCTCATTATCTACTTAATCCTTTTATTAAGCTGGTTAAAATCGTTACCTGTTGGATTTAATGTTTTGACCGCGATAAAAAGGTCGTAAAAGGCTTCCGGTTGGTATGGGGTAGCAATATAGCTGTTACAGGCACGCTATTTCAGGTACCGTTAGGTCTTGGCTACATTAGTCTTATTTATTATAGCTAAGTTAGTGCCCTGGCCCTTTTAACAAAAAATAAAGCCGATGTTAATACAAATTATATAGATTAACGATCCCTTAAAATTAAGTTAATTACCCTTCGCTAACGTTAAAACCGTTTTGTAATTCCAAAACTTAAAATCCTTAATCTCCTGTTATTACAATGTTATAAAAATAGCCGTTTTAACTAAAGGGGTATCGTCAATTTACATACATACTAAGCCGAAGTCTTTCTTTTACGTTACTAATAAGCAAGGGTTATATATTAAAGATTTTATACCTAACTGTAACTTAAAGAACGATTGATAGGTTAGGAACTAGTTGACACCTATTTTGGCTAATCTATATAAAGGCTTGATATATCGTATTACCGTTCCTAAAGGGTAAGTAAGCCGTAATTCCTGTAATAATTCCACTAACACGACTCTTTGTAAATCTATTGCTAACTGCATATAATCTTACGCTATATTTCGTCCATTAAGCGTAAACCTACCTTTAGTTTTAGCTAGAAAACTTGTTAATAAGGCAATTACTAAGCAGTAGCTAATCTTTTAAATAGTTAGCGATTGCGTAAATATTTAGTATTTACCTTTATTCCCGTATCCTTAAGCAATTAGGCGTGAATTTTTGTATGGCTGCCCTATAATCTTATCTTTAACCTCGTAAATAATTCTCGATTTGAAAATTGTAATATTTGAGGCTTTAAGGTTAAAGTCAGCCTTTAGCATAAATTATACAACTCCTCAAGTTGGTAGGCCGTTCATTTCGACTTTATAACTTTCTGTAAAATATTTGACGAAAGTTTTAATAATGTCTTGTACTTCAAGCTTTAATATCAAATCTTCGTTATTCTTTTCTTTTCTTCTCACTTTAATAATATTATAAATTCGAACATGTGTATATTCCTACTTTTTAACGTTCCTTTCCTTTGGGGGTCGTCTGCGCCGGCGGCTTTTTATCAACTTGTCGATCACGAGTGGAGGAGGTTCGTATTAGCTCGGTCGCTTTATTTGAGGATTTTTATCATTAGTAGCTCTAATATAAAGCTTGACTTAAGTGGTTCGAAAAAATACAAGGTCGTTAACAATTTTAATAACTATTTTATAATTAGCGATAATTAAAGTCTTATATAGGCCCTCTTATTTTCTCGGTTCCTGCTATACGAGGACTTTACTTTGCAATAGCAAAACAAGTACGTCGATTTTTATAGGGCCGTTCTTGGTGTTAAAGGTATCGTTAACCTGGCAGCGTATCGATTCCTTCCGTAGTTCTTTTAAAGCTTTACCGTAGGCCGCAGCTCGCTTTTAAGTATTTTCTAATAGTTGAGATTTACTCGTTAGGTGTAGGTACGCTCCAAAGACTAGTAACGTTAGTATTAAGCCGTTAGGGCCCACAGTATTATTAAGGCCTTTTACCGCCATTTTAAGGCGTATCTCCGAATCCGTAAAACTTCTAATCTCCAACATAAGGATGTTATACCCTCGGCGAAGTAGGTCGTATATCCTTTTGATCTTTCTAATACTCTAGTAGGCTTTTATAGGTACCTATTTACATTAAAAACCTGTTATATTGGCATTTTTTGAAAACACCATGACCATAAAGTTGGTGCCGGTATTATAAAAAAAGACGTTAGGTAGCCCTAGGTATGTATTAATTTATAATATTCTTAACGTTTTTCATGTATCTTTTGCCGAAAGGGATTTTAGGAACTTGACTCTGTGAAAAAAGGTTACGGAGTTAACGACGTAAAAACAGGCTTGTTATTCAAGTAAAACATATTTATAAAGACTTTATAGCTAAAGTCCTTAACGTTTTTAAGTGTACATTTCAATTTTATAGGGGGCGTTAGATATGTATTTCGCAGTAGTGGTAAAGAATTTTAATAGCCTTTAGGTTAAAGTATTCCACATTTTTATACCCTGTAGATTATAGGACTTTGTATATCCTATTAACGGCTGGGTAATTAAAGTGCCGGTAAAATAAGCGTATCTCTAGCTCCGTCAGGTTTAACACCATTACTTTCAATCCTTAAAGATGAAACTATAAATGCTCCTACTTAAAACCGAGGAGAAACTTCTGATCGTTTTTAATTAACTCGTCAACGTTAACATTAACGTTAACGCCGAGGGTTTTTATATCTTTCAAGAAAAAAAGAAAAGTGGTAAAAGACTTAAGGATATAAAACGTAATAGACCTAATAACTATTTAAATTACCGTTATCCCTAGTAACGATAGTCGTTCGCCTGGTCCTAAGTTAACTTTAGTATTACTAACACCGTTACTATTAATTTTAGTAGCGGCAATGCTTTCTCTTCGTAGTGTCAAATACTGCGAATAACCTTCTATCAAGTACCCTATTGCCCCTATATCGGGTATAATACCTTGAAACGTATAGTTTTCGTAACGATTACGATGTTTATAGGTGTCTAAAAGGTTAGGGGTTTGGTTAGGGTAAAGGTAAGGGGTTTTACCACTTGAGAGGTATAGAAAAGAATGGTTTGCTAGTTAATAAATCGCTCCAGGTGTTATATCTTTATATTAATTAATTTGCTTAAAGTTATTATCATTGTTAATTAGCTCCTCGCCCTCGAAGTCTACGACACAATTTAGGTAATCTTATTTAAAATTAATAAGGTAATAAATGTAATATATTATCTTTTTTTTCATTTAGTTTGGCGAAGAAGTGACGAATCAAGTAATAGCTTGACTTATTATTAATTTAACATTTTTCACTGTTATTACGACAATAATATTTGCGGTTAATAGGTTCGTTACAATTTTAGCCCTATTAACGCCATTACAGTTGTAAACAAGGAATGCAACTAGTTAAAGAAGCATTTATATATAACTTCTGGACGTTATAAAGCGTATTTAAACTCGTTAATACCCGTAACGGCTACCCATATTTATTCTCGAAATGTAGCTTCGCCAACGTGGGCTTTTTATATTACCTGTTGGTATAATATCAACTTCTTAAGCATCTAATTAAGTACATTTATTGGTGTTTCCTCCTTTTTCTTCTTCACCATTATCGTAGTTTTTTTATAATTTCATAATTTATATAGTATTAGGAAAGGTGAACGTTGTTTTCGAAATAGCTTTTAATATTATCGTAAACTTCTCGAAAAGTATTTTCTCAGGTTAGAAAGGTTAGGTAATAGTCATTGGCGTGCCTTGTAAAGATTTTAGGAAACAGTAAGTAAAAACCAGAAAAGGAAACCTCCATTTCCTTACAGATGTTTAAAAAGGGTATTATCTTCGTGTATAGGATATTATAAGGCTTTCCGTTATCCTTTTCTACATCGTTCCAGATCTTAGTGAAATTCGTACAAAGTTTGTAGTTAATGTTAATTATTTTGACATGTCTTATGAGCAGGTCGCGATAATCATCCTAGTCTTTATTGATAGTGTTTCCTAAGATTTCAAGTCTTAAAGCTGTCGAGGCACGGTGTTAAAGGTAATTACCAGTCGCTTAATCCGAGGGATAAAGTCCTATAATAGAACCTGTAATAGGATTATGTGTATAGGCAAACCTGGTATAAAAGGGTTTTTAGGGGACCTAACGATTTCAATTCAAGTACTAAAGGGTAGAAGTGAGTTAAAGGTTTTAAGGAACTCAACTATCTTATTTAATTCACTAGTTTAAAATGCTAACATTAATGCCATTAGCTGCATTAGCAGCTGCTGTTTCACGTACACTTCCGCTACTAAGAGCTTACTTTACGCTTCCGCATAGAGGTGTTAAGCTTTCGAACAGGTTAACAGGTTTCTTATAGTTAACCTGTAAAAAGGCTTAACTTAGCTCAAGGTAAAATGAAGGTCCTCGGAATCGCGTATAAGAACGTTAAGGTTTTTGAATATCCTTTCCCTTAGGGTGTGAGTCTTAAGGATATTTTGTAAGTTAAACTAAGTCGAAAAAAGCCTATTCCAGTTTTACAACACCTTGTATTGAAACTTAAATTTATGGCTCCTTCAATTTTAACTTAAGCCTTCATTTAACCCCTTTGTTCATTTCTTTTTATATATTAATAATCTAGTCGTCGAATAAATCGCAGTATTTACGAAAGGCACAGTTAGGGTTTTGATCGTTGTTATACTTAACAATATAGTATTTAGAGAAGTTGGTAAGGTACTTTTTTATTAAGTCCTCATCGACATTTTACGCCTAAAGATCCTCATCGTAATATTTGGTAAAAGAAGTTTTTAGGGCCCTAGTTACTTCTTTTCTAATGAGGTCAGTGATAACTTTAAAGTAAGCATTAGCGGTAGTTATTTTAAGGCTTTAATCTGTATAGTACTTGGTAAGCGTAGAGAATAAGTAATCTGGTGATCTTAGGCGTAAAACTTTGGTATTTTGACTTAAAGTCGCGTGTAAGCTTGGCGATTTGGTATAAAGTCGTGTAACGTAGCTTTTTCGACACGACTTGTCTATTTTTGGTATTTTGGTTTAATGTAGTAATCTTAACGATGAAATTGGAATAAACAAAGTAAACAAAGTAAATTAAAGGGAAAACTTAATATAAAGGGTAAGGTTGAAGATCGTTTATTATTATAGGTAAAAATCGATATTTATTGATTGTTTAGCTGTGGGACTTAGATGTTTTTACAGTAGTATCATCCGTAATAATATTTACTTAGCCTTTTATCAATTTACCAAACTTTAAGACTTCTAACAGTTAATCTTAACGTCTTTAAAAATAATTGATGAAGATTTCTTATTGTTTTTAATAAAGATACCGTCGCTTAATTCCAGATCGCTGTTATAGACTGACTCAACCTAAAATTCTTCTCTATTTTCCTGCCATTATTGACTAACGTAGTATTAATAGAGGCCTTTTGTAAGAATCTTTCCTTTACCCTAGCCGCTGTTATAGCTATAAAGCGTAACCGGAAAGTAGCTTTTCTTTTACTTAACTTATCTATAATTAACTTATCTATACTTAACTTATCTATACTTAAATTTTCTATACTTAACTTATCTATACTTTAATTAATATACACTAATCAATGTTGATAGGGCTTTCCTATCAATATACCTTTAGACGTTTTAATATTGTCAATTCGATTGGTTTAAGTAACAGTAGTATTACGGTAGTCAAGTGATGCATGTATTATTCTAGGATTAACAGACTGCTAACCAGTCTGCATAGTAATTTATATGGCTAATTGCTTGGCCCGTACCTTAGTATCAAGTGGAGCCATACTGTACTTGACCTGAAGTCAAAACAGTAGACCCACAAAACAATACACTCAACTTACAGTCAGTATAGTCAACTTTACTTCAAGTAAAGTTGACTTACTGCATTGCAAATACTACTATTTCAACAGAACTCGTATTAATTAGAATCCCGAATATTATCAAGGACTTTCTCTTGCAATATCCGAAAGAAAACAACGTGGGTTTTAACCCTACAATTAAATAAGTCTTTCATATTTTAGCATCACCATACGAATTAAAATAGGAATTTAGACAATGACTTGAAAAGTAAAGAGTAATATTTAATTCCCTAAAATTTAAAATACTAAGCTTTAACAAAGCGTTATATATTAATTAATATCATTAACTTACTATATATACTTATTTAAAGAACTTTTGAATAATGGATCTTAATCCAAAAGCTATAGAGATCTTTAATATAGATATTGAGAAGAACTTTAAGTATAAAGACTTAGAAGAGACAAATCACTTGCGAAGGGTACGTTTTTTAAGGAATAGGGACGTAAATACAATTATCTTCGATTTAAATACCTAAATCCAAACGGTTTTGAGCTATAATGCAAAAGAAATAAATAAGAGATCGGCCTATATCACTATTACCTCTGGATTAATTATTTATGCCATACATAGGCCCCTTGAATATCAGACTGATATTTTAAAAATTAAACCGTATTCGTTGGATGTGGGGGCTCTTAATTATACAATGTGCCGAACCAAGCCGGATATCGTTTTTTTACTATTAATATTATCAATTTTAAGCACAATCTTTTACAGGAAAATATCACGTTTATTAGTTACAGTTTTAGATACTTCAATCAATTTAAAACTTATGGACTATAGGTAAATGGTTAAAAACTATTAGTACTTCCGCATCAAAACGCGACAAACTTTAACTAAAATCACGATAATAACCATAGGCATCGAATTAACGTTAGGTGTAATTTTAACTAAAATGGAGATAAGGCTACCGAAAATTCTACCTATGGATACACAGTTCAAATCGTCAATAACACGGTCAACTAGGTATTCAAGCAAAGATATAAAGTATGTCTTTTTTTGTGAATGCTGAAAGCGTATCAATAATAAGGGTTACTCAAAACACTCCTTAAATAAGAAACTTATTTACGGAATTACGTATTTGTTGGAATAGTAGTCAAATGCAGTACAGTTAAGTCAACTAAACTGTTAGTTTAGTTGATTGTACTGACTGCAAATTGGCTGCAGTTCTTGGGTTTGACTGCAAGTGCAGTACAGTAGGTTCACACTTCAAAGTGGGGTATAGGCCAAAGCAGTTAGCTATACAAATTAGCGTGTAGTTCTGTTAGCGGTCTGATAAACTTAGAACCTACAAATTATTAACCACAACCGATTTTAATGCATCACCAGTTCATTCGACCATGGTGATTCGAATCGACTACGTTACAAATATAAAGGCCTACCAATATTGGTCAGTTCTTATTAGGTTAAGCACAGATAAGCTAGGTAAAAGAAGAAGCTAATTTCTGGTTACTCTTTATAATTTCGTGAGGTAGAGGGAAGATTTTTTCGCAGGGCCCTGAGGCTACGCTTGCTGTTTGTAGATAGTCAAAAAAAAGACTTTTAAAGTGCGTTTGATATTTACAGGTACTTAAAAGTGGCGACGGTATAGTTATTACTATCGAAAATACTAAGAAACTTTTACTAAACTCGTTTTAAAGAAAAAGAGTTGAAATTAACTGCCTGAAAGTCTTAAAGTCGTCAAATTGGCAAACGGCTAAGTTATCATTATTTCGGGTATTACTACTGTAAATTTTAAATCCCCAAAACGAATAAATTTCACGACTTACAATTACAAACACCAACTTTAATAGTAAACCTACAATCTATCCCCTTATATTATTTTTTTACCCCCTACACCTTTTAGTTTTGGTTACGATGGCTTTAAAGCACTCCGTAATTAACGTTATCGCCGATCCTGTTGAAAAAGGGAAATTAGAGCCTTTGGAATTGCCGATCCTGTTGAAAAAGATAAATTAAAGCCTTTGGAACCACCTTCGTCAAACACTTTAACAACGACTTTTGGATTAAAAAAGTTAACGAAAAATTTACCTCTGAACCCCTTACCAACTACATCGAATACTTTATCTTTGATATCGACTACGATGATTAATATTTAAGCGTTAAATCCGTATTCGAATATATTGAGTTTTTTAGGTACTAGACCCTAACTATGTAGGAAAAAAACGAAAAATCAGTGAAGTTAAAGCTAAGGGTTAACCTACATAAACAAGGGATTTCCCTTCATTTAAAGGTCGGAAAAGACGTTAACCTGGCGGAAATACTTTACGAATGCGGTATCGATAAAAATAATACAATGCCTATAAAAAGGGAAAAGACATGAGACTGCTTTTAATAGCATTCCTCAACGCCTTTAAACGCGTTCTCAAAATTATGCTCAAGCTCAAATAAGGTTTTGAGACCCTTGTGCATTAGATTCGTAATATGTTAATATTACTGGTGGTAAGGAATTAATTCATTTATACGCCGTACGCCCTTAAATCTATTAGTTAATGAAGTAAAAACCTCGACGTATCCCTTAATACTAAAAGTATTATAACCAAGTCCACTGCGGAAACCCTTAAGCCCCTTTCCACTAGGCTTCTTAATACGTCCAGTTCTAATAGATAAATTAAGGAAGGAACTGCTTTACACGTAAGCCTATTGTAGGCACGACTATTAGCTTTTTTCCCTTTAAATTCGGCTAAACGTAACTATCATTTCTACTAATACTAGTATATTCTCTAGCATCAGTTAAGGAATTCAAAAGGTCTCGACGACTAGTATATTACCCTTCCATCTCAATACGTACCTATGGTAGATACTGATTTTGCGGTGAATACTACGTTTGTTAACATCTGGAGAGAAAGGGAAAAGTATAACAGTAAGTTGTATAATCTTCTCGACGTTGAGTTAGACCCGTTTTTTAATATCTGCTGCCAAATAAGGGTTAAATTACCAGGTTTTAACTTGTTATTTCGCAGTATCTTCACCAGCGAAGCTAAGGAATACTACTTATTGTACTTGACAAATTATTCCTCTTTCTGCAAAATCTACGATGGCTTAAAGGGCTACTTTGAATACAATATAAAATTTACCTAATACTACACCGACTGAAATATTAATAAGTGGTCCTCTATATTGGATTACAAAGAAGAGACGAAAAGTAAAATAGACCTCCTTAATCAGATATTTCACAGGCTAATACTTTGTCAATAAGTAATAGAAAACGTAAAATCTGGCGAAAACATACTACTTTAATATTTTCGGTAAGTTATTACAGACTATAAAAAGTCTAAATGCGCCTTATAATACTCTAACGATACCCTTTAAGATTTTTTGTTTTACTAATTACGTTTCTCGTTAACGACTATAATGGCTCGATTCTTAAAATCGACTAATATGTACCCTTAAGCTTTAAAATTTAAGAACAACAAAAAAGACCTTTTTCATACGTATTACATATACCGTAAATACGGAAGGTCCGGCTAGTATGGTAAACAGAAGACTGGGATTTTGGGACGTAATCAAATTATATACGGAGGAGGTTATTCTTTTTCCTTAAGGTTTTTAAGTTAGCTAAACAAGATTACTTCAAACTTAAACGTTAAAATATGTTGAATTTGCGGTAAATAAGACTGTTGGTGAACACGCCACACTAATACCCAACGCTGATCAAAACAGGTAATATATAAGATATACTTCCTATTTACTTTTAATTGGGATCACGTCTTACGCGTTATGTACTTTAAAGGTAAAGATGTTAAAAAGGGGGTAAATAAACCGAAAGCTATCGGCTAGTGCGAAGATACTAACATCGGCTTAAAAGCAACGTAATAATATACCGACTATGTCTTTCTATACTACCTAACAATGAAAGACCCTTATCGCCAATATAACGATAAAAACTCTAGCCCTATACATCTCTTTACTATTTAAAATCGCTACGCAAAACGGGGTTTTCAAGGTATTATGCCGGATACTAGGACAATACAGTACTTAATAGGAGGCTATTCGTAATATATCGTGTTACGAAAAGATATCAATACGGCTACGAAACTTGATTACACAGATGTTAGCAAAACGAAAGTCGGTTTTGGCCCTGGAAAAAAGTTTTTTTCACTGGGATCGATAACAGATACTACTATCGTTAGCCCAAATATTTTCCATATCTTGGAGTCCTCTATCTCCTTTCTCATTTATTTTAAATATATTTGAAACCTTGGCGTTAAAGTTAACGTTTGAATTAACCAATTATTTTGAGTTAGAAATGGTAAAAGCTTTGCACTTAACCTTAAATAAAGGTATTTATGTTTTCACCTCTAAGAGCCAAATATAATGATGTAAAACCAACGGAGTCTAAACTTTGTTAATTATATTGTAGGTTTAATTACTCGAGGACTAATAGGCTTTATAAGGTTTTAAAAGCGGTTAATTACAAAGATATGGACTTATTAGCGCTAAAGGCAATTAAGTAGTTATACCATTACTGTTAAATACACTTCTAGACTCCTTAAAAGTTTAATTTTACATTAAAAGAAAATTAAAACTTTAATTTTAAGGTTTTTGTAAACGTGTTTTAACTGAATGGTAAGTTAAAACTTTACGTTATTAACTTCATTACGGATTTGTAGAGCATTTATTTTATTAACATTATTACGGCGAAAGAAATATAAGAGATATTACATACTTTGAAGATTGATACGTACTTGAAACCACTGAACGTGTTAGTTTACAACGCCGGTACTAACTTTACTAGGATTGAGTTTTAAATTAATGCCCAGTGAATGAAGATTTAGTATAAATATGTTCATATTAAGGCTTTTTAGGGTATTGAAGAAGTCCAAAAGGCTTGCGCTTTTTAACGAAAGGCTTACGATATCCTTACCTTAAAAATTATTCTTTTTACAATTTATTAAACACGGCTTTTCATCACGGTAAAGTGTCTTGAAGATATTGTTAGCTTTGATAGCCTTATGTTAACTTCACTAAATATGAAGAGCTTACTTACGTATAACGATTAACTTAATATTATTGTTAAATACTTAAAACCGTGTTATAATATATAGCAAATCCCTAAAGGAACTGAAAAAGTAATTAATACTTCGCCAGGTTAACGATTCCCTTAATACCAAGAACCGACCATCATCAACAAACATACTCTCCTTACACATTTAAAGTAAAGTCTTTATGTAGCGAAATCTAAGCAAATAGAACGGGCCGTATAAAATCTTAAATATTACCAATCTAAACGTAGTAGTTAAAACTACTGATAACACTATTACTTTCCGAATTACACAGGTCAAGCCTTATAAAAGACCTTTAAAGTCCAATAACATTCTAACGCCGATAACCCTCAAGCCGAGCGGATTAGCTAATATAATCCTTTCGAGCCGATTATTAACAAGTAAATAAAACGTTAACGTCGTAGAAACCCACCTTAAAGGAGGATATATATTGAAAAGTAGGACGGTAACGAGAACTATAGGCCTAAGAGGGTATATATAATAGAGTAGGTGTTTTAAAAGAAAGAATTTAACGGAAAACTTACCTTTAAGTTACGCGTTAAAAGTATTATTAACATAACGAGTAAGCCCTTTAAAAAAGTAACCAGGTTTTTAGAATAGTATTATTGTAGTGAAGTAGGTCAACTTTACTGTAAAGTAAAGTTGACTATACTAACAGCAAGTTTAGTGTATTGTTCTATGCGGGCCTACTGTATTTGATTAGAAGTCAAGTGCAGTACAACCCCACTACACACTAGGGCACGGGCCAGGAAATTGGTCATACAAATTACTATGCAGGCCGGTCAGCGGTCTACCAAACCTAGAATAATATATCCACCACTTGACTACTGCAATACTACTGTTACTTCAACTAATCGAATAGACAACATTGCAGCGTCTAAAGCCCTACCAATATTGATTAGTGCTTATTAGGTTAAGTACAGATAAATTAAGTAAAAGAAAAAGCTACTTTTTGGTTACGCTCTATATTAATAATAGCGGCTAAGGTAGAGGAAAGATTTTTGCGAAGAGACTTTACTATTTTTTCAGTTTTCACGGCAGTATGTAAAGAAGACCTTTAGGTTGCGTTAGTTTTAACAGCAGTTTAGAGGTAGCGACGGTATTGTTATTGAAAATACCAAAAAAACTTTACGGATATTTTTTTAAAGAGCGTTGAGATTGACTGTTGAAAGTCTCACAAAAGTTCGGCGAGTTGGCAAGCGGCTAATTTAGTACTACTATGGGTGCTACTACCAAAAGAAAAACGACTGAGTCTCACGACCAAAAACAATAAACAACCTTCGCCTTTTACCAACAACAAACGACCTTCGACCCTACCCTCTACACTAAACCTTCGCTCCTACTTCACTCTTTTTACTTCCCCTACGTCAAATTAATAGCTAAGATCGCTATTTTAAGCGAAAATACCAAGTTACGCCGAGACAGCCACATTATGCAACTTCACACTAAATCGTCAAGTTCTCATGCGACATCACGCCAAAACACCAAGTCTTACGCTAATAAGAGCTTTAAAATAGCTACCGCCAGTACCTAATTGAAATTTATTATCGACCATATTGAGAAAAATATAATTAAAGCTCTTGGACCACTCTTCTTAAAAAATTACAATAAAGAAGTTTAGGGGTACAATGTCGATAAAAACTTAACAGAAAAACACCTAGTTAACTTCGTTAGCAGTTATATCATCAATTATAATAAAGGCGAATAACTTGAACGCAACAACTGCGCCTTTTGCAAATATCGTAAGTTTTTCGACAACTAGACTATTAATGCATCAAAAAAAATTTAAAAGGGTGTTAAATCTAAATTAAAGGCTAAACTTAAGCTCCGAGTGATTTATATACCAGAAAATATCTTTACTAAGTTGATAAATATCCTTTTCGACCTGGCTCAACTTGAAGAATGCCCTTTAAATCTATTTCCTAAGGTAAAAGGTATTAAAAAACTTTAACACCTTTGCACGCAACCCAGAGGGCCGCCCTTTTACCCTTAACTAAGTTAAGCCTCTTTACGCGCCAACGATAAGAAAATTATTAACCTGTTCTGTAATTTAGCCTCTTGACGTAATAGTGTAGAATATGCTCTTAGCGGCGGAAGGGTGCGTAAAGTAACGGTCGTTAATACCGCCAGAGGAATTAACGTCGGCGCTTTACACCAGTCAATTAATTAAGATAGTCAACTCCCCCAAAACCGTTAAGCCTCTTTTGCCCCCCAACACTTTAATCAAAATCGCCAAGTTCCTCAAAAACCTTCCTACGGCATATTTACCTACACGTTTAAGCCTACTATAGGTTTTACTACAGAAATTTACCCCTCGGGTTAGGCGACGGGCAATTACTTTTAACGCCACATTTCGAAGATTTTAAGGCTTGAATTTTTAGGAAACACCACTAATAAATATGATGATAACTATCGTGACCTACCTTTGAAATATATTAAAATGGTTAATATCAATTACAAACTTTTCACGGACTTTGCTAAGATTCTTAACAATGTATAAAAGTATAACGAAAAGCTTTATAACCTTCTAGATATGAAAATAATTCCCTTTTTGAACATTTTTAAGTGAATAGAAGTTCCTCTTTCTAGTTTTTACTTACTATTTTTTGTAATCCTTATAGGGTACGCCAGGGAATACTACCTAACTTTCCTAACGAAAGTGACCACCTTTCACGAAGTTTATAATAGTATAAAAAACCACTTCAAATACGACGTCCACTTTACCTAATACCATATAAACTGGGCCATTACACTGTGGACTACGATGATAGCGAAAAAGAAAAAGGAAAAAACACTATTAAATATGTTTAACTAGATACTTAACAAGTTGATGTTTTATTAGCAGGTAATGAGGAAAGTCCAAGTTGGCGAAGCTATACGTCATGAGTAGGTACGAGCAGTTATTATAGATATTAACGAGTTTAAATACGTTTTACAACGCCTAAATGCCACCTGTAAAGGTTTTTCATCTAGTTACGCTCCGGACTTATAATTTTAATAGTACGTATACCAAAATTGTTTCATATATACTCCTAAGTTGGTAACTTCCTCAACATGGATAAAAAAAACCTTATTGTGGTCAATTACGTGGATCGCAAGTACGTCTACAGGCGCCCTTAACGCCTAACATTTGGCTTATAGACTATAAATTAAAGGTAGAAGTTACGTTGACGCTAATAGGGCTAATATTTAGGCAGACCTGTTAACCGTAATCATTATCATCATAATAGCTGCAAAATATATTAAATTTATAGCAAGTCTGGCTATTGGTTAGCTCGTCACATTCTAGCCAAACGAAATAATAGAAAGGTAATGTATTACATCCAGTACCCTACCACTTTTAAATAGGAATACTTGGATTAAATCGTAAATTTCGAGGCCAACGAGCCAATTGACGGTGATAATGCCACGAAGTAGATTAAGTAACATCAAAATACAGCTCCTGGAGGGGCCCAATAACTAGCCGACTATGTCTTTTTATATTATTTGGGTGATAAAAATCCTTTCCTTTACCCTAACTAAATTCCTTACCCTTTACATATTTTTGAGCTTCGTGATCGTTATACATACTATACGTTTTAAGGTATTGTGTTAGATATAAAGTGAAAAATGTATTTGATAAAAAGTTATTAATAATACGAGATATTATAGATGGGCAGAATAAGTCTATTAATATTAATCGTTATGATGTTAGTGAAGCTAAATTAGCTTTAGATTAGGTGAATAACTATCTTTATTAGGAATAACAGTAATTTAAATTATTATTGGGTTGATTAAGGTTTATATTTCAAAGTCTCTTAACCCCATTTTTGGTTGAGAGGATATAAAGACCTTCGGCATTAACTTTAACGTTAAAGCCGATGAGCTGGTTAAAAACAGCTAGAGGTTTCCCCTTGCTTTTAAGTAGAAGCACCTATATTTTAATATTTAAGGCTTTAAAATAGTGGTATTCAATATAACGAAACCGGAAATACTTTTATTATACCGGAATTTTAACCACCCAGCCGTTGATAAGCTATACAAAGTCTTAAAGTTCGTAAGGTACAAAAAATGAAATATTTTCCCCTAAAATTGATTTAAAAGATTTACTATTACTATGAAATATATGTCCAAGCCCCCCGAAAATTTAAGTTTATACTAAAAGACGACAAGTAATTTAAATACGAGGTTTTTATTAATGTATTTTACTTGTGTTATAAACCTGTTATTTACGTCGTTAACTTCGTAACCTCTTTTCACAGAGCTAAATTTTTAAAGTTTCTTTCGGTAAAAGATACGTGGAAAAAGTTAAAGATATTATAAATTAACACGTATATGGGCTCACCTAACATCGTCGTCTACAATACCGGCACTAACTTTACAACGTCGAAGTTTTAGGAAAATGTTAAAATAATTGGTATTTAGTATAAATTGGTGCTTTTAAAAGCCTACTAAAGTATTAGGAAGACTAAAAGGGTATATACCCTATTTTGTCTAACGTATAATATTTTACGCTGGAAATGTTTTACGACTTTTTTATCGCGGTACAAGTATAAAATCCAACTGGTTACGACTTCAAACTATTCAATAAAAGGATATGGTACTAAATACAAACCTAAACCAAGGAATTAATATGGTTTCAATCGATTTTTCGAAAGCTAAGTTAATAATCTTGATGGATAGGTTTTTCGTAAATAACATCAAACTGTCTTTACAGATCGGCTTTCTGATAACCTTCTTTAATGTAAATAGGAAGTAGGACCAGTTTTATATTATCAATGACCTAATTTACTCGATCCTTGTTAAATATAATAAAATTACATAAAACGTATTAGCTTCGAAAGTTTACGGTATAACAGCGGGATTTAATATAGGTATAACATTATAGGAAACCCTTAAAGTTATTACCAAGTAGCTAAGAATTCCTCCTATTCCGGTAATTATCTGTACCGATTCGAAAAGCTTATTCGAATGCCTTTCGAAGCTTGGGATTACTAGCGAAAAACGTCTGATAATTGATATAATGACATTCCGCGAAGTTTACAAAGGAAAGGCGATTGAGAAATTCCAGTGGATTAATGGCAAAGATAATCCTACTAATACTATAACAAAAGCATTGCCGAATAATGTACTTAAAAGGTTTATAGATAACAATGGACTGACTATACGTATTAAAGGCTACGTGGATAAATCTCTCGGTAAGGCTAAATTACGTAACGGAGACAGCTAGGTATGTGCTGGTAAACTGAAAGACAGTTAGGATATTAATAATGATGATATTTTTGACTAGCACGGTTAAGGTGGAGGATTGTATAGGCTTGTGGTGGAAAAACTAATTGTAGGAGTCTATAAAGTTAGACCTCAAAGCCGTAGAGAAACTAACAGCAATTAAAGTCAATTTAAGTGTAAATAAGTGTAATTTGTTACTGAGGTTAATTGGAATTGACAAGGGTCTGGCCAATCAACGAGGTTTCGGTTTATCGTTTACCGGGAAACATTTCTTAACCACACTAGTATACATGTACAAACTAAAAAGCTGTTATTGTTGAAATAGTAGTATTAAAGTTCAGTATAATAACTTTACTTTACAGTAAAGTTGACTTTACTGACTGCAAGTTTAGTTTATTGTTTTATACAGGCCTACTATATTTGACTGGAAGTTAAGTGCAATATAGCCTCACTTTACACTAGGGTACGGGCTAAGCAATTGGCCATACAGATTACTATTTAGACGAGCTAGAGGTTTATCAAACCTAGAACAATACATACACCACTTGACTACTAGAATACTATTGTTACTTCGATCAATCAAATAGAAAACGTTGCAATGTCTAAATCTCTACCAATACAGGTGGAGATCAACAGCTTTTTATATAAAAGATTGTTTAACTTATATAGCTAACTTAATTTAAAATATAAGATGTTACCATTTTGAAGTGATAAATAGTTTACGGGGTCGAGGGAAAAAACACGAATCGGGCGTACATAAATTTACGGTTCATCGTTTAAAAATATGGTAATGAAGGAAAAAACTAAATCCTTACTTAATTACCTATAATTTGAAAGATTCATAGGGTGTAATCATCGTAATTGATATTAATTTGATTTAGCGTGACCGGTTGGTTTATACTTAATAGCCGGGATATAACGTAAGCTTACATGCGGTTTACTATTAATTTCCAGCGGATTATATTATTAAAGTTAATGAAAAAACTAAGGGATAAGTTTCTGGCCGGCACGGTAATACTTTGCATTAAACCTTTATATGGTTGAGCTGAAATAGGCGTCTATTGGTTCTTAACGTACTAGGCTTACTTCAAAAATAGGTTAGGTTTAAAAACTTTAACTTTTAACCCATAAATATTAATTACGAAAGGTAAATATTTCTGTATCTTAGGTATATAAATTAACGATACCCCTTTTCTTGGAGACACTATGTTTACAATAGCGAAACAACGTATTATCAAAAAGTTAGTCTTTGAAAAGTATAATCTAATCGAAAATTTAGTTCATGGTACATAGCTTAACTTGAATAGATCGTTAATCCATATTTATGGTGTTAGGGCTATAAACGATACTTATATTAGCTTACGTTAAATAGGTCAAGCTATGAGCTTAAAAACTATCGACAAAGCCGACGAGCCAAAATTACAAAAATATCTGGAGCAAAGGGCCCGTGCGATTTATATTGTTACGTTATATTAACTGAAGGTATCGTACGACCTATTTATTACGATATAAGTACAGGTACAAAAAAAGAGCCGACAGTATTGATATGATGATCAAATGCGATACAGTGAAGTTAACTAAACTATCAATTTAGTTGATTGTACTAACTAAAAATTGGCTGCAGTTTGTGGGACTGACTGCAAGTGTAGTACTCTAGGTATCAACTTCAAATTGGAGCATAGGCCAAAACATTTAACCATAAGAATTCGCGTGCAGATCGGCTAGTAGACTGCCGAATTTAGAATCTACAACTTATTAACCACAACTAATTTCAATGCAACATCAGTTACTTCAACAATAGTAATTCGAATCGACTACGTTTCAACAATAAAGGCTTACCAACAGTAATCCTATTATCTTTACGATATATTGTGATGATATTAATATTATCAAATTGACTAGATATCTTGAGTATTATTAACGTAACTAATACATACCCCTTGGAAAATATTTTATTAGGGATAGAATTAAACGTATCACTACGAATTAAGTAGGTATCTGCATATGAAAAATTAGCCGATGGACTAATAAAGTTACTAACAAGGGTAAAACACGAAGTAATGATATAACGGCTTGACTTGGTTAATCTAAGTTTAGAATAATGGTATTGTTTATAAACTTTGATGTTTTAATTAACCCTATATGGTATTACAGGTATAAGTCCTGAAGTGGTTTTGATATAGACTTTTGATATTGACATAAGAGATACTATGGAGGTTATCGGTTTAAATCGGACTATATAGGTCTTCTTGCTTTTTGTATCTACTAACTTTCTTTTCCCCTACTACACCTCCTTTACTTTACCCTCTACTTTTTATTTTTACTTCTATTTTTTTTACTTCTTTTTATTCGAGTGGACAGTATCTTTCGAGGGGGTATGTTGAAATACAACAGGTATAATTACTTAGCATATACAATAACAGGATTATAATAGGGCCAGTCAGTATTTGGCACAACCACAAGTAATAAATACATCACAATACCAAAGGATAAAGAATTCAGTAGGATGAGGAAAACGCAGCTAAAGATGATGACATCCACTAAAGGCACTAGTATTTACTAGTATAAGTATTAGTATTAACTAGTATAGGGATTAATATGGAGGACTAGTTAGCTGAAATTCAACTACCCATACTAGTATTTACAAATACTAGAAACTAGTACTTAATAGTATAAACTAACACTAACTAGTACAGAGTGTAAGGATATACTTGATAATACATCAAGCTCTCACTCCTTCCATAGATTCTGAAATACTTAAATCTACAAGCCTATACAATATATTCTTATACATTAACTGCAACAGTAAGAAACTGTGACTTCAATAGGATAAATAGCTTTTAAAAAAGCTTTCACGACCTAACAAGGGTGAAATAATACTTAAATTCTCAATTTCACCCCTAAACGTATAACGCTACTAAAAAAAAAAACCAACAGATTCTAAAGTATCTACGTTTTTTTATTATTAACATTTAACTCAACTAAAATTTTGTACTTCCATATAACCAGCTAATATTAATTAACAAAAATAATATAATTATTGGCATTAACTCGTTCCTTATAATGTATTATTATTAAGTTTACTCTATTCAGCCGGTTCAACGTTTAATTATCCCGATTATAAAATCGCGTATAAAAGTGATTTAGTATATTTGCGACATAATAAAATTCGTACAAACTGTAACAACAACTACATAATAACTTAGAAAGAAAGTTGCTAATGAATACCGTTTTCCATCAGAACGATTTAAGGTTAGGAATAACGTTAAATTTCTTTTTGAAACTCGCATAATAGATTGGGTTTCGAAGAAACCATGTTAACTCTACGATAAGTACCGAATAATACGCGTCATTAACCTATATTCTTTCAAGTTTAATATTCTGGATAGGAAATATCATCGTTTTTATACAAACTAGTGTTGGAAAAGTACTAAATGCAATGCAATAGGTCAACTTTACTTATAATAAAGTTAACTGTACTTCAAGTTGAGTATATTGTTTTGTGGAGACTTACCCTATTAGGTGTAAGTTGAGTGCAGTACGCTGAACTTTACTATAGGGAATGGGTCAAGCAATTATCTATACAAAGTACAGTGCAAACCGGCTAGCGGTCTGCCAAACCTAAAACAATACATTCACTATCGGACCACGTAATACTACTGTTACTTCGACCACGATTCGAATTGATAACGTTGTAACGTCTAAAGATCTACTAACACTAATTAATGCTTATTATGTTAAGTATAGATTAGCTAAGTAGAAGAAGAAGCTACTTTCCGGTTACGCTCTACGTCAACAACGGCGGCTAGGGTAGAGAAAATATTCTTGCGAAAGGCCTTTATTAGTACTTCGCCCGTCTCCAATGGTAGGAAAACATAGAAGACTTTTAGGTTACGTTAGTCCCCAACGGCAATCTGGAAGTAAGCGATGGTATTGCTATTAAAAAACACTAAGAAATATTTATTAACCTTTCTGAAAGATATTGAGATTAACTCTCAGAAGTCTTAAAGTTCGGCAAGTTGGAAAACGGCTAAGTTAGTATTACTACGGGTGTTACTACCGTATAAAAAACAACTAAGTCCTTAAGTCAAACAACCTACCATAATAAACAACCTTTGTCCTTTACCACCAATAATGATCTTCGACCTTACCCTTTAGATTAAACCTTTGCCCTACTTTACTCTTTTTCACTTTTTACGTCACTTGAATCGTCAAGTTCGCTACTCTAAGCGAAAACACCAAGTCACGCCAAGAAAACTACGTCGCGCGATCCAATGCCAAGTTATCAAGTTCCCACGCAACTTTATATCAAAAAAACAGGCTTATACGTTCACCAAGTCCTATACGAACCAAAAAGTTAATATGTTTATTATAAGTAATTACTTTAAAACCACTACCGACCTCGAAAGGAAAAAAGCAATTAAAGCACTCTGAACTACTTTTACCAAGTTTTACAATAACAACTTTTAGTCGTTAAATGTCGATAAAGACTTAACGGAAAAGCACCTTACTAACTTCGTTAACTGTTACATTATTAAGCAAGGCAACGGCGAAAAACGTAACCGCGATAGCCGTATTTTCTGTAAATACTGTAAGTATTTCGACAACTAGACTATTAACATATGGAGGAAAATCTAAAAAGTTGTTAAATCTAAGTTAAAGGAAAAACTTAAACACCGAGGGATTTACGTACCAGAAATGAATTTTACTAGGTTGGTAAAGACTTTATTTAACTTGTCCTAGCTTAAATAATACCCCTAAGACTCACGACCTAAAGAATTAAGTGTTAATAAACCTTAAATTACTTATACGCGATCCAGAATACCTCCACTTTACCCTTAGCTAAATTAAGCCTCTTTACGCGCAAGAAATATGTATATTAACCTGTTCAGCAATCTATCACCACTACATGACCACGCTAAATACGCCCTTAGTAGTAGTAAAGCGCGTAAAATAAAGGTTGTTAACGCGGCCAAAGATATTAACTTTAGTAATTTACATCAGTTAATTAAATAAAATCGTCAGGCCTCCTAAAAACTTTAAGTACCTATCTCCTTTTAACAATTTTGTCGCCAAGCTCCTTACGACACTTTCCTATTTACGTTCGCCTATGCGTGAAAATCTATTATAAGTTTTACCACAAGACTTTACTCCTCGGGCTAAGCGACTGATAATTACCTTTAACACCGTACCTTAAAGGCTTTAAATCTTAAACTACTAGGAAATACTATTTAAGGCTGGAATAAGTATCGCGACCTTTCCCTAAGACTTGTTAAAATGGTTAATATTAATTACAAGCTCCTTATGGATTTCGCCAAGATCTGGAACGATATAAAGAAGTATAATGGGAAGCATTATAACCTTTTCGACTTTAAGATAATGCTTTTCTCAAATATCTGCAAATGGATAAAGGTTCCCCTTTTAGATTTTCACTTACTATTTTCCGGAATTTTCACAAGGTACACCAAAGACTACTACCTAACCTTTTTGACTAAAGCCACCACGTTTCGCGAAAATTACGATAATATAAAGAGCTACTTCAAATACGACGTCCACTTCGCGTAATATTATATAAACTGAGTTATAACGCGGTGAATTACAATAATGGCGAAGAAAAAAGAGAAGAAAATACCAATAGACGTATTTAATTAGATACTTGAAAAATTGATTTAATACTATAAAGTAATAGAGAAAGCCTACGTTAGCGAAGATACATTTTGCGAGCAAGTACGGGTAATAGTTACGAGCGTTAACGAGTTCGAATACGCCTTACAACGCCTAGATGCTATATACGAAGCCTTTAACTTGTTACATTCTTTGCCTGCTACCGTGATAATGCATATACTAAACTCGCTTATTATATATTCTCAAGTTGGCAACTTCATTAATATAAATAAAAAAAACCTAATGGTGATTAATTACGTCGACCATAAATATAAGCGCTTATAACGCCTAACGTCTGATCCACTAGTTATATACTAGAGGTAATAGCTACACTAACTTTAACAAGGTTAAGCTTTAGGCGAACTTGTTAACCATTAGTACTATCGTTATAATAGCAATGAAAGAGGTTAAATTTATGGTAAATTTGGTTACTGGTTTAATCGGCACCCCTTTACTGAGTGTAACGATAAGAAAGAAGTATATCACGCCTCATACCCCACTACTTTTAAACAAAATTACTTAAATTAAATCGTAGACTTGGAAGGTGACGAGCTAATTAATATTACTAACGCCCTTAATCAGATTAAGTGATATGAAGATACTACTTTCGGTACGGCCTAGTAATTAGCCGACTATACCTTCCTATACCGTTTGGGTAGTGAAAACCTTTACCTTTGCCTTTACCAAGCCCGTAATCCCTTATATACATTTAACCTTCGCAATCGTTATGCGAACTACACGTTTTACGGTATTATGCCAGACATAGGGGTAATAATATACTTAATAATGGGTTATTCGCAGTATGTAACACTACATAAGAAAAGTACTATAGTTATTAAAATTAATTATTACGATGCTGGTAAGGTTAAAGTTAGCTTTAGACCAGGCGAATAACTATCATTATTAGGGATAACGGTAGTTTAAACTGTTTTGAAAGTGATTACGTTCTATAAACTTAAGCCCCTTACTCTTTTTTCACTTTGCTTAAAAGATATAAAAACTCTCGGTATTAACGTCAACGTTAATGTAAACGAACTGGTTAAAAACAGCCAAAGGTTTCTACTCACATTTAAATATAATTACCTATAATTTTATTATTAAAGACCGGAGATAATAGTATTAAACTTAACAAAGCCGAGAATACATTAATTACACTAATGTTTAAGTATTCAAACGTTAATAGGTTATATAAAGTCCTAAAGTTCGTGATGTATAACGATATGGAATACTTTTCCCTAAAAGCTATTAAAAGACTTTGCCACTACTATTAAATGTATATATAAGCCCCTCGAAAATTTAAATTTACGTTAAAAAACTATAAGGATTTTTAATTACGAGATTTTCGTCGATATATTTTACTTGGATAATAAGCCTATCCTTTACGTCGTTAATATCGCAACCTTAGTTTACGAGGTTAAATTTCTAAAGTTCCTTTCAGAAAAAAATACGTAGTAAATGTTAAAAATATTATAAATTAACACGTACTTAGATCCACCTAACATTGTTATTTACAATATCAGTATTAATTTTACAACGACGAAGTTTCAAAAAATACTAAGATAATAGGTATCCAGTATAAATAGGTATTTATAAAAGCCTACTTAAGTATTTAAAAAGTTAAAAATATATATATCTTATTTCTCTGAACGTATAATATCTTTACGTTGGAGATTAAAAGCTGTATGGATCTGAAAACACGCCTATAAATAGTAGTAAAAGGCTTAAACTATACTATAGCTCTTAAAATCTTATTGTTAACGTTATTAATTTTTAAAACGTATTTACGCCTAACCAGCAAATATTTATCCTCGGCAAGTACTTGAAACATATTATGGTCTATAGTAAAGCTTTAAGGGAGCTTCGAAGAAAATCGATACGCCTCTAGGTTAATAAGGCCTTTAATACTAAAAAAGGCCCTATAACAATCGACGTACTTGTTTTGCCGTTATAAAGTAAAGTCTTTATATAGTGGGAGCCGGGTAAATGGAAAGGCCTATATACGATATTAAGTATCGCGAACTCTAAAATAGTAATTAAAACTGCTAACAGCCTTATATCTTTTCGAACCACTTAGGTTAAGCCTTATATCAGGACTATTAATGATAAAAAACTTTGAGCCAAACGATCAAGTTAATACGACCTTCTTCTATCAATTATCAATAAACCGATAAAACGCAACCGATACGGACGACCCCCGAAAACAAAACGTTAAAAAGGAGGAATAAATACCGGGCTTCATTTACAATATTAATTAGGTAAGTACGAAAGAGAAGGATAACAAAGATTTGGTACTAAATATTCGTGCGTAAAGTATTATTAAAATCTTCGGAATACTTTTTATAGAAAACGACAAAGTTGAAATTAACGGCCTATTAATTCGAAGGGTTATATAATTTGTATCGAAAATCGATTTTAACATTTAAACCCCAAATATTACTATCTTCAAGTTAAGGGTTATTTATGAGGTTAAAGGTAAAACCACGGGGCGGCCATACGAAAAATCACGTTAAATCGTTTAAAAATACGGTAATAAATTCAAAGACTAGACCCTTATATAGTCGCTAAATATTTAGAAAATTAGCTAGTATTTGGTAGTTGTTTTGGTAATAAGTTTACTAGTTAAAACTAAAGGTAAGTTTACATTTAATAGTCATGATATAACGCAAGTCTATACGTAATTAGCAACGGATTTACAATGGATCGTATTATTAGAAATTTCATAGGAACTTCGTATTATATACCCTTTAGGTATGGTAATATGTTATTTTAAGCTATTATAAGAATTATCTAAAACAGGCGTTTTTTAGTTTTTAATCTATTAGTTATACTTTAAATTACGGTTAGCGATAATTTTTTTAATATACGATCCGTATTTACTGGTAATGTTAGAAAAGAACTTCGTCGTAATAGGTATATAAATTAACGATACCCTTTTCGTTGGAACGGTTAGCTTTATGATACTGAAATAACAAGCGATTAAAAACTTTAAGTTTTAGAATTACAAGCCGGTAACGATATTGAAAGGGTATTTAATTTAACTTTAATAGATTGTTAATCCGTATACTTAGTGTTAATGTTAGCTATAACTTCCGCCAAAAGGGTTAGGGCGCTGTTTTGACTATAATTGACAAGACTAACGAAACCAAGGTTTAATAGTACTTAAAATAGCGTACTCGAGACAGTTATATTGCTACCTTATATTAACTGAAAGCCTTTTACGACCTATCTATCTCCGCGTAAGTATAAAAGTTAACAAATAAAGATTTCAATCGATTAAATAAAAGGCTCGAATAGAAAAAGCGAAATTTGGACCGCAAAATTAATATGGTTTTAATCGACTTTTTAAAGGATAAGTTAATAATATTCACGAACGGATCTTTTGTAAATGACACCGATTTATCTTTACGGATCGTCTTTCTAATAACCCTAGTTAACGAAGATAAGTAGGAAAATCAATTTAATATTATCGGTAACCTAATTTACTAAACCTCTGTTAAATGTAAGAGGATTATACAAAGCGTATTGACCTAGAAAGTCTACGGTATAATGTCGGGCTTTAACATAGGCATAACACTACAGAAAACCCTTAATATTATCATGAGGCGGATAATAATTTCTCCTATTCCGGTGGTAATTTATACTGACTTAAGGAGTTTCTTTTTTGAATGCCTTTGAAAGCTCGGAACCACTAGCGAAAAACGCCTGATAATCGACGTAATAGCACTTTGTAAAGTCTACGAAGGGAGGGAAATTAAAAGGTTTCAATAAATCGATAGAAAGGACAATTCTACTAACGACATAATAAAGGCATCGCCAAATAAAGCCGTGGAAAGGTTTGTGAATAACAACAGACTGACTATACGTATCGAGGGCTACGTTAATATGCCGCCCGGAAAGCCTAAATCACGTAATAGTGGACAGAGATGTGCTAGCAAACTAAAAGACTACCAGGGGATTAATGATGATAATCTGTTTAAATGGTATGGTTAAAGTAAAAGCTTATAAAGGCCTATAGCGAAAGAAATTTTTGTGGGAGTTGATAAACTCGAACCTCAGGGCAATGAAGCAATTAAAGTCAAATGGAGTTAATTTGCATATAATTGGGTGCAATTTATTATGAAAGTCAATTAGAATTATCAGGGAGTACGAGGTTGCTATTTAATGTTAACCGGAAAAGATTGGTTAATTACACTGGCGTACACATATAAACTAAAAAGCTGCTAATATTGAAATAGTACTACATGCAGTGCAATAGGTCAACTTTACTTATAATAAAGTTGACTGTACTGCAAGTCAAGTGTATTGTTTTGTGGAGACTTACCGCATTAGGTGTAAGTCGAGTGCAGTACGCTACACTTTACTCTAGGGTACGGGCCAAGCAATTGGCCATACAAATTACAACGCAGACCGGCTAGCGGTCTGCCAAACCTAGAATAATACATCCACCATCTGACCACACAATACTAGTATTAATTCAATTACGATTCGAATTGACAACATTGCAATGTCTAAAGACCTACCAATAACTAGCTTATTTAAGTAGTTATCGACCCATTTCCGAATTAACAAGTCCATAATTACCGATTACTCACTATCAACGTCTTTGGTGACAACAACAATATTGTGTCATAACCCAGACAGCGGTTAGGTCAGGAAATGGGCCAGTATGCAACTGCGCCACTAAGAAGCCTAAAGTCCAACACATCAAGCAGGAAACATCTCTTATGTCAGCAACCCAGGGTTAGGGTTAACGCACGGACGCAAAGGATATGTTAGATATATTGCTATCCAAGCTATCCAGTACTGAAAATGATATGAAGGTACGGATATATAAGGATACGGTCATCACCACACAGATAGTATTTCCTTCATAGTTCTTCAGTTGTCAATCTAAGTATTCAGTATACACATCTGAATAGCCTCACAGCTTTTGATCATTACTTGCACGGTTGCGATATTGTTCACTCAGCACCTCTGCTACTTTCTTGATAACATAAACCCTCTGACATCTTCTATATACTCACAGGTATTTAGTGTAATCATTACATATTGAACCCGAATATCACGTCGATTTTTTTTTCTTTAAGGACTCGGATTAAACTTTAAACGGTTTATTTTCGAACTAAAAAACCTCTTAGAACAATAAATACTGATTAAATAAGTAGGTTACGTTCACCTAACTTGGTAGCCGCTTTAGAACTTTTATAACACCGCAACTTTCGTCGCTTTAGAATGTCTTTATAACTCGGTTGAAAATAAACCATTTCGCATAAACTATCGGTGAGCTTAATTCAATTAACACTTACTTGCTGAACTACTCTTATGAACCAATTTTACCAATATTGAATATAACAAATATATACTTTTATTTCCCTTATAGTTAATATTACGTTTAATATACTGAATTATATTAACTTATAAGCTGGTATCATTATCGAAATCCAAATTTATTACTTTATTTACAAGTGACTTATCATTCATTTTTACGAACTTACTTAACTTTTTATTGATACACTAAACGATTTTAATGAAATCCTTTATAATCCTCAAATAAAATCCATAATCACTTATTGACCATTAAATTTACATTTTAAACATAATCTATTTACTAAGTTAACTTTTATGCTTTTTGTTTAAAAGTTAAATGATATGACGATTAATTAAAGGGATAAATGTGGATGAAGCTATAAAGGTTCTATTATATATATCGATTTTATGTTACGTATTGCGACGAACCCTTATTACCTTTTTAATGATAATAACGTAAGTTTATACGTTATCTAACTACTCTTTAAGAAGAAGGAAACAGCTGGGAAACTAAATCGCTTACTTCGGTATTAAACATCAAACGCAAAACACACTTGAAATAGCTTCTTAATAACCTCATTGATATCAGAAACCAAATCTAAAAAGACCTATATATAACTAAAATTCCTACATGTTACACTAATAATACAAAAATAATATCGAATACTATTGGTAGATCTCTATCATTGCTTTATAGTCGATTCGAATCACTGTAGTCGAAGTAAATGGTGCTGCATTAAAATTAGTTTCTAGCTAAGTTGTAAGTTCCAAGTTTCGTAGACTGCTAGCTGGTTTGCACGCTAATTTTTATGGGCAAACGCTTTGGCTTGTGCCCCACTTAAAAGTGGGTATCTACTGCATTGCACTTGCAGTGCAGTTTCATAAACTGCAGCCAATTTACAGTTAGTACAATCAACTAAACTGACAGTTTAGTTGGATTCATTTTACTGCATTTGACTACTATTCTAACAAATACTAGTATTTCCACCGTTCCATAATAGGTTCCTAACTACTATAAAATATCGAATATGTTTATACTAAATATATCAACACAATTTACGTAAGTTATATATAATACAGTAAACACTTTTAAAATGGGATTACTTCTCAACACTATCCAGATAACAATTAATGAACCTTACATATATAAACTAATTAATGGTTAATGGGGATTAAATAGTTTTAAAGCATAAAATAACATTAAAAGTAGTCTTGTTGAATGAAATATTAATTCAAGTATTTATTTTAACGATATAAAAGAATTGGTTAAAAGGAATAAAGGTAAATTAATAATAAGTAAATGCAGAAGGAGAGCAATTTGTTAAACATATTAGTAAAAATAATCGTTAATAATATTTTCTGTAAATATTGGGAAAAAAAGGGAAGGAGGTCACAAATATTAGCACGAAGGGAATGTGGCTATTTATAAAGGGAGAACAGTGTTAACGCCGTCATTAACGATAGAAATACCGGTATCTTTTATTATACGCTAAGATATTTTGTGGTTGACGATAGGAACGGCGCTTTTTACAACGTGCCAGGGCATTTTATACCGCTTGTTAACAAGTTACCTACTATTACAAAGCATTCCACGTTAACCTTTTACAACGCATTAAAACATTCCACGTTTACTGAAAGGAACGCCAGTGAACTAGTGGTAATATCATAGGTTAATACTTAGGCTTGTGTTTGTCAAGGATCCAACCCTAACAATTACTATACTTTTATAATACTTATATGCTATTCCTAAACATGTTTACATTACGTAATCAATTACATAACCAAGTTACACCTTGTTACTAGTTTTATAACAGCTTCTTAGCAAAGGCTTCTTTTTCCTCTTCATCGAGTATTATACATAGTATTCGACTACCTTAAGCGACAACCTTGGCTTAATTCTTTCATAGATTTCACTTAATTATAATAACAATAGCATTAGGTTTCACCTATTATATAACTAGACAGTCCATTCGTAACTTATTATAAGTTATAGCAATTAATATTGTAATTACTGTAAGTTACAATAGATGGTATTGAATTGGCTAACTGAATTGATAATTCAGTTAATTGCATTGCACGCAATTGACAAATGCAGTTAATTGCACTGCATGCAGTTGACAATACAATCAACTGCACTGCATTGCGTTAATGATGCAGTCAGTCCAGTCAATCGTAACAACACTAACTATTGTATTTGTTTAATTCAAACCAATTTCAAACATTAACATCTAAGGTATATAGGTAAGATGTACTCACGACATGAAACCCAAATCCAATGCACGGCGAGTATAAACCTTCGTTAACAGGTTTGCTTACACACTTGAGAAGTCAGCAGTGTCGCCGTATCCACTACTCGTTCTGAAATAAAAGCCACCCTGTCAGGTACCGACAAGGATGGAATGCATCCCTGTTGAGGTGGGTGCACGGACCATGTATACACAGTATAGAGTCTTTTATTTACCCATGCCAATGTAGACTAGTTTCCGTGGCAGGTCTCAAGCTCGTTGCCCCCTGAAGTACACTCTACCATCGCTATGCAAACCTAATCTAGGAAGTTTAGCGTCGCCTTCCCCGACCTATACCGCCGTTGCATTTCTCTCTCCTTTCGACGTTCCCAAATACTCTGGCACTGGTGTCACCACTTTAGCATTCTTCTCGTTTTTATTGCTATCGACTCTGCTCGGAACAGAACGAGGTCTGAGACGCCTCGCAGGCTATTACCCGCGTCTTTTTTTTTGCTGCCATCTGGCCGTTTCACCACAGGGTAGACCAGCTGGCTGAACAAACCGTCCGCATTCATCCTTCTTGTCAAACTGAAGTGACACGACGAGGATCCTACCCAGCATCTTCTCAGCCTCGTACGAGTACGGATCAGGCAGAAGAAGGACTACGCCGGCATTGCCGACTCCAGAATAGCTACCTACCTACCCGCCTACATCCTTCTCATCGGCCATAAGACACCGCAAAGCAGAGAACAGGAGGATCGAACCGTTCTACATTGTTCCATTGTTATATGCCCGTGCTGCTGCACGCTTCCGCCAGCCTTCTTCTTCTCCCCCACGACCCGCAGTGGGTACATCACCCAGTCCAGTCCACGCCAACCAAGACCCGCGCCGCCGACTTGTCCTCCACCGCCACCGCACCCAACCAGTCGCCGTCTCCCGACACCATGAGCGGCGCCGTCCACGACGCCGTCCCGACGGCCCTGGCCACCGTCACCAACACACTCGCCACCGTGGCCGCACTCGCCACCGCGGCCGCGACGCAGGCAACAGCCCCACCACCGCACGACGCTGCCACCGGCGCCGGGGCTGCCGGCGCCGGCGGCGGCGGCCAGGGCGAGTGCCGGCTGCTGGGGTCGTTCGCGCTGTTCGTGCAGCTGGCGCTCGGCGGGCTGGCGCTCATGAGCCTGGTGTACAAGCGCTGGCGGGAGCGGCCGCAGCGGCCGCTCAAGATCTGGTTCTTCGACGCGTCCAAGCAGGTGTTCGGGTCCGTGCTGGTGCACATTGCGAACGTGTTCATGTCGATGCTGACGAGCGGGCGCTTCTCCGTGACGGTCGAGCCGGCGGCCGTGGCGGAGGCGGCGGCGCTGGCGCGGCGGTTTGCCGGGGCCGAGGGGCCCGCAGGCGAGGGGTATGCGCCGAATCCGTGCAGCTTTTACTTGCTGAATCTTGCTATTGACGTGAGTGCCCCCCCCCCCCCCCCTGCCAGCAGACCGGCCCTGTTGTGAGCCGGGCACGGACTTGACTAACGCACCACCCAGACCACGGTCGGCATCCCCATCCTCATCCTCCTCCTGCGCGTCTGGACCTGGCTCGTGTCCTACACAGCCTTCGGCAACCCGCCCGAGTCGATCAAGTCGGGCAACTACGGCAGCCCGCCGCAGGCGTGGTGGTGGCTCAAGCAGTCGCTCATCTACTTCTGCGGGCTCTTCGGCATGAAGTTCTGCGTGCTCATCATCTTCGTCATGTTCCCGTGGATCTCGCGCGTCGGAGACTGGGCGCTGCGCTGGACCGAGGGCAACGAGCGGCTGCAGATCGTCTTCGTCATGATGCTGTTCCCGCTCATTATGAATGCGCTGCAGTACTACATCATCGATAGCTTCATCAAGAACCAGGCCGACACGGCCGGCGCCGAGGGCCGCGCCGAGAGCAGGCCCGGCAGCGCGGGCAACGCCGCGTACCAGCGCGTCGCGTCGGGCGAGGGCGACGACGACGGCGGCGCCGGCCATAGGGTGCTGCCGCTGCTGCCTGACGCCGACGATGAGAGTGCAGTGAAGGCGAGGCTGCGGCTGCAGAGCAGCATGGCAAGTCCCGTGCGTGCCGAGTACGACCCTGAGGTGGACGGGGACCGGCCTGTGACGGGTGGGAGCTCGAAGATTGGACCCGATGGCATTTTGCCAAAGGAGTTGTTACCCAAGGAGTAGAGAAAGGGGGTTGTTATCTTGACTACTTGCATTAGCACCTGGCTGTTGGAACAAAGAAACCGGCCATATTCTATACTACATCATGATCACGGTTGGCCATGCATGGCATGACATTCTGCATACCGTTCGTAAAGTCCAGCCACGACAATGATTAGAGGCCAGAGTGGACAAATTCGAGATGAAGGGGGCAAGCCACGGTGCCGCAGCATCCTGGCGCTGGTTGTAGCAGCAGTTCTCGAGGTCTCAATCTGGATTATGGTAGTTAGGTACTCATCTCTTAGCAAAAAAAGCAGAAGCACAGCTCATCCAATAGAATGGTCATTCGAATGCTGTCTACTGTGAACCTGCCCCAGGCATAGCAACTCCGTACCCCGTAGGCATACATGCATCGATCGCCCTGTTCAGTATCCCTCGGTCCAGCTCCTCCGCCTTTGGCCAATTAGTTGTACTGCATGTATGAAGCAGTGGAGTTGAACTTTAGGTTGCCCTTGATGACCTTCTCCACCGCACTGAGGAAGTCTTTCTCCGTAGCCACCTTTCTCCTTGCGCGGATGGCGAACATGCCCGCCTCCGTGCACACACTGCGCAGCTCGGCACCGGTCGCATTGGGGCACAGACGCGAGATCAGCTCCCACCGGATGTCCCTCTCCACCGACATGCTCTTGGCGTGGATACGCAGGATGTTGGCGCGGCCCTCGAGGTCGGGCAGCGAGAACTCGATCTTGCGATCGATTCGTCCAGGCCTCATCAGAGCAGGGTCAAGTGTTGACGGCCTGTTGGTTGCGAACATGACCTTGATGTTTCCACGGGCATCGAAGCCATCCAGCTGTGTGATAAGCTCCAGCATCGTTCGCTGGACCTCGTTGTCACCGCCCGCACCATCGTCGAAACGCGCACCGCCGATGGCATCGATCTCGTCGAAGAAGATAATGCAGGCCTTCTTGGTACGCGCCATCTCGAATAGCTCCCGCACCATGCGAGCACCCTCGCCCACGTACTTCTGCACCAGCTCAGAGCCAATCACACGGATAAAGGTCGCGTCTGTCCGGTTGGCAACAGCACGGGCGCAGAGGGTCTTTCCGGTCCCCGGAGGGCCGTAGAGAAGGGCACCCTTGGGCGGGTCGATGCCCAGGGCGACGAAGCGCTCGGGCGAGAGCAGGGGCATCTCGACAACCTCGCGCAGCTTCTCGACCTGCTCCTTGCAGCCGCCCACATCGCCGTAGGTGACATCGGGCTTCTCCTCGACCGTCATCATGGTCACGCTGGCGTCGATCTTGGGGGGCAGCGGCAGCATGATCTGGTATTTGTTGCGGTCGACGCCGACGCGCATGCCCTCCTCGATGTCGGTGGGCGAGACGCGATCGCCGAGCTGGACGACGAACTTTGCGATCTGTTTGACGTTGATGACGTACTTGCTCTTGGACTCGTCCTTCTCATCGGGGATGATCTTTGTGCACCGCGCTACCTGAAGCGGTTGCTCTTCCTGCATCCGTTGACGGTCGGCTGGGACGTCCCAGAGGTGTGGCGGCGCGAGGCCGGTATCTGACTCTTTCACGCCGATCTTCTCGTCCACGCTCTGTTGCCTCTCTTTGATTTGCTGCTCCAGCTTCTTGATGGCAGCACCGTAGGGCGCGGCGCCGTAGGTCTTGAGCACCTGGATGTCCCTAGAGGGGGCGTCAATGTGATGCCGTCGTGATCAGAGGTGGTTGTGAGGCACGGACTCATCGGAGAGAGGGGTGATCTTCTTCTCCTCTACTTCATCATCGGCAAACTGCTTTTGGTACTTCTCCCAGTTCGAGCCGGTGGCAGAAGGCTAGCAGTTTGTCAGCTTAAACGGTCGCCATTGGGACCGACCGACGGCATGCTACTGACCATGCTGGCTGGTGTCGGGGATGCTCAACGGCCCCAGATCGGTTGTTGGAGGAGGGTGGCTGTAGAAGGAGCGGTTGTCGGGGAAGTGACGGAGAAGCGAGTCGTGGGCTCCTGTCGTTGGGTGTAAAGTCAAGAGTCAGAATTGGAGGATTGACGGTGACAGGTAGTATGCAGCCGCACTGGCAGTGAGTATAGTAGAGTGTACACGACGGCGGTAGCTGCCTGCTTCCAGCCGACCCTGGGTCTGTTCGAGTGTGCCACAGTGGGTCTAGCTTGTTCACGTTGAGTGTCCTACAGGGGCCCCCCCCCACGTCAGAACGCCCGCACCTGCATAACGTGGTATGGATAATGCTAGTCAAAGGCCCATAAATAGTCCGTGCACCCACTTCAACAGGGATGTATCTATCCCTGTCGGTACCTGACAGGGGCATAGTACATGCTCGAAATTTTGCTGGACCGCGTTGGTGGAGGGGCTGGGCTGTAGGGGAGCATGCAAGTAGCAACAGCCCAAAGTGATCACATCCACAGCGACATCCTCCTCCAACCCTCACCTTCCCACGCTCAACCAGAGATACCCCCGAAAAGGTCACATTCAAAATGGCAGCGGTCGAGTCAGCACCGGCTTTTGGCAATGGAGGAGGCACCTTCAAGGTGAGTTACAAAGCTACGTGAAGCGTCCAGGAGCTGGCTTCTGACAATGGTACAGAACAAGGAGAAGCCCATGGCCGTGCGGTCGTCCAACATCGTTGCAGCGAGAGGTGCGCAGGCCTCGCTACCCTACCTATCCGAACGGGCACACAAGTGAACTGACACGCCACCCCAGCCGTCGCCGATGCGATCAGGACTTCGTTGGGCCCGCGTGGCATGGACAAGATGATCCGGAGTGGCAAGGGCGAGACCATCATCACCAACGACGGCAGCACCATGCTGCAGAGCATGTCGGTGCTCCACCCCACAGCCAAGATGCTCGTCAACCTGTCCAACGCACAAGACGTCGAGGCCGGCGACGGCACAACATCAGTCGTCGTCATCTGCGGTGCTCTGCTCGGCGCCGCCGACCGCCTGCTCTCCAAGGGCATCCACCCCTCCGTCATCTCCGAAGCATTCCAACGCGCCGCCGCCGCTGCGGTCAAGGTCCTCCACGACATGTCACAACCCATCTCCCTCTCAGATACTTCAGCGCTGCTGACCGCGGCCAACACCTCCCTGTCGTCCAAGATCGTCTCGCAGTACGCAAACCTACTCGGTCCCATGGCCGTCAACAGTGTCACCAAGACGATCGACATCAAGACAGCAGACAACGTAGACCTGAAGAACATTCGGACAGTCAAGAAAGTTGGCGGCACAATCGAGGACAGCGAGCTGGTAGAGGGTCTGGTCCTCACGCAGCCCGTCGTCAAGAACGCCGGTGGCCCCGCACGCATGGAGAAGGCCAAGATCGGTCTGATCCAGTTCCAACTCTCACCTCCCAAGCCCGACATGGAGAACACGATCTCGGTCAACGACTACCGGCAGATGGACAAGATCGTCAAGGAGGAGCGCATGTACCTGCTGAACATGGCCAAGAAGATCAAGAAGGCCAAGTGCAACGTCCTGCTCATCCAGAAGTCCATCCTTCGCGACGCCGTCAACGACCTGTCCCTGCACTTCCTCGCCAAGCTCAACATCCTCGTCGTCAAGGACATCGAGCGCGACGAGATCGAGTTCATCTGCAAGTCCACCGGCTGCAAGCCCATCGCCGACATCGACTCGTTCGACGAGGCGAAGCTCGGCAGCGCCGACCTGGTCGAGGAGGTCCACTCCTCGGGCTCGCGCCTGGTCAAGGTCCTCGGCACGCGCGGCGCCGGCAAGACCGTCTCGGTCGTCGTCCGCGGCGCCAACACCATGATCCTCGACGAGGCCGAGCGCTCGCTGCACGACGCGCTGTGCGTCGTGCGCTGCCTGGTCAAGAAGAAGGCCCTGATCGCCGGCGGCGGCGCCCCCGAGATCGAGATCGCCGCGCAGCTGGCCCGGCAGGCGCGCGAGCTCGCCGGCACCGAGGCCATCTGCTGGAAGGCCTTTGCCGATGCCATGGAGGTGGTCCCGACAACGCTGGCCGAGAACGCCGGCCTGAACCCGATCCGCGTCGTGACGGACCTGCGGCACCGGCACGAGCTGGGCGAGCGCAACGCCGGCGTCAGCATCAAGAGTGGCGGCGTCAACTCCAACATCGCCAAGGAGAACGTCCTGCAGCCGCTGCTGGTGAGCACAAGCGCCATCGAGCTGGCGGCGGAGACGGTCAAGATGATCTTGAGGATAGATGACATTGCCTTGAGCAGGTAGAGTGAGTGTTGTTATGAACTATGAGATGCGACGTGGTAGATACGTATCAAGTTGCCGTGGCGCTTGCAAAAAGAAAACCGCGAATTATACAATTCGAACCAGAAGCCTAGAATTGGAATACACAAAGCATCGCCCTTTTCAAGTGAAAGACGTAAGAGTACCTCCAATTTGTCACGGTCCAGGCATGACAAGGCCCTGCTCCGCGAAAGACCGTTTCCGAGTGTCGAATCTAGGAGTCGGAGCAACAACCTCGGGCATTCTAGAAGTCGGCGTAGGTACAGTGCCCTCTCTCGTATCACCAAAATCGCTAGACACGGAGGGTTCAACAATGCATTAAGATTCCATTCTCCGAAAAAAAAAAAGGAAACGAATAGCGAGATTCTGATGCCTAGCGCAAATGTGCTCGCCGCTTTTGATACAACTTGTGTGGTGCTGCACATCTACCCCGGGCCCTCCTCGCCTTTCAGCACGAGAATGCCGCCGCAAGCAATTCCATCCGTTCTCGGCCTGACGGTCCTCCATCTGGTCTGCACGAGTCTGGTGCGAGCCCTGATGTGCGGCCCGAAGTGAGGCCCCATGTGAGCCATTGGCGATCTTCGTCTCCGACTGCTTCTGCCGGCGTCCTTTGGCCGAAGACCGATTCTTACGTCCTTCGCTCGAAGGTGAACATTCGGGCTAATAGTTCAGCACGTCACCACCGCTCCCACTGGCCTGGTCGAGGTCTTCATAGCTCTTGATTGTGCGCCCCTGAATTGCCTCACGCGGACCCACGGCTGCGCCACCGCCAGCACCATCGCCCCAACGTCCACCACGAGGCCGTCCCCCAGGCGGTGGCCCGCCCGCGCCGCCATCCTGGCCCCAGCGTGGGTTGCGAGGACGATCGTAGGGACCAGACCGGTTGTTGTAGCCCCGACCACTGGGGTTGCCAAAGCCACCACGACGGATGGCACCAGCGCCGCGCTCGTCACCGCCAGCCGCTGCGTTCCAGCCGGCCGGAGTGGGTATGGCGCCCGACGCAAGCATTTGCGAGAAGTGCGCCATGTTCGGGAATCCCATGGGAAGCATGTTGTTCATACCGAAGTTTTGTAAGTTGAAGCCACGGGGCGTGCCAGTCGGCGCCTGGCCGCTCGCAGGCGGGAAGTGGCCGTTGCTATTGGCGTCGGTTCGGGACGGCGCTATGTGAGCCGGGTCTAAGACGTAGGCGTTGATGAGTTCGAACTACATCAATTAGTACCAGCAGAATGAGGGTTAGACAACGACAGCGTACCTCTTTCTTCAGCCCCTCCACCCAATCAACATGGCGCTTCTCAACATGCTTCCGCCAGAAGTGCTCCTCTTTGAAAAGCTTTGCACAGTCAGGAATCTTGCATCGCCATTTGTGCTCGTCCTCCTGCTTAACGAACTTGATCATCTCCTCGTTCGCAGCATCATTGGTGGGCTTGCCGCCAAGCTTACGAAGGTCGACAGACTCTGGCTCCAGGATCTGCTTGATCTTGTCCTCAAATGTCCTGACCCAGTTGTACGCGCGTTGCAGCTGCTGGTCAGACTTCGAAAGTGGGTTGCGAAATTTGCGATCAGGCTCTGTGGTCTCTCCTTCCTCCAGTTCCACCGGATCAGCACGCTTCTTGTTAGGAAACGGCTCTCCTAGAGCACTTGCACGAGCAACTGCCTTGGCTGAAGTAGAAAGAGTGCTTCTCGGCCGCCGTAAATGACCCCCAGCACACTTCCGAGTCAACTCATGAACCGAGTCGCTCTCGAAGACACAGAAGAAACAGAAGTTGAAGACGCGGCGGAGGTACTCAATGAGAAGGTCAAGCTGCTTCTTTTTGATCAGAAGATCCTCATCATCGGCCTCATCTTCATCAACGGCTCCCTCATCCTCCTCGTCCTCGTCCTCTTGAAGTTCTGGTTCCTCACCATCATCCATAGCTTCATCGAAGTTGATGGATCGTTCTTTCTTGACCTTCTCCTTTTTGACTGTGGCCGAAGTTATGGGGGGCTCAAGGCGTCCCGATTTTCGGAGGTCATCCACCTTTTCTTCCACCTTCAACACAGCATTGAAGTCTGAGCCGAAGTCGCTCTCGAATTTATTCACAAGCTGGTGGACCAGTTCAAGGTCCCTTTCGATGCGCTCGGGAGATGAAAACAGGTCCCAGAGTGCCTTCTTTCTAGGATTTGAAGGCGGATTGTGGACGCCGACGTGGCATACGAAATCGCCGCGCACCTCGTCCTTAACCGTCTTGCTGTTCACTGCATCAAGGGCCTTTTCCGCAGTTGACAAGGGCGGCCCCGGACTCTTGACCTTGAAGTCACCATCTTCGTCCTCGTCCTTGGCGTCTCCACGATCAACAGTTGGGCCAGTCTCTGCAGCAGGGTGCAGCATGATCCACCCTATGCGATGATAGCGCTTGGACGGATTGGGATCGCTGAGTGACAGCCACTTGAAGCCTCCTTCTTCCTCGCCCAGGTGCTCTTTGCAGAACGCCTCCAAATTCTGACGGCTCACACTAGGAGCAATCGTCTTGATAAGGAGGGTCGGCTGAAAGAGGTTCTCGTCGCGTAGGTCCGCAGATGAGGCAGGCACGAGGTCCCCGACACCAAGAACTTCGTTGGCCGCAGTTGCCTCGCCTTCTTCCTTCTCGATGATGCCGCCGGCGCCATTGTATTCGCTTTTGGGGATTCCTTCGAGCGTGAACTCGTCAAATGTGCCGGACTCAAGGTCCTGCTCCCATTGCGTGTACTGGCCGCGGCGGAACTCGTTGAGCTGCGCACGGATGGGGTCCCGGACCTCAGCAACATAGCGCTCGCGAAACCATTGCTCATCCTTGTGCTGGGATACGAAGGTCTTGGCCATCTTGCCCTGCAGCTCTTCCTTGTACTGGTCGTAGGCGGCTTGGATCTTGGATTTCTCCTTGTCGCGCTCCTCCTGCATCTCACGAGGCCCACGCGGACCGCCGGGCTCCCGGCGACGACCGGTACGCTGGCGCTCCTTTTCTTCCTTGATCTTTTCATTGGCCCGCCACCATTCGCCGTAGTAGGAGAAGCCAACTTGGTAGTTCAGAGACATGGGATGAGGAACCGGGTTCGTCAAAGGTTGCAGCGGCGCCGCGGCTTCCGTTTGGCCCGGGACATAACGGTCAATGTTGGCCGGAGGAGAGGGCATCCGGCCACGTCGGTCATCCCTGTCCCGGTCACCTCGATCGCCCCGATCGCCTCGATCTCGAGGAACGTAATCATCACGACGCCTTGGCTCATACCGATCGACTCGATCGACGGGCAGGGGCGAGCGAGAGCGGCGGCGTCGTTCTTGACCTATTGATTTGTCTGTAAGCTGACATGTATACGCGGAGACATGCGTAGACGAGGGTCCAAAGCGGGTGTCTCGGGTGGCCTGAGGACTCGATTCGAGGAGACCCAACTGGAAGACAAAGGAAGTCACAACGCACCAGGTGATCTACCTCGGTAAAACGAGTCATCTCTATCCATCTTGATTCTGGGCTCGTCGCGACCCCAGGTTCTGTCGGGGGGCGAGCGCGCGGTGTCTCTGCTGTAGTAAGGATCCATCACGACTGCTTTTCTCGGTTCAGCGCGAAGGAAGGTGTGAAGGCCCAGGTGATAGTTGGATGATGAAGAGTGGTGCAGGGGCCAGCGAGCTCGGTGGCGGCCGCAGTCCAGTTATATCATGAGCCTGTTGGTTCAGAAGAGGAAAGTAGACAGGCCTAAGGTTTGGCAGCATGATTGCGGTTAGAGAAAACATCGTGACCAAAGAAGTTTGAGGAAAAGAGTAATGATTTCAGATAGCAAGAGGCAGGCGAAGCAATTGGACGTGGAGAACGGCAACGCAAATGTCGTCGGTAGCAAACGATGGTAATGAGGAGTACAAAATGTGAGAAGGTAAAATGTAACAGGGAGCAAGAGAGATGAAGTACAGATAGGTAGGTAGGTATGAGGTGTGGGTGTGGTTTGGTGTGGCTTGATGTGGTTTGGTATGGTCTGGTATGAGCTGGAGTGAAGGGGGTCGAGGTGGAGTGTTCAAGGGCGCCGTCAAGGTTTTGAATGTAAAAGCGAGGACAGAACGGAAAAGGCGAGACGAACAAGAGGAGAGGAGAAGGGTCGACTGCTCAGTTTCGGGATGAAAGGCAAGTCGAGATTGTTTGGGTGGGTGATGGCGTCGTCACGAACGACGGCGACTGCACACTTCGTCCCAGGCTCTGCAAGCCACTGAAAGAAGAGAAGAGGTGGTGGTTTTGGAATGCAATGGCCTGGGAAATTCCGGGTAGTTAGTGGATGGTGCAGCAAGGATGCGCCTGGAACGGGGTTAGCGGTCTCGCCGTTCTTGGGTGCGCTTACCTAGCTAGGTAACAAGGGACCACGGACCACCTCCTTCCTCTGTCGACGTAACCGGAAAGGGAGCCGCTTGCAACGCTTGCAACGCTTGCAACGGAGACGTTGAACTTGGCCAGGCATTCAACATGACGACCTACCTACCAGCACTCACTATCCCACATGCCATCTTCGCCAACCCAGCAGCTTCCATCCTCCTTCCCATCGGGCTAGGCGCAGGCATAGGCTACTCTACACGTCGTTGGTCTGCCTCCTTCCCATCGAACCAGAGCGCGACGTTGACCACCTCATAGCCAAGGTGCGAGAGAGACAGAGCGGCAACTGGAGCCACATCAAAGAAGCTCCCGGCCGCCCACCGCCCTGGGTGTTTGGCCCAGCATGGACGTGTCTTTACGGCCTCATGGGCTACGCCGCCCACCGCGCCATCACCAACGGTTTGCGTCCCATCACCTCGACCCCTGAGTTGATACGCTCGACGAAGCACTCGGCGACGCTGTACACAGTCCAGTTCGCCCTGAACATGGCTTGGATGCCTCTGTACTTTGGCCTGAAGCGACCCATCGAGGCTACCGTCGATATTGTCGCACTGTTGGGTACCAACGTCTACTTGACGAAGCTGTGGTGGAGCATTGATCGGACTGCCGCCTGCTGCATGTTCCCATACCTGGGATGGTTGAGCTTTGCGACGTACCTTTGTGTTGGCGCCGGATATCTGAACGGGTGGAGTTTTGAGGGGAAGGAAGTAAGAAGCTCTCAGAAGAAGCAGTGACGGGATCCTGGCTGGCTCCTGTGTCTATCCGCGGTCCAAGGATGGTGAAAGCCCACGGTCTTGGTTTTTGGCTATCTTCTAGTAACCCTGTCTTGCTTGCGTCCCATGGCCCTGTCTTCATCCATTGCTAGATTTCCCAGCCTTATCGTTATGTCCATTGTGACCTTGCTTCGCTGGGTGGGCTCCAGTCTCCAGGCTCTCAGCCTCCGCGTTGTCTCGTCGGGAGAACCGGTCGGCGGTTCTGCAGTGGTAGACGGCACCTCTTGAAATGCAGATGGAAGGCCTTGGTCCTTTCTCGAGACTCCTCCATGTGACCTTGCTTCTAGTATGTGTCCATCGCCCACATGCCCAAATGCCAATGCGATACCCGGTCCATTGCGTACGTTCACCGTTGGGCCAGGCCCGAGTCCCGTCTAGCGTGGCAACGCCACCAGTAGTGATCTATCCGAAGTATATCCCATTCACGCCAGCGGCACATGCTTCTTGAGCCCATCGAAAACCATGAAAATGAAGGCTGAGCTAGGGGCTGACCGCAGACACGTTATGCCGCAGCCTCTGTAGAACCCCTTCAGCCCCGCCTGCCGCCACAGCGCCGCCGCCTCCCCCGCAAACGTCGTCTTCGCCACGCCGGCGGCGGCGGCGGCGGCGGCGCTCGGACCCGTCTGCATCCGCGACTTGACCGTGTCGGCCGGGAAGAAGAGGAAGTTGTACGCCACGCCGGCCGCCGCGCCCGCGACCGCCTGCTGCCACAGCGGCAGCGG
>JASMMZ010000004.1:17691694-17789396 GCA_038502455.1 Anisogramma anomala | reverse complement strand
GGCGCCGCCACCGGCCTTTGACCTCGTGGCGGCGCGGCAGCGGTGCGCGACGACGGACGAGGCGCTGGACGGAATGACGGACGCGGAGCTGCGTGCGCATGTCGCGCGGCTGCAGGGGCTGGAGGGCACGGCGAACGCGGTGCTGGAGTACTGGAGGGCGAGGACGGACGAGCAGATTGCCGAGAGGGAGGCGTTCGAGGGCGTCATTGAGAACCTGGTGAAGCATGCGAGGAAGACCAGGAAGTAGAAGGTTGGTGGCCACACCAGAATACCCGTCCATGCGGTGGTGGGAATGCGCATATTGCTCGCGCCGAAGGGCTCATTGCTTGCTTGACATGGTTTTAGAGATGGCACACAAGTGCGGCATGGACTTGAACATTGGAGTATAGAGGCATGTCTGCCAGGGAATAATATGCCCAAGAAACACAAATGCGTACCTATCAAAAGATATGTGCACACGACTGCTGCGGACAAAATCCATGTATCCGTACCCATAGGAAAACCCCTGGAAAGAAATTTAAACATGAGCTCAGATCACTCAAGTGAAAGTCCCCCAGTTTATGTCACGTAATTTTATCAAACTCTCGCACACAGAACGTAGAGAGGTCTCTTCAGTAGGTAGGTAGCAGCAGATACACTAGACTCGAAGATTCCATGCCATGCCATGCCATGTATGGCTCCTCGTAGTCTGTCTGTTGAAAGAACTACCGAGTACAGCTCTATGGAAGGCTGCCCGGTACACAGAATGGCTCCAGCAGTAGCAAACAAACAAAAGTCCACGTAGACTTTCTGGACAATCATGATCTATTATGTGGACAATGTGGCTCTTCTGCCCTCAACTTTTGGTAATCCTAGAACCTGCACACTACATGGTTGGAAGGCCAAACCAGCCGGCTTGAGGCCCAAACCACCCAGTCCAAAGTCTCTTGCCCCCAGAGAGCTTCTATGCACCTCAGACCACAAACGCCTTTGCTGCCAGCACATTCGCTAGCTGATGCTAGGCTGGAGGGTAACACCAGCAGAAATCGTGGCCCAACCAATGAGACGCCAATGCTTCTCGATACGACGGGACAGGGCGACCTTCTCGCCAATGTTCGTGCATGCAGGACTGGTCAGGATAAGCTTGGCAGCGTCTTTCTTGATGGCGGCAATCTTCGCGCCCGTGGAGGTCGAGCCAATATTGACCATAATGACCTCGTTCTTGGCGAGTTTCTCGACCTTGGCCTGCTTGCCATCCGCAGTGCGAACACCGAGAAGGCGGCGCAGCAGGTAGAAGTTGATCTCGATCTCGGAGTAGATGTCGGGCAGTCTGCCCTTGAGACCGAGAACGAAGCCAACCAGACGATCGGCACGGCAGAGGGTCGGGTCGATGCGCGTACCGACGCCAATCAGACCACCAGGAACGGCGTACTTGAGATCGTTGGACTCGGAGTTGAGCGTCACGATGCGCGAGAAGATGGGCGTGCACTTGAGATCGCCCTTGTCATCACGGGTGACGATACCAGGCCGAATCTCAATCTCGTCGCCGAGCTTCAGGACACCGTGGAGGATGGAACCACCAGCAACACCGCCCTTGAGCTCATCAATCTCGGCACCGGGCTTGTTGACATCAAATGATCGAATGACGATCATGTGGGGGTCCTGGGTAAAGTCTCTGAGAGGAACGGGAACGTGGTTGACAATCGCCTCGTTGACGGCGTCGATGTTGAACTTCAGCTGGGCGGAGATGGGGATGACAGGCGACTTGCCGGCAACGGTGCCGCGGATGAATTTCAGGATTGACTGGTAGTGTTGCTGCGCGAGCTCTTCCCGCATCAGATCGACCTTGTTCTGCAGGATGATGATCTTGTCGAGCTTCATGATCTCGATGGCGGCCAAGTGCTCCGAGGTCTGGGGCTGCGGGCACGTCTCGTTACCAGCAATCAGCAGCAGCGCGGCGTCCATGACCGCAGCTCCTGACAACATGGTGCTCATGAGAATGTCGTGACCGGGGCAATCGACGAATCTGCGAATAGTCAGCAAGATGGCCTATCAAGGCGTGTCGTGTGCGAAGTGACTCACGAGACGTGTCTCAGCAGTCTGTATGTGCCGGCGCATCCCTCGCGCTCGCAAGGAGGATCAACCTCCTTGTCACTCTTGTAGCTGCGGAAGGCGCTGGGTCTCGGGCAGGCTTTGTTATCGCACTGGTAGATCTTCGCGTTGGCATAACCGAGCTTGATGGTGATGTTTCTTATCAACTCGTTCTTGAATCGGACAGTCTGGACGCCCGAGATGGCCTTCACTACGGTGGACTTTCCGTGAGCGACGTGGCCGATGGTACCGATGTTGATGGTCGCCTGCCTGGCGATAATCTCGGGGGTGAGTGGGGTGAGCGAAGCCAGGTCGAGGTCCTTGGGCTCAGTCTGGGGAGGCAGAGGTGGCCGCTGGACGGCAGGCTCTGGAGCGCTCTTCTTCAGCGCGGGCTTGAGGGGCTGCTCATCCTCGCTCTCATGGTCCGAAATTCCAGGCTCAGGTCCTTCGCCGTCGGAACCAATTATGTCGTTGCCCAACTTGTCCGTCTCGCCGTTTGCCGCCATGGTGATGGTTTGTGGTGTTCAAGGCGGGAAGTCGAGGAGGGGCGGGGTGGGAAAGTGGACTCGGACGAAATCCGTCTGGAGGCTGAATTCTCGTGCGCGGTTGCTGTACCACGATCTTCAAGCGCGTCGAACTATCTCTGTTGAGAGGTTGCGACTGTGCTTTCGAAGCACAATGGTTTGTTTGCAAGAGCTGTCAACCTTGGTTGGTTGAGTCACAGACAAAAGTTGGCTTAGTAACTGCTATGGTGGTATGGGTCATAGAAACCGTCCATGTCATGTGCACATGGTCCGTGCAGCCACCTGAACAGGGATGCATTCCCCCCTGTCGGTACCTGACAGGGGCACATTTTAATCAGTACGGTACCGTAGTAAGCTAAGGATTAGTAGGTGGCAGGGCGGTGGTGGAAATGTTGAACGCCACGCAGCCGTAAGCCAGTGGAATTATGTGTTGAGGTAACAAACTGTCCCGTCACCAACTGAACGAGTTCTGCCTGGGCTTCGCCTCGCTGGTCCAAAGTTTGGCAAGCCAACCAACCGTCCACAAGCTTTCGTCCGGAACTCCTTGATCGACATCTTCAGAAGGAAAGCGGGAGTCGGTTATAAATAGGATCTAGTCTCATCGGCGTCAACAAGCGTGCACGCAGGCCCGCCACCGCCACTCAGACACAATCCCATGGTCACAAGCTATGGCCGTTGCAGTAGTCACCTCATGCAGCGCTAACAACGACCTTCCACCATGGGGTGAGATTTTAGGCCTGCAACGCGACCGGGACTTGCATCACAGCCTCGCAGTCACAGCCCTCGCTTGCATCGGCCGCAAGCCTAGGGAGGGCATCGTGATCTCTGCCAAGCACGTTGGGCGCGTGTTTCGACGAGGTGGCCAATGAGGTCTTGTGCGCCGAGGTAGAGGCCGACTGGGGTTACCACACCTTGACCTGGCAGATCCGCCCACATTTTCTTCACCATGTACTTTGTAGCCGCCGGCGTCACCAACCAGAGCTCCGGGCCAGATTCCTCTGCTTCTCAGCCCACCAACCAGGCGCCCTTGTGCAGGGTGGAGCCATCGTGCGAGCCAACCACCTGCAATCCGCGACTGCAACGACATGGGCACGCTCCAGGCGCTTGGCTTATCAGCTTCTCCACCAGAAGCTGCTGGCGCCGTCTGTATGGGACCCTGACTGCTTCTACTCTGTGACTTGTAGTGTCACACACTGACATGCCCATGCAGTACACTCGACTAGTAGGAACTCTAGGAAGGCAGCAATACGTGGCTGGCGGCAACTGAAAACCACTGCCCGTCCCTCTCACTGGCCCGGCCGGTCCCTTTGGCATTTCCTTTCCTCTCTTCGGTAGCCAACCTCGAACTTTTTGCTTTCCTCTGTTGTTCCTACGTCGTCGAAGAACAAACTGCTTCACCGAAATCAGACGGCCATCTGTCTTTCTTTTGGTCTCAGTCATCTTACTCTGAAGTCTGCATCCTTCTACATACTGGTCTCACGAAACTCACCCTCGTCGCCATGGGTCTGGACGACGACAGCAGGCGACCCGCTGCCCTGGACCTTGAGACTGTGCGGAAAACCTCTTCAGATTCCATATCAACCACATCATCACTAGGCAAGCCGCCAAGGACACCGCGGTTTGCTGAAGCTACCAGCATTCACTCCCCGATCGAGCCGCGGGGAGCGACGAACGTATTGCCAGCGTCACAGCCAGCAGATATTGGATTCGGTTACATCAGTGACAAGCGGGAATCCGCCACCATGCCGATGAGCCCCACGTCACCGTTGAAGAGTGCAATGAGGATGCCAGGAACACCGGGGCCGGGTCTCAACCCACTTAGTCCAACGTTCAGGGAAGAACAAGTCTTGGAGAAGAGGGAAGCAAGCACAGATGTCGAACAGGCCAAGGACCTGGTACGCCATGGCAAGACCACACCCATGAAGCGAAGAAAGACAAACATCGCTAACCTGATGCTCAGAAAATCAAAACTAGAGTCCGCATGGCAAAGTTCGCTCTCCGTGGCGTGAACTTTAGTTGCGCTTTGATCGTGCTTGCCATGTTGTCGTCCACCCTGACCATCTTCAACACGACCAAGAACTTGGAGGCGAAGAACGGCCTGCCTGCGTGGGCACCAACCACCAGCATCGTGCCACAAGCCCTGATACTCGCCTCGTCGTGCCTGTCGCTTCTCATTTGCATCATGGTCTTTATCGGCTATGCGCGCGGTGGCCACAAGAGGGCCGAGAAGGTTGGCGTCTATTACACACTCTTCGCATGTGGCTGGTTTGTCTTCAGCTTGGTCATCTGGCTGGTCAGCATCATCATCCTCCAGCATACAAAGAGCACCGGCAACTCCAAAGACTTGTGGGGTTGGTCTTGCAACAACAACTTGCGTCATACGCTCTTCAACGACCAGGTGGACTACGCACTTGTGTGCAGACTTCAGGTCAATTTCCAGCTGGCTCCCCCAATGCGTTCCGTTCTTTTTACTAACCTCGAAATTAGAACTGGGGACTGGTCTGCATGATCATCGAAGTGGTCGTCGAGGTGATCTCCATCACCCTCTACTCCATCGTCTTCTACCGCTACTACACCAAGCGCCGCCTCATGAAGTCCATGGACATGCGCGACAAGGCCCGCTCCGACCTCTACCTCGCGCAGCTCCGCACGCAGTCCGCACCCAACACGCCCGGCTTCGGCCCCAAGTCCCCCTCCTTCGCCTCCGTCTACGGGCCCAAGTCCCCCGGCGCCTATTCGCAGCAGGCCCTGTCGCCGCGCTTTCCGCCCGCCGCCTACGGCTCGCTCGGCAGCATCGAAACGGCGCCGGCGCCGGCGCCGGCGGCAAACCTCTTCACGCCCGGCGGCCGCCTCCCCGAGCCCCCGAGCGGCTTCGCCGCGACGGCCGCGGTGCGCGGCGCCGCCAAGCCCTTCAAGCTGCAGGCGCCGCCGTTCAAGGCGCCCAGTGCCACGCGGAAGCCCGGGCTGTCGCCCGTCGAGCCGTCGCCAATCGAGGCCTTCCCGCCGCCGCAGCAGCCGCGGCCTGATGTGCCTGCCATCACCGTGGCCCCCGCGGCTCCCGAGGAACCGGTGTACGACAACGTGCCGATTCCCGGTGCATATGCCGGCCAGGCTGTGAAGAGCCCGCCGGCGGCCCAGATGAGCTTCAACTTTTGCTAGACAGTGATGAAACGTCGAGGCATTTTTCTTGTGCCATACTGCAGCGACCTACCTACCTATACCTTGGAGTTGGGGCTAGGCAAATGTTATGAGACTGCTGTATTGATTGGCTTCTATGCGGCATCACGGCGACGAAATATTCACCGTTCGTTTTTGGTCATTTGCATCATATGATATCTACGTAGTTCAGACCGAAAAACTATGAAGCTGGTCTGGTCTGGAGAATGAAGATGATCTCAGACATTCCCTGTGCTTGTTTCCCTTCTCATTGTTGAGCATGCTGATGTGAACGCCACCGTCAGAGAATGAGAGCTGTTATATGGGAGTCGGGTTTCAAACCAGCGACTTCCCCTATGACATGCACAATTTCCAGTCGTGCATTCCAATATCGCTATGCTGATGCTTTGAAGGGGGCGTGGGGAGATTGCTAAACTCTATGCTTTTTGGCAGTCTTGTACAAATGTACCATGTCATCCTGCCTGTATTAAATCATGCCACACCGCATCTCCCGAATAGTATTCTCCAAACGGGGTACGATGTAATAAAGAGTAAACAATGCTGCATTGTGTCAAACAAGCTTTCTTCCTACACCAAGGATCCTAGTGGTCCGCAAACTGCTTACTGAGCGTACATGGAAGCAATTGATCTTCGGAGTACACGATCATTCAGTAACCAAACCATGTAGGAAGCCGTATAGAACCAATCTTTTGTCCTGATATATCAATGTCTCAAACACACAAAGATCTCAAGGGTTATCAGTGAGTGAAGTGTGGGCTTTGGCCCCCGAAAGGCCCACCAACGTCACCGACTCCAAACGTGGCATCTCGACTTTTCTCTACCACAACCTTCAACAAAACACCAACGACCTTGGAATTCTATACCGTCACCAGACGTACCTAAACCTCCCTCTAAACCTACATACCATCCAAGCACACCACTACCAAAATGCCCATCTCCGACGCAACAGGTAAGCTCCGACCCAGCTCCGACCCACCCCATCTGCCCGCGTCCCAACATGCCAAACACTGGAGCTAAACATCCCCCCTTCGCCCGTCGCGCCCCCCCCCYTCCCCCCTTAGTCATCTTCGTCCKCGGCGGCCCCGGCGCCGGCAAAGGCACCCAATGCACCCGCCTCGTCGACCGCTACGGCTTCACGCACCTCTCGGCCGGCGACCTGCTGCGGGCCGAGCAGGACCGCGCGGGGTCCGAGTACGGCCAGCTGATCAAGGACTACATCAAGGACGGCCAGATCGTGCCGATGGAGGTGACCATCGCGCTGCTCGAGAACGCCATGAAGGCCGCCCAGCAGCAGCCGCAGCCGCCGCCGCCGCCGCCGCCGCAGCAGCAGCAGCAGCAGCAGCCCCCCCGCAACGGCCGCTTCCTCATCGACGGCTTCCCGCGCAAGCTCGACCAGGCGCTCGCCTTCGAGGCGCGCGTGTGCGCGGCCCGCCTCGTGCTCTTCTACGACTGCCCCGAGGCCGCGATGGAGGCGCGCCTGCTCGAGCGCGGCAAGACCAGCGGCCGCGCCGACGACAACGCCGCCAGCATCCGCAAGCGCTTCCGCACCTTCGTCGACACGAGCATGCCCGTCGTCGAGCACTTCGCCGCGCAGGGGCGCGTCGCGCGCATCGACGCGACGCCCGCGCCCGACGTGGTCGCCGCGCGCACGCGCGAGGCCATTGCCGAGCGGCTCGGCGCGGACTTCTAGGCGCCGCGGGCCGGCGTGCCGGCGTGGCGGGCGCTCGACGTGAGCGCTGGCTGGGTCATGATTGGCGTGAGGAGGTTCCCTGGATGGAATACAGTCGCGGTTGTGGCACTGAGCATGCGCGATTACCCTATAGAGCATTAAGCATGGCCTGCCATTTTGACTTTATTTCGATTTCATTTTTTATCCCCTGCTTAACCCTTCCAACGCCAGTACGTGACCCGGGGGCATAGTCGAAAGGATATCTTCCACAACCCTCAGCCGAAAAGATACCGACAGCCGTCTTGATCCCCACTTCAAGCCCATTGCGTCGACATGGCTTGCCACACCACCTGGGAGTCTCCCACGAGAATGAAAATCTGCTCCCATCTAGTCGTCATGGTCATGCCTCTGCGGCCGACGTCCGCCACGCCCCTGACCGAAGCCGTCACCAAAGCCACCACCACCAGACAGCTTCTTCTCGATATCCTGCTGCTGCCTCTCCTTGTTCTTCTCACCCTCCTGCTGCTGCGTCCGCAGGGCACTGTGCACATGGTTGATCGTGGTTTTCCACACATCGATGCGGCTCTGCAGTTCGCGCCACTGCTTTTCGCCAAACACGCGGTAGATGGTCTTGTGAATCTTGAACACCCGATCCCGCTGCGACATGCGCCCCTCGACCAGCTGCGCGCGAATCACGTCGATGATCCAGAGCTCCACCTCTTCCACGGGAACCTGTAGGCCTCTCGCAATCACCTCGTACGGGATCTCGCGATCCTGGTGTGCGGCCGCGATGCTGGCGAACGTGAGCAGACGCATCTTGGTCTGCAGCGTCTGGTGGTCCAGCATCTCCTTCTCCAGGAAGCTCTCGTGCTCATCGTTGAAGTCGTTGAAGTCCTCCAGGTCCTGCTCGGCGAAGATGTCCAGCAGCTGCGCGTACACGGGGTGGGAGTCGGCGAGGGCTTGGACAGGGGCAAGGATGCGCAGGCCCTGGAAGTCGAAGGCCCACGGGCGGTCGATGACGAGGATCATCTTGAGGGCGCGCAGGGACAGCTTCTGGGCTTCCTCGGACGCACTGTCGTCTTTATCGTCGGCATCGAAGGTGCGCAGGGCCTCGAGGAGGTGCTCGTAAGCAATCTTGTTCTCGTCGGCGGCTTCGGCGGCGTCGGCGAGCTCCACGTACAGACGTTGTCGGTCCTCCTCATCGGTGCCCCATGCCTCGAGCCAGCCGGGGATATTCTTGAGGGCAGGCTTGATGGTGTCAAACATGTTGTTGGCCTTGACGAAGCGCACAATCTGTAGAAAGACGTTAAACCGTACAGGGTCATCCTTGGCGAGCAGGTTGAAGATGGTAGACAGGCTTCCAAGGGCGAGGTCGCGACCATTGGCAGGGGAGGAGGTGATGGGCTTGGTGAGGTTCTGGCAGATGGGTTGGAGGTATTTCTTGGGCGCTTTGGAGTGGTTGATGACGGCGAAGATGAGCAAGTTGTAGGCGGGGCCGAACTCCTTCTCCGGTGCCGAATTCAGGATGCTGGAAGCCCTGACAATGGTGGCGAGCGCCTCTTCGGTCTGTCCCTTTTCGAGCAAGGGCTTGATGTCGTCGCCGACCTTGATGTAGTCGGCAATCTCCTGCAGAATGTCGTTGGTACTGCCATCGACGAAAACCAGGCCACGGGGCGCCATGTTGGGCAGACTGTTTGTCTTTAGTCAATTCGCGTCTGGAGACAGAGGGGAAGGCTTCGCCGGTGGAAAGGTCGAGGTCGGAGGGTGGCAGGTAGGTAGCGCTGGGAAGGAAGCCGACCCTTTCGGTAAGGTAAGTACCTGTTGTTTGGGAGGGAGGAATACTCTTGCTCTTTCTGAACTACAGGGCACTGGACCCCACCACGGCGCTGTGGCTGATATGAGAATTTTTGTGGCAGCTGTGGCGGTTGAGTGGCTTTGCAGGGGTTGAGTCGGTGGAGGTGGGCAGTAGGAACAGGGGGTCCTTGTCTGTGGTGGTGCCTGTTTGCTCTCGTTGTTTGGCTAGGACGAGCCCACTACGAGTACTATACCTACTAGTACTATCCTAGTAGCAGGGCTAGGGCTGGCCGGTCCTCTCGGCCGGCAGGGCAAAGCTCCACTAGGATATCCACCTTCTTGCATAAGGCTGGGTTGTGTACTGGGTTGTGTACGAGTCACTAAAGCTACATCTAAGTGAACGTTCAGAGACATCATAGGTATCCATCCCACAGGTACGTTTCCCAGTGGCCGATATCATCAATGCTTGGTATTGAATAACACTTGTACGAGGTTGGGAGGTCAGGAATCCTGTCTACAACCAGCACAGGACCGGTGCTCATGCTTGATGAACCAGATGTTGGGACCTGACGAGGCATTGCTTTTGTGTAGTGTAGTCATCTGACCCAAGACTGAACATACGCCTCGTTCAGGCTCAGGATCAGGCTCAGGTACGGGTTCAGGCTCGTGAGCAATATGCAGATGGCACATGCTTGAAGCTTGAAAGATGAATGTCACATCTTCCAGAAGATTGTGGAAGGGTCAACTAATCGTATCTTGTCTCAAACATTCGAACATGCCCTCAAATGATGTCCGTCACATGGATTTGGTCATGTTCTTTGGGAAAGCACAAGCCCCCCTGGCCGTCCATCATCTTGGCAGGGTGCTAAATACGTAGTAGAGTACCTGACCTGGCTGAGGACTTCCCCAATCTTTGAAACTTTTCCCATCATCATTGCTCTTGACCTGGGCCCTCACACTGTCCCACCTTACTGCTCCGCCAGAGCTCGTCGGCTTTCTCTTGTCATCTTGTCATCTTGTCATCTTGTCATCATCCTGCTCCTCGGCTTTTGCTAGAGCCTCTGCGCTCTCCCCTCTCCACTTCAAACCTCAGTTGCATCGTTCCCACTGCCATTGCTGCCTCGTCCGAACGCCCGCGCAGACAGTGTCCGAACCGCAAACATGGCTCCTCGTTCTGAGCAGAGCCAGAAGCGAGCTGCCGTATGTCACACCCATTGCTCTTATCTCCTGCTCGCACAAGGGACTTTGGGTCCAGTCATGCGAAACCATACCGATACTAACTCGCTTAATTTCTCACCAGGACTCGTCTGCTGAAGGCCTTTCTGACTCGTCCAAGAGAGTCTGCCGCTCAGAGCGTGTTGGATCTCAACGTATAGAACACAACGACCCCAGGACAACTCCAATCGATCACGAGCAACAGCTTCCCTCGCCAGTCACACACCTCTCCGCCGACAACAGCAGCACGCACTTTAAGGAAGGCACTGCAACGCCGCCCGAGGGCCGCCCTAGTCAGGTTCTGCCAAGAGGCGACGATGCCGTCTACTCCCAGCTCCAGGCCTTCTCCTCGCCGCCTCAGGATACACAGGCCTTCTCCCAGGGCTTTTCACAAGCCCTAGACCACAGCGCTCCTTATTCGAAAGATGTCAAGGATGAGGTTAAAGAGGGTGTCTGGGGCTATCTCTTCCCCTTGAACACTGCATACGGCGGCAAGTGTGTGGTGCTTAGGAAGAGATCTGCTTGTCCTAAGCCGAATGAGGTGACCGAGGTTGTATCACAGAGGGGGGGCAAGAAGGCCCTGCAGGAGGAAGAGCTGCATTTTGAACAGAAGAGGGTCACAGATATCCCTTCCGAGGGCTATCTCATAGGCCGCCATCCCGAGTGCGGTGCGTCTGCCATGGCTCTGACCACGTATGATGGTCTTGACTGACTTTCGTCCCAGATATCGTTGTGGGTGACCCCAGTGTCTCAAACCGCCACTGCCTAGTCTTCACAGAGAACAAGTCCCAGGACACAGTCGCAATCGTGGAGGATCTATCAAGTAACGGCACATTCGTCAACGAAGCCATCATTGGCCGCAACCAACGCAGAGAGCTGAAAGAGGATGACGAAATTGCGGTGCTTGACAAGGCCCGCTTCATCTTCAAGTACCCCAAGTCACGACGGACCAGTCAATTCCTCCAGAAGTACACGTTGCTTGAGCAGCTGGGCAAGGGTCACTTCGCTGAGGTTTTCCTGTGCGTCGAAAAGGCCAGTGGGAAGAGATATGCTGCCAAGATCTTCACGTTGCATGGGATGGAGGAGCGCTCCAAGACCGAAGGGCTGCAACAGGAGATCGCTGTGTTGATGGGAGTCAGTCATCCCAACGTGCTATGTCTCAAAGACACGTTCGACGAGAAGGATGCCGTCTTCCTCGTTCTGGAGCTTGCGGCGAAGGGCGAGCTGTTCAACTTCATCGTCATGAAGCATAAGCTGTCTGAGGATGAGACACGGAAGCTGTTTACGCAACTATTTCAAGGCGTCAAATACTTGGTATATTTTGAAGAATTTCCCGTCGAGGTCGGTCGTTTCCTTGCTGACAACGTTGACAGCACGATCGCAATATCGTCCACCGCGACATCAAACCGGAGAACATTTTGATGGTAGACGATGACCTCCACGTGAAGCTCGCAGATTTTGGCCTTGCCAAGATCATCGGTGAAGAGTCGTTCACCACCACGCTCTGTGGTACCCCGAGCTATGTCGCACCCGAGATCTTGGCTGAGACAAAGCACCGCAAGTACACCAAGGCCGTTGATGTCTGGTCGCTTGGTGTGGTCATGTATATCTGCCTGTGTGGGTTTCCGCCATTCTCAGATGAGCTTTACTCGAAGGAATTCCCCTATACCCTCTCGCAACAGATCAGAGAGGGTAAGTTTGACTATCCCTCGCCATACTGGGACTCGGTTTGTGATCCGGCGTTAGACTTGATCGACTCCATGCTTGTAGTTGAACCCGAGAAGCGTTTCACAATCGATCAGTGTCTAGCGCACCCCTGGATGACCGCTTCAGCTCTTGGTGTGAACGACAGTACAGACGGCTTGGTAGGTGGGATCGCAGAGCTCGATGTGCACCGCCGCGGCGTCGTTCGCGAGCGCACACTGTTGGCCGACATCAACTCTATCGAAGTTACCAAAATCGACGGCACAAACGGCAAGACGCTGGTCGAGGTGCAGAAGAAGAACCCCCATACAGCTCCTGAAGTTCGACCGTTCGACGGTCGGAACCCAGAGGAGTTTGTGGCAATGGGCGGGCAAGGCGACCAAGCGCTCTTCAGCCACGATGCAACCAGTCATTACACCAAGGATGATATCACTGAGCCTGCCGGTCCTTCTACAACCACCAAGAACGGCAAGATGAAGTCCAAGCGAGCGCCACTCAACGGCAAGGAGAACAAGCATTAGTATTGCGAGATCCCTACGTCATTGACGACACGCTTCAGGAAGGCCTCCATTGGGGAGTCGTCATTCGAGTTTGACTTGGAGCTTTGATGTGCTGTCGGCGCAAATACCTCGATAGTCGAAGGCCACTTCCGGTGACCAGTGGGTGGTACGGACGCCGCGCCATGGCTTTGTACATCAATGGCATCCAATGATCAGGAAGCTTTGGCAATATTCTGATCAAGCTGGAATCACTGCTTGGGTAGGAAGGCTTACGATCATTTATAGGGGTTGAGGTGCTCTGATGCGTTTTCATCCATCATGTGTGCAAAGCACACAAACACGACACACATCACACACAGCATCTTTTGCTGTCGATGGTCAACTGACAAGTGGAATGGAATAGGCGTTAGGGGTCGAAGAGACCACATGAGTATCATGATGCCCACAGCCCGACGGACAGGTGCTGACGGCGTTACAGTTCGGGATGGTGCCTTGAATTACTCTAGGCACTTACACGCCCTCAACGCGGGTTCAACGTTGATGGCTCAATGAACAATACATGACTGACAAAAACAGCCTTTGGGCGATGCACACATGCCTTGATTTTGACCTTGCAGGTTGGTGCACCCGCCCACCGCAAATGCCGCATTGCGACATGTGCTCGAACCTCCTCTGTACGCCCCCCGAATGGAAGGTCCCCCGCGGTTGAGGTCCGGGGTGACCCATCGTGCTTGCAACATCATCGAGCCACTAAAGCCAGTCCAGTTCCTCGGGGTGGGCTGGATTTCGTCGGAGAGAGAGTGTGTGTGTGTGCCTGCCGGTCTGGGACAGGGGCCCTGGGCTGGCTGAGGAGGGCAATCTTCTGGAAGCCCGACGACCTCGGAGAGTTACTGGCGTTGGGCTGGCTCACGCAGAAGTCCGGGGAAGTAGTGCGCTGCACATGCGGAGTTGGAACTATAATGAATGTGCAGTTCCCACTCCCCCTCCCCTCCCCCCGCAAAAAAAAAAAAAAGAACAAGGGAGAGAGAGAGAGAGAGAGTGAGTTGCATGAACTCAGGTTGGCGCGTTGTGGGGGGCGACGAGCGCCAAGCGACGAAAAGTCTGTTGTTCATACTGTCTGTCTGTCTGTCTGTGTGTATGTATGTACGCACGTACGTACGTACGGCGGGGCATCCTTAGCTTTTTTCCTTTTTTCCTTTTTTTTTCCTTTTTTTTTTTTTTTTGTCGTCCACGTGGAAAGAGAAATGGGAGATGTTGAGAAGCCCCATACCGGTCGGTACAGGGCTGTGTAAACGAACAATGCTCCCGTCCTCAAGGGGCCGTCCAGCAGCTCGGATGATGCGAGACTCGAACGGAGCGGGCGGACATGATCTCGAGGCTGGGGGGAACGAAAGATACCGCAAGACTATGTATATATATATGTGTGTGTGTGTGTGTGTGTGTGTGCAGTACATACTCTGCACGCAGACACTCCGGCTTGAGCACCCAGCAATCAAATGCGGCCAAGGTGTTGGTTATTTGGGAAGGGCCGCCCTTCGGCGCACCATGTCGGGCGATGCTTGGGGAGAGGGCTGCTGCTGCTATAGAGAGACACACCAGTCGCTGGTAGGAGCAGCGACCAGCCAGTTGGGATGTGTGAGTTCACCAGAAAGTATAGCAAAAAGGCCGAAGTTGGATTGCTCATGAGCTTTCGAATACGGAGCATCTTTTGCTTCGATCATGCGCTTCCATGAATTAAGTATTAGACCTGTTCAAAAGCCCGGCCCCGTCGGACGACTTCTCCGGTCATTCGTCCCTGCGCCGCAACCCGGCGCTTCACGGCCTTGTTCCCTTCATGCCAACCATTATCATGATCCTACAACAGTGCCGCAATGGTGGTAGTAGTAGTAGTAGAAGTAGTAGTAGTCAGAAGAAGACCGACCTGTCTTGACTCGCCCGCCCATCCAATCAACATTTCCAAACCCCCATCCCTGATGCGGTTCGTTTCATTCCGCTGTGTATATGTAGCTTTGTTGAGTGTTGCATGTATAGTATATCTCGTGATGAAATACTGAACAGATAGATGGCGCGGCTGATGGCGATAGTAGAATAGCAATAGTGATGAACCTGAGTTGCGCGGCGGGGAATCGAGCAAGAAGAATCAAAGAGCCGTCCAAGACCGATGCATGAGGGACATCGACAAAGTCCAAGGTTGCTTTCCACCTCACGTTGACGCCGCGGCTAATGAGAGCGCAAAAGGGACGAGAAAAGCAGTATGCCAACACCAACCAAACCCATACAATACAACACTGGCACTTTTCCAAGACCCGGTCTAGCCGCCTCCTGCCGTAGGACAGTCCAGGAACTGCATTCTCCTCCTCATTGCAAGAACATGCTCGTGTGAGGCTGACAGACTCATGATGATGAGCTCATCCTGAATAACACATGCCTCGCATGCACCTCTTCCGTTATCTTCTCTTCCTCTTCTTCGCGTTTGCCACGGTTTATAGGCCAAAAGTACAGCGGTACAGAGCAGCCCTATCTCTCAGGAATAGGCGACTTGGCTAAGCGGCCGCCGGCGCTCGCACGCTTCAAAACTCGGCCCTCCCTGTCTCGTTCGGCCCTGTCTCTTGACGCCAACGGGCTGACGCCGCCGTGCAGGGACCCCGTCACCGTGTCGAGGTTATGCGACCCAGCCGTGGACGCTAGAGACGCCGCGTTCGACCTCCCGCGCTTTTGCTCAAGGAAAGCTTGTGCGCTGCGGCTGAGGGGGAAAGCAGGCATGCCCTGGGGCAGCTCGGCGCCATTTTGCAGAAGCATCTCAGCGATGGGGAACGCCACTGATTTCACGTCGCCTTGCGACGGCGGTGGGGTGGTGGATGAGGCACCAGGGGAGGCCGGGTCGGCGGCGGCCAGGGCGAGGAACACGGCATGTGTACCGCGAGACTTGTCAGCAACATTGGGGTTGGCGCCCAGCGCCAGAGCGTAGATGACCTGTTGGATCTCGTTCTTCTTGATAGCCGCAAGGAGGGTATCGTCTGGCGAGGGGTATCGAGAAAGAGTAGCGGAGATGGGCTCGACAAAGCGCTTGTCGACATACTTGGTGGTGATGAAGCGCAGCCGCTGCTCCCGGGTCGCTTGCGGCCCGGGCTTCACACCAGGCTCGAGCCGGCCCTCCCATACCATGTTTGCTACCCGGTTGCCCACCAGCATTAGAAGCTCGACAATATCGGGCGTGAAAGATGTGATGTCCAGGGTGAGCGATCGAACCTTGCTGATGTGTGTTCCTAGTGACCTGTGTATGCCACTGCACTCAATACAGAGAATAATCGCAAGGTTGATCGAGACCCACTCCACTTTCGACCCGGATCCACAGTCTGCACACCAGCAGTTTCCCTGGTCGTTCTCTCGCAGGGCCTGGAGGAGCTTGTCCGGGGTTTCGTCATACGAACTGCTGGGCGCGCGCGCTGTCATGGGACGCGCTCCCACCGTGGTTCGCCGGCCTGGCATGAGAGATGGCGGATGTGCCTGCGCGTGGCCGAGCGAAGGACTCTTGCCTGTTAAAATTGAACCGATATCTCTCCTGAATGACCCGCCACCGGTCTCGTTCGAGGGCGTCGAATCTTGGTGAGGTTTATTCCTGACACGACCTTCGACGGCGCTCTGCAGCGCATTATTGATAGCTGTGATCCAGTTGTTCATGTCGTCTTCGGACGTTGCTTGGTAGACGCGCTTGAAGTGGGGCGTTATGACTTCAAAGCAGAAACGTCGGTCCGCATTCCTAGCTTCCCTTACGGATGCCATCCGCAAGTCAATGGGATCCATGTGAAGATCGAGCTTTTGCTTCCAGTTGCTGTACTCCGAGAGCTTGCCTTGGTCCAAGACAATCCAGAACCTGCAACCAAGTCAGTAACGAGCTTGATTCATGATCAGGATGCAGACTTACTTATGCCAACCCTGCTTGTTCAAATTGCGAGGGTCAACGTGTCCACCTGGCCGGTTTAGAGCCCATAGAAGACCCTCTTTCCTCTGCGACTCCTTGTCGGCCAGGTCGGCGAGATTGGCATCACGCTCTTCGAGATCACGAATCCCCTTGAATTTTTGTGACGGGCTAGGCATCGAACCGGGCCCGAGGCTGCCTGGTGACTTGGATAAGTCGCCAGCAGTGCCAGTCGACGAATTGGAATTGCCAATCGCGATAGCTTTCAGTTGTGATCCGGTGCTGTCTGCCCGGCTCATATCGCTCTCCGCCGGTGTTCCGTTCCCATTGTTAGAGTTTGGTATGCCCGCAGCTGGCACGGATTCCGGCTCCACATAGTTCGTGTTGCTCTTCTCAAGAACCCTCCGCTTCTCTTCACGCTCTCTTTTCTGGAACTGATACTCCTTGTCCGCAATCTGTACCTCGCTGGACAATGCCTCCAGCTGGGGAAGCAGGTTCTCGATCTTGTGGCCCGCCTCCAGAAACAGCCTCGCCTGGGCATCTGCGTACTTAGTGAGGTGCGACAGCACTTCCTGTTCTTTCCGGCCCCCCGACAGGTCCTGCATGAATGACGAATAATCGAAACGCTTGAGCTCGAAATTTCGTCGCTTGGTCTGGTACTTGGTGTCGCTATGCTTGGCCTTGATTGAGTCCTGCCGCTGCCCAAGATACCGACTCACATACGCATAGAAGTCCTTGCTCTCATCCTCGAAGTCGCGTTTCTTGGCTTCGGCCTGCTTGATGTCCACAGTATATAGTTTGCCTAGGGGCTCGATCACAATCTTTTGCAGGTTCTGGGCGTTGCTCCTCTCGTAGCGCATGATCTCGCGCGCGATCTTGTCGAAATAATGCTCAATGGCTGGCTGAACCGCATTTGCATTGGTAGACGCCGTCTCTCGTAAGGCGTCGATAAAGCTCGCAAAAGCCTCGTTGGACTCGTTTTGTGCCAGATGGGCAGCTTCTGCCTTCTTGATCACGCGCTTCATCTGAGTCCGCATATTTCCAGTCTTCTGCTCGAGGGCCTTGATTGTCGCGCGGAACACAGGCCCGTCGTCCGTGGCTGAGACATCGTCACTTGGCCGCGGGCAGGACACATCGACGCGAACTGTCTCTTGGGACGTAACTGAGAGGGCTAGGCTGTCGGTGGCTAGGGGCGACAAGGTAGCTTTGAAGTCTGCTGAAGTGGCCGGGGGAGATACGGGCTCGTCCATATCGAAGTTGCTGATTCGCGATTCGACGGATTGGGAGGAACCGCCACGGCTTCTCGGGGGTACGGTCAAGAGGAAGGGAGGCGGCGAGGCCGGCCCGGCGGACGATGGCGAGGCAGTATTCTGGACCCAGAAGGAGAAGCTCGCAAGTGTTTGTAGCTCGTGAGCGCGCGAGTCGTACTGTACAAAACTGCAGGTATTCCTCCAGCCACCGGCGGAGTCTTCCACAGACCTCGGTGGCTTCCACTTCCATGACCAGTCGAAAGTGACGGTTGGGCTACCTCCGGTCGAAAAGTCACCGATCAGCTCGACATTGGGGTTCTTGTGGAGATTCGGGTCGGCGTGGAACTCCCTGGTGACAAGGGTCTCAACCTCGCGCAATGTAGGGGCATGGATGTATGTGAGGCCATTGATCTGGGTATCAACGGGAGGGCTGTTGGGACTAGCACCCAGGGGAGGCGCCTGGCGCATGTTGAATGTGAAGGTGAATATGAGCTCGTCATTGTTGTTCAGCTTGAGGATAAAGTTGGGAGCACCAGACATGGACTCGGGGTCCTAGAGATAGCAACAGGCAGTCAGTCTCTGTCAAGGCACTGTTGTGGGTGGCTGGACAGCTGGACTGGGTAGGGTGAACTCGGACAGACCTGTACAAACTCGACTGGAGGGCCATCGCCGTGTGGCCGCGAGGCTGCTACTCTTGTGGCAGGGAAGCCATTGGGGGAGACTTGGATCGAGGTGCGCCGGTCACTGTTGCTAATGACAAGCGATGCGATAGATACTACACAGAGAAGGGCATGAGGTCAGCGAGGGGGGTGGTGGTTGGATAGCTGGGAGGGGGAAGAGGTGCAAGCCCACATCGTGTCTGGTCCCTCAAGAAGACGGCAGCGCCCTCATCGGGCCTGCTGGAGACATTGCCCATGACAGGCAATGGCAGTCCAAGAGCCACTCCCAGAGCTGGACTACAGCCAGCTGGAGGGCGTGCTGTGAGGAGAACTGTGGAAGTAGTTGCGGTGGTGGAATAAAGCAGTAGAAAGACTAGTTGTAGTCATGTACGGCAGTGTGAAGACGGAGTTGGAAGTAAAGTGATGCAGCAGGTAAACCGTGGTCTGTGATACTGGAATGGGGTCAGGCGGGGAGTGCTAAGAGTGCTGAGAGTGCTGTGTAATTTGTTTGGAGTCTGGTGATGATAAGGGGTCAAGGTAGCAGAGTATGTGCAAGTGCGGGTGCGATAGCGATACAGGATGTACTACTATGTGTGTGCAGCTGCCGATGCAAGGTGCAAGGCGCAAGGTGCAAGGGCCGAGATGTAGTGGGCACTGGCCAGTTCTAGTGACCCCGCAGTACATAGTTGCTCTGTATAGTAGGAGATCCCAGCTGTCACGACTGCCACTGACGCTATTTGCACTGACCGACCACCGACCGACCACCGGCCAAATTCAAACCTGTCATCTCCTAAGGTTCTCTCCAACACTCAGCTTTGGTAATTGGCTCGTGACACACCGTGACTCGAGGAGGAGCATGAGCACATGGTGAATTACACCCGGCGCACGGCACTCTGACCAGAAGCCATCTTGTCAGCGGCCTCCAGGACGTGGCAACGAAGGACGAGCCCTTCAACTCAAATGACAGGTGCGGGTGCGCACAAGGACAGATCGAGAGACGATCAAGCAACCGACCTGTTGGATGGCATGTGAGACTCCTCCGGTAACACACGCTCCCTCCTGCGTCGCCCTTGTGCAACTCCTTGCTATTCGGAGCCATCTCCTTTCTTCCTTTTCTCCCGTTTCTCCCTTCGCAGCTTTGTGCTTGTGTCTGCGTTGGCCCTCTGCCAAGCTCATCTAGCCATCACGCTCTGCCCGCCGTCAGTGGTGACCCGCCCGCGCACCTTGACTTTCAAAACCCCGTGGTTGAGTTTCCTGATGCGACAAGTCTCGTCCACCTCCAGCACCGCACTCGGAGCGAAAAGCAAGGCCTCGCCCACTCGCAGCTGCACGATCTGCGAGAACACAGCCATGGCCGTGTCCTGTATCGTGCCCTCTACATGTAGCACCTCTAAGCCACGAGAAAGGCGTGCCACCTCCCCGTCACCACCGCTTTCCATCTTCTCCCGCAGCCGCGGCACTGCCGACACGCCTGCTAGGTGCCTCTGCAGCGCCTGGAGCCAGTCCGGCGACGTGAAACGGTGTACGATCGTGACGGAGCACAGATCGAGTAGCTTGGGCGAGATGGTGGGCTCCTGCGTCGATATCACCACGCGAGTGCCAAGGTGGCGCTGCAGGCGGATCGTCGCAAGCAGCTGGTCCGTCAAGGTGCCCGCCTCGGCAGAGTCGTTCATATATTTATGCGCCTCGTCAAGGGCGATGATCCGGCCGACGCTGGTCTCCTGCTCCAGAAATAGACTGAGGCAGATGTTGAAGAGCGAGCAGGCTGTGTCGGCTGTGACACAGGGGCAAGAGAGATCCACGATGGTGAGCTGGCCTGGCTGAGGCGCCCAGCTGTTGCCTGTGCGCCCCAGCGAAGTATCTGTAGACTTGCCGTGGCCATAGGAGCTCTGGACCTGCTCCTTCACCATGAAGCTCTGCAGAGTATCCAGGCGCTGGACAAGCGGTCCACGCTGAGCTACAGTGAGTGGTTCGATATCTATCATGTGCTTGAAGGTGGCATACTGGAATGAGGACCTGGTACTCTGCTGCTGAAGACGGAGGTCTCGCAGGATGCGGCTGACGACGTGCAGGTAGAGCGGCATGTTGCCACCCTCCTTGACGGCCATGAGGTCCACTTTCAAATTCATCAGCCAGCGTTTCTGAGGGTCAGGAGTAGGAACATGTCACCTACTCATCCGCTTCGTGTTAAGGTCAGTCTGATTTATTCTCAATTCCTCAACCTTGACCTTCGGGAAGCGCGCATAAGACGCCCTTATTGTCGCCACGTTCGTCGGCGCACACAGCACCCTCACGCTGGCATCCGGGTGCGTCGACAGGAACGCCGCCTCGCAGGGGCTGCCCCCCGCGTCCGAGATGAACGTGTCGTAGTGGAACACGATGCCGGTCAGCGGGCGCGGCAGCTCGTTCGCATCGGACGGCATCAGGCAGTTCTCGAGCAGACACGACAGCGTGTGGCTCTTGCCCGAGCCCTGGCTTCCGCAGATGAAGACGCTCGAGGGCGCGGCTACATTGTAGTACAGGAGCCTCTCGCCGTCCGCGAGGTGCTTGTCGGCCTTCATGGCAAGGACGCCATACTGGGAGAAGACAGGGTCGGACGAGCGAGTGGGGAGGTTACTACTGGCCTGCTGGAGAACCGACTCGGTGAGTATCGGTGTTGTGCACAGCTCACTGAGATCGTCGTGAGAGGAGTGCTGAGGGAAGAGAGCCAGTCGCCTCCGGAGGAGGGTGCTGTCAGGAGGCGACATGTATGCCGTGCTGTTGGATGCCGCTGAGGTGGATGAAGGAGATGACTGCATCATCTCTGGAATCCATGTGAGTTGAGGGGGGCATCTCACTTGCGTATGGATGGAACTGGGGGAGATACCAGCTTTATGCTCCTGAAGGAGGACTGCGTCAAGGGGACCTTATCCCAAGGTTATGTCGTGCCTAAAGAGGAATTCTTTCGAGGCCCACCAAATCCGAATCACCTCTTGTAAGATCGCAGATTTGAAACCCGTGTATCAAAGACTTCCTTTATCAAGCTCCCCTACAACTTGGCCAGCTTCTTGGGAGCCATTTGTTTGCTGTCTTAGCAATGGCAAATTTTACTCAGTAGCCTGCCAGCTCTTGAACAGTGAGCTCAACCATCGCCTCAGTCTGTCATAAACAGCCAGGGTGTTGGTAGGCCTTAGACGTTGCAACGTTGTCGATTCGATTGGTCGAAGTAACAGTAGTATTGCGTGGTCAGATGGTGCATGTATTGTTTTAGGTTTGGCAGACCGCTAGCCGGTTTGCACTGTAATTTGTATGGTCAATTTTGTATGGTCAATTGCTTGGCCCGTGCCCTAGAGTGAAGTGTAGCGTATTACACTTAACTTACACCTAATGCGGTAAGTCCGTACAAAGCAATACACTTGTAGTACGGTTAACTTTATTGTAAGTAAAGTTGTCTTATTACACTGTATATAATATTATTCCAACACTGGCGACTTTTTAGTTTATACGTGTACGCTAGTGTGGCTGACCAATCTTTTCTAGTTACTACAGAATTGCCTCCTCGTTAACTAGCTAGACCCCTGTTAATTCCAGTTAACTTTCATACTAAATTGCATCCAATTACATACAAATTAACCCTATTCGGCCTTAATTGTTCCGCCGCTCCGAGGTTCGAGTTTATTACCTCCTACAAAAATTTCTTTCGCCACAAACCTTTACAGGTCTCCACTTCAACTATATGATTCAAATAAGTCATTATTAATCCCCTGACAATCTTTTAGTTTGCCGACACATCCCTGCTCGCCGTTACTCAATCCGAGCTGTCTGAGTGGTTTATCAACGTAGCCTTCGATTCGTATAGTTAGCTTATTGTTGTTTACAAATCTTTCCAAGACTTTATTTGGTAATACTTTTGTTATGGCGTCGGTGGAGTTGTCTTTACCATCGATTTATCGGAATTCCTTAATCTCCTTCCTTTCGTAGGCTTTATAAAGAGTTATTACGTCAATTATTAGGTGCTTTTTACTGGTAATTTTAAGTTTTAAAAAGTATTCGAAAAGGCTTTTTTAGTCGATACAAATTACTACCGAAATAGGAGGAATTTGTATCTGCCTGGTAATAAGGTTAAGGGTCTTTTATAATATTGTACCTACGTTGAAACCCGCTATTATATTATAAACCTCCGATATTAATATGCTTCATGTAATCATTTTATACTTGACACGAAATTAGTGGATTAGGTTACTGATAATGCTAAACTGATCTTCCCACCTATTTTCGTTAACGAGAGTTTTTAAAAAGCCTATTTATAAAAATTTGTCGGTGTTATTTGTAAAAGACTCGTCCGTAAAAATTATTAACTTAGCCTTTAAAAGGTCGATTAGCACCATATTAATTTCGCGGTCTAGATTTCGTATTTACTACTCCAACCTTTTAGTTAATCGATTAAAGTCTTTATCCGTTAGTATTTATACTTATATCGTGATAAATAAACCGTTAAAAGTTTTCGGTTAGTACAAAGTGGTAATATAGCTTTTCTGTACATATTGTTTTAAATACCATTAAGCTCTAACCTTATTAGTTTTGTCGATTATAGTAAAAACAGCGCCTTGTTCCTTTTAGCGAAAACTGAGGCCGGTATTAATATTAAATATACGAATTAACGATTTATTAAAATTAAGTTAGTTGTTTTCCATTAACGTCGTCACTGGTTTCCAATTTTAGAACTTAAAGTCCTTAATTTCTTACTATTTCAGTATCATAAAATTAGTCTTCCCAACGAAAAGGGTATCGTTAATTTCTATATTTACCATATCGATGTTATTTTTTATATTACTAATAAATACGGATTATATATTAATGACTTTATTGTTAAATGGGTTTTAAAGTGTAATTAATAAGTTAAAAACCAGTAAATACCTATTTCAACTAACTTATATAGTAGTTTAATATATTATATTACCGTTTTTAAATAGTAAATAACACGTAATTCTTACGGTAGTTTTAGCAATATAATCCTTAACAAATTCGTTATTAATTATGTATGGGCTTACGTAATATTACGGCTATTAAATATAGCCTTACTTTTAATCTGGGTTAATAAACTTGCTATTAAGATAATTACTAAACGTTAGCTACTTTTTTGAATTGTTAGCGATTACGTAAGGATTTAGTTTTTACTTTTATTACCTTATCTTTAAACAATTAATCGTAACTTTTCGTACGGCCTCCCCATAGTCTTACCTTGAACCTCGTAAATAATCCTTAATTTAAAAATCGTAATATTCGGGTCTTAAAGGTTAAAGTCGGTTTTCGGTACAAATTGTATAACTTTTCAAATTAGTAAATCATCGATTTTAACCTTATCGTTTTTTAAAGGATTTACTGGAAATTTTAATGATCCTTTATACCCTAAATTTTACTACTAAGTTTTCGTTATCCTTTTTTTCTACTTACCCAAGTAGTATTGTAAATACGATCCGGTATATATTCCTCCTCTTTAACGTTATCTTTTTTCTTTGTGGGTTGCCCGCGCCAGCGGCGTTTCATCAGCTTATTAATAATGAGTAAAGGAGATTCGTATTAGCTAGGTCGTTTTACTTAGGAGGCTTAAGGGTCTTTATTTTTAATACCCCTAATATAAGGCTTAACCTAAGTAATTCGAAAAGATATAAAGCCATTAATAATTTTAACAATTACTTTAGAATTTATAATACTTGATATCTTATATAATCCTTCTCATTTACCCAGCTCTCAGTATGTAAAGACTTTACTTTACGACGGCAAAGTAAGTACATCGATCGTAAAAAACCGTTCCTAGTGTTAAAAGCGTTATTAATCTGGTCTCGTACTAATTCCTTTCGCAGTTTCCTTACGACTTTACTATATACCATAATACGTTTCTAAATACTTAACGAAAGCGAAGATTTACTCGTTAGATGTAGGTACGTTTTAAAAACTAGAAGTGTTGGAACTAAGCCGTCAAGGCCCACGGTGTTATTAAGGTATTTTACTACCATTTATAAACGTGCCTCCGAATCTGTAAAGTTTCTAATTTCTAACGTAAAGATATTATACGCTTGGCTAAGTAGGGCGTATACTCTTTTAACCTTTCCAATGTTTTAGTAGACTTTTACAGGTACTTATTTACATTGAATACCTATTATTTTGGTATTCTTTTAAAACTTTGCCGCCATAAAGTTAGTTCCAATATCGTAAACGACGATGTTAGGTAGATCCAGGTACATGTCAATTTACAATATCCTTAACGTTTCCCACGTATCCTTTAACAAAAGGAACTTTAAAAACTTAACTCCATAAAAAAGAGGTTACGGAGTCAATGACGTAAAAAACAAGCTTATTATTTAAGTAAAATATATTAATGAAAATCTTATAATTAAAGTTTTTATCGTCTTTTATTGTAAACTTGATATTCCGAAGGGCTTAGGCATACGTTTAATAGTGATGATATAGCCTTTTAATAACTTCAAGGTTAAAGTATTACATATCTTTATACCCTATGGACTCAATACTTTATATAGCCTATTAACAATTGAATAATTAAAATGCTGGTATAACTAATATATCTCCGACTCCATTAGGTTTAGTACCACTACTTTCGGACTTTAAAGATAAAACTATAGGTAACCCCATTTAAGGGCTAGTAAAAACCTCCGGCTATTTTTAACTAGCTCGTCTACGTTAATGTTAACGTTAACGTTAACGCCGAAAGTCTTCATATTCTTTAAATAAAGTAGCAAAGGTATAGAAGACTTAATTATATAAAACGTAATTGTTTTTATAATAGTTTAAACTACCGTTATCCTTAGTAACGATAGTAATTCGCCTGGGTTAAAGCTAATTTTAACCTTACCAATATTATCACGATTAATTTTAATAGCTATAATATTTTTACTTCGCAGTACCATATACCACGAATAGCCTCCTATTAAATACCTTGCCTCTCCAGTATTTGATATAATACATTAAAACGTGTAATTCTCGTAACGATAGTGAAGGTTAAATGTATATAAGGGGGCAAAGGCATAGTTAAGGCAAAGGTAAAGATCTTTACCACCCAAACAATATAAAAAGATATAGTCGGCTAATTACTAGGCCGCCGTACTAAAAGAAGTATTTTTATATTACTTAATCTGCTTAAGAACATTAACGACATTATTTAGCTTATCGAATTTAGCGTCCGCAACTTAATACAAGTTATCTTATTCAGAAACAATGAGGTACTAAACGTAGTACGTTACTTCTCTGTTATTATTCTCGGTGGGGGGGTACCAAATTAACCAATAGCTAGTCTTACCATCAATCCAATATCTCTTACTGCTATTAAGATAATATTACTTGCAGTTGACAGGTCCACCTAAATTTTGTTAGCGCTAGCATAGATACTACTTTTAGTTTGGACCCGAGATTAATAGGCCTGATCTTAGGCGTTATAGGCGCTCGTACTTACAGTCGACGTAATTAACCATCGCAAGGTTTTCCTTATTCACGTTAAGGAAGTTACCGGCTTAAGAATATATATTGAGCGAGTTTGGTATACTTACCATTATGGTAGTGAGCGAAAAACGAAACTAGTTAAAAAAGTTTTCGTATGTAATATTTAGGCGTTATAAAGCGTATTCGAACTCGCTAACACCCGTGACTGTTACTTGTACCTATTCGCGAAGTATAGCTTCGCCAGCATAGGCTTTACCCATTACCTTCTGGAATATTATCAACTTATTAAGTATTTAATCAAGAACATTTATTAGTAATTCCTCCTTTTTCTTTTTTATCATTATTATAGTCCACATTATAATAACTCAGTATATATAATATTACGCGAGGTGAAAATTTTATTCGAAATAACCCTTTATATTATCATAAATCTCGCCAAACGTAATAATGTTCGTTGGGAAAGTTAAATAGTAGTTTTTGGCGTAACTTGTAGGAATTCTTAGAAATAGTAAGTGAAAACCAAAGGGTAGGACCTCCATTTACTTACATATATTAAGGAAGAGTATTATTTTAGTGTTAAATAGATTGTAAAGCTTCTCGTTATATTTCTTTATATTATTCCAAATCTTGATAAAGTCCGTTATAAGTTTGTAGTTAATGTTAACTATCTTAATAGGCCTTAAAGAAAGGTCGCGATAGTTATTACAGACTTAAATAGTATTTTATCGTGATTAAATCCTTAGTACCTGCAAAACACGGTATTAGAGGTAATTTACAATCACTTAGCTTAAAGGGTAAAGTCCTATAGTAAAATCTATAATAGGATCGTATATATAGAAAAATCTAAAGGGGGAAGATTTTTAAGGGTCTTAGAAGACTTGGAGACCGAATTATTAATAGCTAATAGTGCTAGTAATAAGCGATAGTACTTGGGGGTTTTGGAAAGCTTAACGATTTTTCTTAATCAATTAGTAAAAAACGCTAACGTCAATACCTCTGGCTGTATTAGCGGCCATTACTTCACGTTCCCTACTACCTTTAAGGGCGTATTCCTCACTATTAATTAGTGGTACTAAACCGTTAAGCAGGTTAACAGGTTCCTTATCGCTAGCATATAAATATACTTAACTTAGTTAGTAATAGGTTAGAGGTCTTTTAGATCGCATGTAAAGGCATTGAAATTTCATAATACCTTTTCCTTTAGGCCTTAGATCTTAGGGGTATTTTTCAAGTTGAGCTAAGTTAAATAAGGTTTTTGCTAACCTTATAGATCTTTTCTCTAGTTTGTAAATCCCTCAGCATTGAAGTTTTTCTTTAGCTTGGACTTAATTATTTTTTAATATATATATATATATATTAATAGTTTAGTTATCGAAAAGTTTATAATATTTACGGAAGGTATAGCTGCCGCGGTGACGTTTTTTGCCGCTATCTTAGTTAATGATATAGTGGCCAAAAAAGTTGGTAAGATGTCTTTCGGTTGAGTTTTTGTTAACATTTTCCCTTTAGAGTTTACTATTATAGTATTTGGCGAAGATAGGCCCAAGTACTTCAAGTGTTTTTTTCCTTTTGAGGTCGATAATAGCTTTAAATTAAGCGTTAGCGGTAGATATCTTAAGCGTTTGGCTTGTGTAAGACGTTGGTAGAGCGTGTAGAGCGAGGTAATTGGTGATTTTTGGCGTAGGGAGTTAGTGTTTTGGCGTAGAGTCGTGTGGAAACTTGGCGACTTAGTGACTTAGCGTAAGGTTGCACAACGTAGCTTTTTCAGCGTAACTTGGTGTTTCGTTTAAAGTAGCGAACTTGACGATTAAAGTGGAATAAAGAGTAAAAAAAGTAAAATAAAGGTAAAGGTTTAATGTAAAGGGTAAGGTCGAAGGTCGTTTTTTGTTGATAGAGGGCGGAGGTTGTAAGTTATTTGGCGTAAGGACTTGGTCGTTTTTCTTGCAGTAGTAACACCCGTAATAGTATTAACTTAGTCGTTTAACAACTTACCAAACTTTGACACTTCTGACAATTAATCTTAACGTCTTTAAGAAGGATCAATAAAGATTTCTTGGTGTTTTTCAAGTATCGATACCGTTGTTTACTTTTATATTGCAGTTGTGAATTGGCGTAATCCAAAAGTCTTCTCTGTTTTCCTACCATTGTAGACTGGCGTAGTACTAATAAAAGCCCTTCGTAATAATCTTTCCTTTACTTTAGCCGCTATTATTAACGTAAAGCGTAACCAGAAAGTAACTTCTTCTTTTACTTAGCTTATCTGTACTTAATCTAATAAGTAGGTAGTCACTAATCAGTGTTGGTAAGCCTTAGACGTTGTGACGTTGTCGATTCGATTGGTCGAAGTAATAGTAGTATTACGTGGTCAGATAGTGTATATATTGTTCTAGGTTTAGCAGACCGCTAGCCGGTCTGCACAGTAATTTGTATGGCCATTTGCTTGGCCCGTACCCTAGAGTAAAGTGCAGCATACTGCACTCGACTTACACACAATGCGGTAAGTCCGCACAAAGCAATACACTTGCAGTATGGTCAACCTTACTGTAAGTAAAGTTGTCCTACTGCACTGCATGTAATATTATTCCAACAAAAGGAATAGAGGTTCATTAGGAGGAGGTTCCCATCAGATAAAAAGTACTATATGTACTCTATTACTTCCACTATAACTAAACAACCGCCATAGTTATAATATAATTGAAACAACGTTTTATTTGGAATAGCGTTCAAGTGCAGTGCAGTCAGAGTTGATTATACTGACCGCAAGTCAATTGCAGTAGAGTTCTCAGTTCAATGTGAAGCAAGGGCCAAGAAATTATCTATACAAAGTAGTGTGCAAACCAGCTAGTAGTCTGCCAAACTTAGAAGTAACTATCTACCATTGTACCACACAATACTACAGTTACTTTGACCGATTCGAATCGACAAAATTGTAATGTATAAAGGACTATCAACAGTTTTGATCCTTTGAAACAATTGATTCGTATAATAGGCCTGTTTTTAAATTTTAATCTAATTACGAGTGTTATAGATGAGTTGAATTTCGGTTTTTAAAGCCTTGAACTCTAAACCACAAGTTGTAAGCTTTCTAGCAGTAATATAATTATGAACTGTACTGTTAGTAGGGCTTTAGACATTGCAACGTTGTCGATTCGATTGGTCGAAGTAACAGTAGTATTGCGTGGTTAAGTGGTGGATGTATTGTTCTAGGTTTGGCAGACCGCTAGCCGGTTTACACTGTAATTTGTATGGCTAATTTCTTAGCCCATGCCCTGGTATGAAGTGTGGTTTATTATAATCGACTTGAACCCAATGAAATAAACCTATACAAAACAATATACTTAACTTACAGTTAGTATATTTAACTTTACTATAATTAAAGTTGACCTATTACATTGTATATAATACTATTCCAACACTGACGGCTTTTTAGTTTGTATGCGCACGTTAGTATGGTTAACTAATTCTTTCCGGTAAGCGTTAAACTGCGACTTCGTCAACTGGTTAGATCACTGTTAATTTCAATTGATCTCCGTATACAGTTCCACCTAATTACGTACAAATTGACCTCAATTACCGGTAATCTCCTTACGGCTATAAGGTCCACCTTTATCGACTCCTATAAAAAATTCTTTCGTTATAACCTTTTACAAACATTTACTTTAGCTGTGCTAATTAAATATGTAGCTATCTTCAGTACTCTGGTAGTCTTTCAGTTCATTAATAAATCACTAGCCATCGTTACGTAATTAAAGCTTACCGGGCAACATATTAACGTAGCTCTCGATACATTTAATTAGCCTATTACTATCCACAAACATTTTTAGGACCTCATTTGGCGATATCTACGTTATAACGTTAATGGAATTATCTTGACCGTTAATTTATTGTAACTTTTTAATTTTCTTCCTTTCGTAGACCTTACAGAATACTATTACATCGATCATTAGGTATTTTTCGCTGGTGGTTCCGAGCTTCGAAGGGCATTCGAAAAGGCTTTTCGAGTTGGTACAAATTACCACCTGAATAGGGGGAATCTCTTACTACCTGATAATAAAGTTAAAGGTTTTCTATAATACTATACCTATATCGAAGCCTGTTATTATACCGTAGACCTCCGAAGCCAACACATTTCGTATGATTCTTTTACACTAAATAAAGGTTTAGTAAATTAGGGTCTTGATAATTTTAAATTGTGTTTCGCCCTTATTTTAGTTAACGAGGGTTATTAGGAAATCGATTTATAAAGATAGATCGGTGTTATTTACCAAAGACTTATTCGTAAAAATTATTAACTTGGCCTTCGACAAGTCGATCAAGATTATATCAATCCCGCGGTATAAATTTCGTATTTATTATTCGAGTCTTTTATTGAACCGGTTAAAGTATTTATCTTCTAACCCTTATACTTATACTGCGATAGATAAATAGTACAATACCTCAGGTTAGCATAAAGTAGTAATATAACTATTATAGGTACGTTATTTAAGGTATTATTGGATCTTAATTATGTTAGTTTTATTGATTATAGCTAAATTAGTGACTTGGCTCTTTTAGCTAAAATTAAGGCCTGTATTAATATTAAGTATGCGGATTGACGATCTGTTAAAGTTAAGTTCATTACAAATTGCCAATGTCGTTACTAGCTTATAATTTTGAAACTTGGAGTCTTTAATCATTTGTTAAATTAATACCATAAAGCCAGCTATTACGACGAAAAAGTGTATCGTTAGTTCATATATCTATTAATCTAATTTTTTTCTCTTACTTTATTGATAAGTACAGGTCGTATATTAAAAACTTTATACCTAGCCGTAACTTAAAATACGACTGTGAGGTTAAAAACCAATAAAAGCTTACTTTTACGAATCTGTTTAGTAGTTTAATATATTGTATTACCATCCATAAAGTGTAAATAATACGTAATTCCTATAACAACTCTAATAATACGATTTGTTATAAATCCTTTATTATTTGCATATAGGCTTACATTATATTATAGCTATTAAGCTTAAACTTGCCTTTAATTGTACTTAACAAACTTGTTATTAAAACGATCACTAAGCTTTAATTAATTTTTCATGTTGTTGTCGACTACGTAAGGATATAAATTTTACTTTTATCACCGTATTCTTAAACGATTAGGCGGAACTTTTTATAGAGACGCCCCGTGGTTTTACCTTTTACCTCGTAGATAATCCTTGACTTAAAGATTGTAACGTTCGAGTTTTAAAAGTTAAAATTGGGTTTTAATACAAATTATACAACTCCTAGAGTTAATAAGCTGTTAATCTCAATTTTATCGCTTTCTTTAAAAGGTTTGACGAAGGTTTTAATAATCCCTGATATTGTGAACTTTAGTATTAATTTTTCGTTCTCATTTTCTTTCCTATTTACCCACGTAATATTTTTAATACGGCCTGGTATATATTCGTCCTCTTTGACGTTCCTTTTCTTCATGGGTCATTCGCACTAGCAGCCTTTCATCGACTTATCAATAACAAGTAAAAGAGGTTTATATTAGTTCTCTCGTTGAACTTAAGGGTTTTTATCGTTAATAACCTTAATATAAGGCTTCACCTAGGTAATTCGAAAATATATTTCACTATTAATAGTTTTAATACCTAATTTAAAGTTTACAATACTTAAGATCTTATACGAGCCCTCTCATTTACCAGGCTCCTGCCATACAAAGATTTTACTTTGCAACGGTAAAGTAAGTACATTGATTATTATAGGGCCGTTCCTAGTATTAAAGGCGTTATTGACCTAACGGCGTGCCGATTACCTTTGCAATTCCTTTAAAGTTTTGTTGTAAGCTGTAGTACGCTTTTAAGTACTTATTAATAGCGGAGATTTACTCGTCAGGTGTAGGTATACTTCAAATACCAGTAGCGTTGACACTAGGCCGTCCAAGCCCACAATATTGTTTAGGTCCTTTACCGCCATCTAAAGGTGTACCTCCGGATTTGTAAAGCCTTTAATTATCAATGTAAGGATATTATATACCCGGCGAAGTAAATAATATACCTTTTTAACCTTTCTAATACTTTGGTAAACCTTTACAGATACCTATTTACACTTAACACTTATTATCTTAGCAATTTCCTCAAACTACGCCGCTATAAAGTTGATACTGATGTCGTAAACGACGATATTAAGTGGGCTCAAATACTTTTTAATCTATAATATCCTTAGTATCTCCTACGTATCCTTTGACGAAAGGGACTTCAAAAACTTTGCTCTATAAAAACAAGTTGCAGAGTTAACAAAGTGAAAAAAAGGTTTGTTATTCAAGTACAACACATCGATAAGGACCTTATAATTTAAGTTCTTATCGTCTTTTAATGTAAATTTAAATCTTCGAAAGGCTTAGTTATACGTTTAATAATAATAATAAAGCCTTGTAATAGGTTGTATAGTAAAGTATTCCATATCTTTATCCTTATGTATTTTAAAATTTTATATAGCTTATTAATAGCTAGGTAGTTAAAAAGCCGGCATAATTAGTATATCTCCGGCTTTATGAATTTTAACATCACTATTTTAGTCCTTCAAAAATAAAACTATAAGTGTTTTCACTTAAAAGTGAAGAGAAACCATTGACTATTTTTAACTAGCTTGTTTATATTAACGTCGACGTTAACGCTAAGGGTCTTTATATACTTTAACCAAAGGAAAAAGGTAGTAAAGAACTTAAGGATGTAAAATGTAATCATTCTTATAACAGTTTAAATCATCGTTATCCCTAGTAAGGATAGTTTTTCGCCTAGTTTAAATCCAACTTTAGCTTTACCAGCATCGTAATGATTAATTTTAATAGCTGTAATACTTTCCCTTCCTATTGTTATATATTACGAATAGTATTCTATTGAATCCTTTGCTACCCTTATATTTAACATAATACCTTAAAACGTACAATCCGTGTAATAATCACGAAGGTTAAATGTATATAAAAGATTAAAAGCTTAATGAAGGTAAAGGTAAAGATCTTTACTACTTAGACAGTATAGGAAGGCGTAGTCGACTAGTTATTGAGCCGCATTAGGATTGGTATTTCTATTCTATTTAATCTATTTGGGGATATTGTCGCCGTTAAGTAGCTCGTCACCTTCGAAGTTTGCTATTTGGCTCAAGTAATCCTATGTAGGGGTAGTAAGGTATTGAATGTAGTACACTATATTTTTATTGTTTTACCGGGTAAAGGGGTATCAAGTTAACTTATAGACGGATGTACTATTAATATAACATTGTTTACCACTATTACGACGATAGTACTTGCAGTTAATAGGTTCGCTTAAATCATGACCCTGTTAGCGCCAGCATGGTTACTGCCTCCAGTTGGTAGTCGACAAATTAAATCTTAGATATTAAAGGCGTTTATAACCGTACTTATAATCGATGTAATTAACCACTATAAGGTTTTCTTTATCTACGTTGAGAAATTTGCCGACTTAAGAGTATATACCAACTGAGTTTGGTGTATGTATTATTATAGTGGTAAGCGAGAAATGTAACTAGTTAAAAAATTCTTTACAGATAGTATTTAGGAATTATAAGGCGTATTAAAACTTGTTAACACCTATACCAATTACCTGTACCTATTTGCAAAGTGTAGCTTCGTTAGTCTAGACTTTCTCTGTCTTTTTTTAAATATAATATTAATTTATTAATTATTTAGTTAAGGATATTGATTGGTATCTTCTCCTTTTTATTTTTAATTCTTATCGTCTTGCACATCGTAGTGGATTAATTTGTATAATTTTATGTTAGTTAGACTTCGTATTCGAAGTAGCCTTTTATACTGTTATTAATCTCGCAAAACGTGGTTATTTGGTTTAGAAAGATTAAGTAATAGTTCTTAATGTACCTTTTAAGGATTTCGGGGAATAATGAGTAAAAACTAAAAGAAAAAACCTCTATTTACTTACATATGTTTAAAAAATGCATTATCTTTGTGTTGAAGAAGTTGTAATACTTTCCGTTATACTTTCGGTATCGTTTAAAATTTTGGCGAAGGCCATGAAAAGCTTGTAATTAATATTTACCATTTTAACAGTTTTTTTTAGCCAGGTCGAGATGATTATCCTAATTTTCATAAGTAATGTTTCTCAATAATTTAAGTTTTTAAGCTTCCGAAACACGATATTAAGGTTAATTGCCAATCGTTTAGCACAAGAGCTACGTCTTATAGTAGGGCTTTTAATAAGCTTTCGTATACAAACAAACCTACCATAAAAGAGTTTTTAAGGGGCTTGGAAGTTTTAATTAAAGTGTTAAGGGGTAAAACAAATATGAAGGTTTTGAGAGGCTTAACGATCTTACTTAATTAATTGGTATAAAGCACCGACATCAATTCCTTTAGTCGTGTAGGCAGCCGTTGCTTTACGTACTTTACCACCGCTAAAAGTATACTCCATGTCTCCGCGTAAATATGTTAGGTTTCCAAACAGGTTAACAAGTTTTGTATTATCAGCGCATAAAAAAGCTTAACTTAGCTAAAAGTAAAGGGAAGGTCCCCTAAATCGCATATAAGTACGTTAAGGTTTTTTTAGCACCCTTTATCTTAGGGCGTAGGTTTTGAAGATATTTCTTAAGTTAATTTAAGTTGGAAAAGGCTTTTTCCAACTTGGTAAAGCTTTTTTTCAAATACTTAAATCTCTCGTATTTTAAGTTCTTCCTTTATTTTTACCTTAATATCTTTTTGGGTTTTTTTCCAAATATCAATTATCCAGTCGTCGAAAATATTACAATGCTTGTAAAAAGTATTGTTATTGCGGTAAAGGTTTTCTATTTTATCGTATTCGACTATATAAAAACCAGTTAAGTTAATTATGTGCCTTTCCTTTGATTTTTCGCTTATGTCATACCCTTAAATCTTTTTATCGAAATACTTGGTAAAATTAGTTCCGAAAGCTTTAATCAATTTTTTGGCAAGGTCGGTAATGGCTTCGAAGTGGGTGCTGGCGGTAAATATTTTAAGGTTTTAGCCTATATAGCGCTTGGTGATCGTGTAGAGCGATAGGCTTGGTATTTTAGCGTAAAATTGTATAGAAACTTCACGATTTCAGCGTAAATTCACGCAACGTAACTTTTTTAATATATCTTAGTGTTCTTCACTTAATATAGAGATCTTAACGATTGAGTTAACGTAGGAGGATTGAAAAGAATAAATTAAGGGTAAAGGTTTGGTATAGAAGGTAAGGTCGAAATTCTTTTGTTGTTATAAATAAAAATCAAAGGTTATTTGTTTTTTGGCTGTGGAATTCAGCCGTTTTTACTACAGTAGTAGCACCCGTAATAGTATTGACTTGGCTGTTTACTAACTTGCCAAACGTTAAAACTTCTGACAGTTAAGCTTAACGTTTTTATTTAAGAAAAGTCCGTTAAGATTTTTTAGTGTTTTTAAGTCGTGATAACTTCGCTTACTTCTAGATTTCTGTTGTGAATTGGCGCAACCTAAAAAGTTCTTTTTGTTTTTCCTTCCATTGTGGACTGGCGCAGTACTAATAAAGGTCCCTAATAAAAATCTTTCCTCTATCATAACGATAACATAAAGCGTAATAACCGGAAAGTAGCTTTTTCTTCTGCTTAGCCAATCTGTACTTAACCTAATAAGCACTGATTAGTGTTGGTAGTGCTTTAGACGTTACAATGTTATCGATTCGATTGGTTGAAGTAGTAGTAGTATTACGTGGTCAAGTGATGGATATATTGTTTTATGTTTGATAAACTTCTAGCCGGTTTTCATAATAATTTTTATGGCCAATTGCTTAGCGCATGCCCTAGTGTATAGTGTGGCCTACTGTACTCGACTGACACTCATTACAGTAAGTTTACTCAAAACAATACACTCAACTTGCAGTCAGTATAGTCAACTTTACTGTAAGTAAAGTTGACCTACTGTACTTCAGGTAGTACTATTCCAATAGTAATAATGTATAAGACACGTATACTCGAATCTATTAGTAAAACGTACGCAATTAGTGGCGTATAAGTTTATGATATACGTAAACTTGTAGAAAAAGAGTTGTGTATTAGTGTTAAAGAAGGTGAGATTTGAAATGGTATGGTAAAGGGTTATAATTAAAGTTAATTTCGGTGTAACATGGACTGAAATTTATATGGGTCCAGCTAACGAAACGAGAAGATACTTTAGGGATTACCACAAATTAGTAGTGATGTTAGCAGGTCTTTAGATCGTTGCAAAGTTGTCGATTAGATTGGTTGAAGTAACAGTAGGATTGCATTGATCAAATGGTGGATGTATTGTTCTAGGTTTGGCAGACCGCTAGCCGGTCTGCACTGTAATTTGTATGACTAATTGTTTGGCCCGTGCCCTAGAGTGAAGTGCAGCGTACTGCATTCGACTTACACCAAATTCGGTAAGTCCGTACAAAGTAATACACCTGTAGTACGGTTAACTTTACTAATAGTAAAGTTGACCTACTGTACTGCATGTAATACTATTTTAATACTGGCGGATTTTTAGCTTGTGCGTGTACGCCAGTGTGGCTAACCAATCTTTTCCGGTTTCCACTGAATTACCTTCTCGTTAATTGGCCAGACCCTTATTAATTCCAGATGACTTATATACTGAATTCAATTTAATTTCAAGTAAATTAACCCTATTTGTCTTTAATTGCTCCGTTGCCTTGAGATCCTAGTTTATTAAATTCCACAAAAGGTTTTTCCTGCATAAGCTTTTATAAGCCTTCACTTTAACTGTGTTACTTAAACAGATTATTATTATTAATCTCCTATTAGTTTTCCAGTTTGCTAGCACATTCCTGTACACTGTTACGTGATTTGGCCTTTCTGGGCAGCCTATTAACGTCGTCTTCGATGCGTATGGTTAGACTATTACTGTCTACAAATCTTTTTAGGGCCTTGTTTGGTGTTGCCTTCGTTATGGAATTTACGGGGGGGGTTTTTTTTTTGCCATCAATTTATCGGAAATTTTTTATTTCCTTCCCTTTGTAGGTTTTACGAAGTTCATTTAAGTCGATTATCAGGCGTTTTTCGCTGGTGGTTCCGAGCTTTAAAAGGCATTCGAAAAATCTCCTCGAGTCGGTATAAATTACCAACGAGATAGGAGGAATCTTTCATTGCCTGGTAATAATGTTGAGGGTTTTCTATATTGTTATACTTACGTTCAAGACCTTTATTATTTCGTAGACCTTCGAGGCTAGCAAGTTTCGTATAATCCTTTTACACTTAATAGAGGCTTAATATATTATGTTACTGATAATATTAAATTGGTTTTCCCATTTGTTTTTGTTAACAAAGGCTATTAGAAAGTCGATCTATAAAGACAAGTTGATATTATTTATAAAAGACCCGTCTATGAAGAATATCAACTTATCTTTTAATAAGTTAATTGAAACCATATTAATCACGCGGTCCAGGTTTCGTATTTACCATTCTAACCATTTATTTAGCCGGTTAAAGTTTTTATTCATTAACTTTTGCATTTGCGCCGCGATAAATAGATCGTATAATTCTTTCAATTGGTATAATGTAGCAATATAGTTACCCCAGGCATGTTATTTAAGGTACCGTTGGGCTTTGACTATGTTAGTTTTGTCGATTATAGCCAAATTATTACCCTGGTATTTTTGGCGAAAGTTTAAGCTAGTATTAATATTAAGTATACGGATTAACGATCTATTAAAGCTAAATTAATTTCCCTTCGCTAAAGTTGTTACCGGCTTGTAATTTTAGAACTTAGAGTTCTTAATTGCTTTCTATTTTAATACTATGAAGATAATAGTTCCAACGAAAAGGTTATACTTAATCTATATACCTACTACTCTGAAGTCTTCATTTTACGTTATCAGTAAGTACTGGTTGTATATTAATAACTTCATAGCTAGTCGTAATTCAAAATGTAACTAGTAAGTTCAAAACCGATAAACGTTTGCTTTAACTAATTCGTACAATAGTTTAATACACCGTATTACTGTTTTCAAAAGGTAAATAACACGTATCTTTTGTAGCAGTTTTAGTAATACAATTCGTTATAGGCACATTCCTAATTACGTATAGGCTTGCGTTATATTATGGCTATTAAGCGTAAACTTACCTTTAGTCTTAGCTATCAAACTTTCTATTAAAGCGATTATCAAATGTTAGCTAATCTTTTAAATCGTTAGCGACTGTATAAAGATTTAATCTTTGCATTTATTATTGTATCCTTAAACAATTAGACGTGATTTTTCGTACAGCCACCTTGTAATCTTACCTTTAACCTCGTAGATAATCCTCGACTTGAAGATCATAACGTTTAGGTTTTAAAGGTTGAAATTGGTTTTCGACACGAATTTTATAACCCCTCAAGTTAGTAGGCCGTTAATTTCAACATTTTCGCTTTTTTAAAGGGTTTACCTAAGGTCTTAATAATTCCTTACGTTCGAAACTTTAGTACTAAGTTTTTATTATCTTTTTCTTTTCTGTTAACGTAAGCAATATTATAGATACGGCCTGGTATATATTCCTCCTTTTTAAAGTTTTCTTTCTTCAGAGGTCGTCCTTGCCGGCGGCGTTTTATCGGCTTATCGATGACGGATAGAGGAGGTTCATATTATCTCGTTCGCTTGGCTTAAGGGTTTTAATCGTTAAAAGCTCTAATAAAAGGCTTATCCTGGGTAGTTCGGAGAAATATAGGACCGTTAACAGTTTTAACAACTATTTTAAAGTTCGCGATACTAACTATCTTATACGGGCCTTTTTATTTGCCTGGCTTCCGCTACACAAGTACTTTACTTTATAACGGAAAAGCAAGTACGTCGATTATTATAGAGCTATTTCTGATGTTAAGGGCCTTATTTATTTGAAGGAGTATCGATTTTCTTCATAGCTCTCTCATGGCTTTACTATAAGCCGCAGCACGTTTCAAAGTACTTGCCGAGAGCGGAGATTTACTCGTTGGGCGTGTGTACACTTCAAAGACCAACAGCGTTGGTACTAAGTGTTACAGGCTAGTGCCTGGCTAGTATTACCAGAGATCCAACCCTGGTAGTTCTACACGCTCCTGCGGTGCTCTGGGGTAGGGAGGAAGCTGCATATAAATACGCTTCTATACGTTACGTGACCGGAAGGGGTTACGTCATCTTAACTCTATAGTAGCTTCCTAGTAGGGACTTCTATTTCCCTTTTTTCATCGAGGTTTATAAATAAAATTCGATCATTTTAAACGATAGCTTCGTCTTTAATCTCTTTATATATAAACCTCGATTTTTTTTTTTTCGATAATGTCTTAGTTGCCTATTAGCTATTATAACCTAAGGTTGTATCTTTTTCCTCTGACTCACCGAATTTAAACCCCTAGCTCCTAAAGTAATTCCTCGACTCGCGCGCTAAGGATCAGTTTTAAAACGTATTAACGGTTTAATACGACTACTTTACAGCTTAATACGAACGTTTTGCTGACGTTTTATGTACGGAATTTATCGAGTAAGACTAAATCGCTCGGAAATACGCTTTACACTTAAAATAACGAAATATCGACGTACTAAACGCTTTAATAAATATAATACGACAATTTAAAGTTACCGGAACGTTTATATCTTCAGGATAATTTCCCCTTTAAAAGGTCTCCCACATATTTGTTATAAATAACGCTATCATTATACCGCTTTTTATCGAAAGCCGCGTTAATTCCCTAAAAGATGAAAACTTAAATTTCTTTAACTTTTACTACGATACTAACGCCCCCTTTAAATGGCGTCAACGACCTAAACGCAAGCCCTTTGATTAATAGGTTAAGCTTTCCAATATTAAATTACGATTCCTTATATAAAAATTTACGATTATAGGTAAATTACGCCGAAACCGAAAGTTGATCGATACTAAAAAAATTGTATTTACGTTATCTTTTAATAATTCAAAGGCCCTGCAAAACTATTATAAAAAGTAATTATATCCGTGGAGGTGACGGTGATACTACTAACTCTAACAATTTTATAGCTATGCTTCGCGTTTATTACTACGACTTTAATGCGACTAAAGTAATTATCGTTCGGCTTACGAATATGAATTGAGGAATTCTTAAACTATTTTACGTTTTATTTAACCTTTAAGAAACATTACTCATAAAAGTTGGCGATATAATCTGGAAATTCATTGATAAACTCGCTATCTTAAAGGGAGCTATTAAGAATATATTCGTTAATACGTTACTTCCCCTTATTATACCTGCGAATTATAACGAATAGATTATCCGCGTTTAAGTTATCGACGGACGCCTTTATAATATTCGTATTCGTTACGACGGCATTAATACTATTGCTATAAAGGGCACCTTTTATGGTATAAATGACGGTGACGACGTGCTCGCTCGAAATAATCAGAACGATGTTATTATAACTAACATAGGCGTTTTCCTAACCATTTTTAAACAGCGCGCAGCTTAAATTAATTACTCGGAACTTTTCCACCATAAAAACCTCGGGTTATACTTACGTTATGGCGTAAACGACTACCGTATCCGTATCTATACGTGGGATCTGGCGTAACATCCGAACGGCTTCAACGTTAAAACTGATATAAAAATTTACCTTGTTTCGGATGAAAATCTTATCGACCACAAAAAGGGAAAAGCGTAACTTTTATACATAATCGCGTATAAAAGTTTATGAGACTTTAATTTAACTCGATAGATTTATTCCAACTTTTAAATAATTTCCCGTTTATAATAAATTTACTTTGTAATTTTATTCGTTTTTTTTTAAGTTTTAGTAAGTATAGTTTATTAACATTATAACGTCATAATTAAATAGTTTAATAATTACTTAAAGTTATCGCGCTTCTTTATCCTCTTATAAAGACTCGATAAAGCTACGTATTACGTACCCGGTTCTTTTCTACGACTCATTTTCTTTGTAATATTTTTTAATATTGATTTTAATAAATATGGTTACCGGATATAAACCTATACCATCCTTTCTTTATAATAGAATATTATTTGAAGTAAGCTTGAAATAGGGTATTAACAGGTTACCTACGACTTTTTGAAATATATATTACTTTTGGGACAAGCCGATAACTATCGCGTTTGGGAACAGAGATTCGCGCCCATTTAGAAAACGCTGAAAGAGGTCGGCGCCGTTATATTTTACGCCATCTCACGAAAGACCCGTAGAAACCAAACCGCTATTACGTAACTCGCTGCCATCTCACTTAAAAATATTGATAAAATACTCGCCACAAAACCACTCGTCTCCGTTTAAAATGAACTCCCCGCTAACTTTAAAGAATTCTCCCTATTATTCGATAAAGGTTTAAACGATAAACTGACCTGTTTCCGTTTCAAAACGGATTACGAAATAGTCTTTTATACCGATAACTAAAGCTAACCTTTAAAATTCCTATAAGGTTCTTTATAAGATATATCGCATAAGGAGCTCCGTATGTTACGTAAAAAGTTAACCGAGTTACTTAACCAAGGTTATATTAGAATAAATAACTTTTGACCGGGTATCCTAATATTCTTCGTTAAAACCCTAAAAAAGGGTTAGGGTTTTATATCGATTACCGCCGGTTTAATACAATTATAAAGGTAAATCGTTATCTGTTTCTTTTTATTAAAGAACACTCACGAATGTTTTATAAGTTAAGTGGTTTACTAAACTGAATGTTAAAGCCTCTTTTTATAAGCCTTATATTAAGAATAAGAACGAATATAAAACTATATGTCATATACTTTTCGGACTTTTCAAATAACTTATTACTTCTTTCGACTTTTTTAATAACCCTATTACCTTTTAACGGTATATTAACAATTTGTTACGCCTTTTCCTCGAAATTTTCTATTTTATTTACCTTAACAATATCTTTGTTCATTTTCAGGTCACCCTTGAAAATTTTATAGTTAAATTTAAACAAATCCTTAACGTTTTCAAAGTCGTGAGACTTAACTTAAACATTTCCAAATACGAATTTGGCGTTTAAAAAAAACAAATACTTAAGATTCGTTATCAATGTTGACTTCGGTATACTTATGAACCTCAATAAGCTACGCGTTATTCGGAAATAGGCGATTTCTTTGTCGATTTTAAAAGTAAGGAGCTTTTTAAATTTCGTAAATTTTTACCGGAATTTTATTCGCGACTATTCAACGATTATTAAACTATTACTTCAGTAAATCCATAAAAGTACCCTAATTTGTTAAGTGTTTAAGAAAAGGCTACTTTTGAACAATTTAAACTTAACTTTATTTTCGAACCTATATTCGCCTAATAGGATTCTAACTGCAACACCTTTTTAAAAGCCAAATATTTTGATTAGGTCTTAAAAAGCTTTTTTCCCCCAACACAACGACCATGATAACTTACGCCTAATAATATATTACTCCCGTCGCCTGTCTTCCATTCAATATAACTATGAAATTTACAACAAGGAGCTGTTCGGAATTATAAGCTGCTTAAAAGTATAGAATGCAAAGCTTCAGGGTACGACACGCCCGTTTACGATTCTAACAAACCACAAGAACTTAAAGTACTTTATAACCATACAACGGCTTTCCGAACGATGAGTTTGCTAGTTTAAATGTCTTTCGCAATTCTGTTTTCCATTAGTATACAATAAAGCAGCAAATTATACGTAACTCTATACGTTATTATAAAGAAACTAAGATATTCCTCAAAACTTTTCCGATTTACGTTATTTAGGTCGAAAACTCTAATCATTACGTTTTTAATGGTCTGCTTCCAAGCTGTTCCCACGTACATATATCTTCCGGTTAACCGTTGCCGGCGAATCCATCCTGAAAAGCCGTAAACTTTTTATTAATATTAACCTTTAAAGCTATTAGGATACCATTATTATACGCGATATTAACTACCCCTGATTAATACACGTAATGTATATAGGCGATCGACATTTCCCAACGGATATTCGTACCGATAATAACCGTACGTTAAAAGTTTCGATTTCGAAATATTTAGTAAACGACGATACAGTTTCATGGTTTCGCGACCGTATTAAGGTACCCGTTTATAAGACGTTTACTACATCGTTAATTTAAGTTACCCATAATTCACTTTTTACCGGTTATCCAAGCCGCGACTTTATTATTACTATTCTTTAAAACGTATTTTTAATCTAGTATACATCGCGTAATCCGCTGTTTTTACCGTAATAACGACGTTTATTAACGTATAACCAATTATACACACCATAAAAAAAGACTTTTCAAACTCATTCCGGTTTCCGAAAGACTTTAAAACGAGTTTTTTATCGACTTTATAATTAACTTACCCTAAAAACATACCAACAACCCACGTTACCTTATAGTTATTACAAACCGTCTAAATAAAGCCGTTACCTTTTAGGCTATAACTATTATAAACGCCGAAACTTATACGAAGCGATTTCTAAATTTCCATTAACGATTTTATAGGTTTCCGTGTACGTTTATTAACGATCGTAGTTTAAATTGGACCAGTAGGTTTTCAAAACAACTTTACAGCCTAATTAGAATAAAGTAACGCTTGAATATTATGTTTTACATCGAAACCGACGGTGTAACCGAACGCGTAAATTAAAAAGTCTTAATTTATTTACGTTTCTTCATTTTTTATATCCTATTCGACTAAATCCGTTTGTTACCCGGCTATTAACTAGCGTTAAATAATGAAAATACGATTATTATTAGTATTAACCCATTTTTTATAAATTAAAATTATTATGTCAATCTTATATAACCGGTACAATATTTTCTTGTCCCGATTATGATATTACGAGTAAATTCTAATAACTTTATTTAATAGATTCTCGAATTTACAAAATTCGTATAAGCCGTAATAAGGTTTACATAATAATGCATAAGAATAGCTGTTAATTAACAACGCCTTCTCTTAAAATGTTTTCGAGTCGGCAACAACGTTTAACTTTTCCTTGAAAACTACAAATTAAACGAATTTTCTAAAAAGTTAAGTTAACTTTACGGCAAGTACTAAATAACGCGTATAATCAACTCCTATATTATTAAATTCGACGTATCGGGCGGAAAATATCCCCGATTTCATATAAATTAACTAGTATAAACCGTTTTAAATATGTTTTTAAGTTAATAAACTCGAAACTTTTAACCGTAAACCGTAAATGTTATAGGTAACGACAACGAAATGAAACTGAAATACCAAGTTAAAAGTATCCTATGGACCCGTAATAAACCTTAATTCGGAAGTACCCGACTTTATAACTAACCGAAACAGCAAATTTTGGTTAAGTAAATAGATTATATCCACTTAACGTAAAAGCTGCTTTTAAACTTTTCTAATACCGTAACACTTAATACCTTCGAATCGTATTACGAATTAGCTAAATATAACGATAAGCCTTTACATACAACCCGAAAACATGCTTAATATTTACACTTTATTTCAAGAAATAGGAATAATGTTTAAACTGTTAATGAATAGGTAATACATAAACGTATTAATATTCACAAAAACAAAAACTGAACTATAATAACTAAATTTATTCGAATATATCCTTAAACTCATAATCCAATTCCTTACCTAACAATTTTTTACCTTTTTCGACTAGTTGACTGAATTTGGAATTTATATGACCCAAATTAACATTAATATACTTCGAAACCTTAATAAACTTTTATATCGCTTTTAACAGCGCTCCTTAACCGTTTGTTAACCGTATCTTCTACTTTTTGACCTTATTACGAAAACTTTACTTAAACACTACGTTCCTTATTCATTAGCTATGCAAACCGTAGGCTCCCAAAGTACACGGAAGTGGCAGAGACAAAACCCGCTTCGCTTCGGGTGTTGACCTTTCGTTACATAACAAGACGTACCCTTATAGCCTTTTTTACGATGATCACCTAAGTTTACACACTTTTTAACCGCTCGTTAACAACTATAAAACAGCTTACGAAAACTTGGATTTACCCCTATCCTAAAAGTCAAACGATAAACACACCTTAAACAATTCCTTAATAACCTCATTTATATTAGGATTCAGGTTTAACGACATACAAAAATAGCTAAAGCTACAGCTTATATCCCCGACAAAACAAAAACAATACCGAATACTAATATCTAACCGCTTATTAATAGCTCCCTCTTAGCTATCAGAATCACTTACCCTCGATATTTTAACAGAATTTTCTAAGGTTATACGTCATCTTATAAACATACTCGAAACACGTTTACTCCCACATACTGTCGGGATACATATTAATGGCCCGTAGGGAAAAAACCTTTATACTCGTTAACAAAGACTAAGCAGCTTTAAAGCATATAACCTATATCTCTAATGGATTTATCTACCTCGGCAACAAATTTGGCATTTATCGTTAAAATAAGACGAACGTAAAAGGGAACTTAACATTAAAATTCTAATAACAGAAAAAACTGTAATACTAATACTATACATGAAGTTAAAAGTTAAAGGAAAAAGAAAACTTTTGTTTTAAAACTAGAGTCTAAAGACTATTTATAAGGAGTACGTTAAGGTACCTTTCACGCAACGTTCGGCCTAATATGGCCTAACACCTTCTATATAACACTAAGACATTTTAAAATGTGCGTTTACTATTTTTTTTTACTTGTCACGCTATAAGTAACAAAAAAAACCCGGGGGGGGGGGGAGATCTTTAAGGGTAGTATTATAGGCTAATACCTGGCTAATATTACTAAGAATCCAACCCTGATAGTTTTACACGCTCCTACGGTGCTTTGGATCAGGGATGAAACTGCATAGTGATACGATTCCACACGTCACATAACCGGAGGGGTTACACTATCTTAGCTCCATAGCAACTCCCTAGCAGAGACTTCTTTTACCCTTCTTCATCGAGGTTGATAGACAAAATCCGACCACCTTAAGCGACAGCTCCGGCTTTAGTCCCTTTACACTAAGCCATTGGGAATCATAGTATCGTTAAGACCTTTTACTACCATTTGTAAATGTACCCCCGAATCTGCAAAACTTTTAATTTTCAGCATAAAGATATTATACATTCAGCGAAGTAATACGTATTCTTTTTTAACCTTCCTAATGCTTTAGTGGACTTCCATAGGCACCTGTTTACACTGTATACCCATTATCTTAGCATTTTTCTATAACTTTTCTGCCGTAAAGTTAGTGTTAGTATCGTGAACGACAACGTTAAGTAAGCCTAGGTACGTGTTAATTCATATTATCCTTAGCGTTTTTCACGTATCTTTTATCGAAAAAGACTTTAGGAATTTGACGCCGTAAAAAGAGGTTATGGAGTTAACGATATGAAAAATAGGCTTATTATCCAAGTAAAATACATTAATAAAGATTTAGTAATTAAAGTTTTTGTCGTGTTTTAATGTAAACTTAAATCTCCTGGAGGCTTAGGTATACGTTTAGTAATGGTGTCAAAGTCTTTTAATAGCTTTTAGGGCAAAGTATTTCATATTTTCATACATTTTAAACTTTAATACTTTATATAGCTTGTTAACAGTTATATGGTCAAAAAGCTGGTGTAATTAACGTATTTTCAGTTCCGTCAAGTTTAATATCATTATTTTCAAGCCTTAAGGATAAAACAAAAAGTACCCCTACTTAAAAGTGAATGGAAACCTTTAGCCTTTTTTAACCAGTTCGTCTATATTGATATCGACGTTAACGTCGAATGTATTTATATCATTTAAACCAAATAGTAAAGAGATAGGGGACTTAAGGATGTAAAATATAATTACTCTTATAACAGTTTAAACTACTGTTATCCTTAATAACAATAGTTATTTGCTTGGTTTAAAGCCAACTTTAGCCTTATTAATATCGTAACGATTGATTTTGGTAACTATAGTTCTTTCTTTCCCCAGTTCTATATATTACAAATAGTTTCCTATTAAGTACCTTATTACTCCTATGTTTGATATAATAACTTAAAACGTGTGATCCGCGTAATGATCACGAAGATTAAAGATGTGTAAGGAATTATGGGTTTGGTTAAGGTAAAAGTAAGGGTATTCACTATTTAAACGGTATAAAAAGGCATAATCGGCTAGTTACTGAGCCGCGTTAGGAGTAATATCTTGGTATCACTTAATTTACTTGGGGGCGTTGGCAAAATTAATTGGCTTGTTGCTCTCAAAGTCTACAATTTGATTTAAGTAGTTTTATTTAGAAATAGTGGGGTATTGAGCCCAATATACTACCTTTTTATTATTACGTTCGGCGAAAAGGTGTCGAGATAACTAGCAGCTTAACTTACCATAAATTTAATATCCTTTACTATTATTACGACGAAAGTATTTGAGGTTAATAGGTCCGCCTAAATTTTGGCCTTATTAGTGTTAGCGTGGCTATTGCCTCTAGTCTATGACTGGTGGGTCAGAAATTAGGCGTTATGGGCGTCCGTATTTGCAGTCAACGTAATTAATTACCGTCAAGTATTTTTTTATCCACGTTAAGGAAATTGTTGGTTTAGAAGTATATACCAAGCGAGTTTGGTGTACGCGCCATTATAGTGGTAAGCGAGGAGCGCAATTGGTTAAAAAAACCTTCGTAAGTGGTATTTAGTTGTTGTAGGGCGTATTGGAACTCGTTAACACCCGTAATCATTACCTGTGCCTGCTCGCGAAGTGTGGTTTTGCCAGCGTAAGCTTTCTCTTTTGTTTTCTAATTTAATATTAACTTGTTAAATATCTGATTAAGGACGTTTATTGATGTTTCCTCCTCTTTTTTCTTAGTTATTATTATATTCTACTGCGTAGTGGCCCAGTTTGTATGATATTATGTAAGGTGGACGTTGTATTCGAAGTGACCTTTTTTACTATTGCAAATCTCACAAAAAGTAATAGCTTTAGTAAGGAAAGTCAGGTAATAGTTCCTAGCATGCCTTATAAGAACTTCGAGGAATAGTAAGTAAAAATTTAAAGGGGGAACCTCTATCTATTTGCAAATATTTAAAAAGAGTATTATTTTAGAGTCGAGGAGGTTGTAGGGTTTCCCTCTATACTTCTCTACGTCGGTTCAGATCTTGGCGAAGTCCGTAAGCAATTTGTAATTAATATTGACCATTTTGATAGGTCTTGGGGAAAGGTCGCAATAATCATCCTAGCCTTAAATATTATTTTCTGGCAATTTAAACCTTAAATCTTTCGAGGTACAATATTAAGGGTAATTGTTAGTCGCCTAACTCGAAGGGAAAAGTCCTATAATAGAACTCGTAGTAGGCTTTCGCGCGTAGCCAAATCTGAAGGGGGCAAGTTTTTAGGGAGCTTAACAATTAAATTACTAAGAGGCGATAGGTATTTGAAGGTTGTAGGAAGCCTGACGATCTTTTTTAATTGACTGGTGTAAAACGTTGACGTTAATATCTCTAGCCGCATGGGCAGCTATTGCTTTACGTTTTTTACCACCGTTAAGAGTGTATCCTGCATTATTATATGAAGTTGTTAAATTGTTGAGTAGGTTAACAGGGTTTTTATCGCCAGCACGTAAAGAGGCTTAATTTATCTAAGAGTAAAGTAGATGTATCCTAAAGCGTGTATAGGGGTATTAAAGTCCTTTGATATCTTTTCTCTTAAGCCCTAGGTCTTAAAGGTATTTTTCAAGTTAGGTTAACTTAAAGAGTGTTTTCGCTAACTTAGTAACGTTTCCTTTTGGTACGTAAATCCCTCGGTATTCAAGTTTAGCCCTTAATTTAGATTTGACAGTCTTTTGGGTTGCCTTTTACATGTCAAATGTTCAGCTTCCAAAGAATTTACGGAACTTGAAATATACGTCGTCAGGATTTTCGCTGTTAATATATTTTAAGATAAAGTAACCGATAAAGTTAATCAAGTGTTTTTCGGTAGATTTTTCATTAACGTTATATTTCCCAAGGTCGTGGTTGTAATGCTTGGCGAAAACTAATATGATGTTATAGTCCAACCTATGATAGTAAGTTAAGTAGGTGTCAAATAGGGGTTACTATTGTGGTATGGTAAAAGACTGGAAGAGGCTACCGTGACCCACCGTATAGGACCTATGGGCATAGTCAGTGCCCGGCTAATGCCTAGCTCGTTACGTAACCTGACACATGCCGTATATGGACTATGCCCAGTCCGTACCCGCACCGGGCCCAGATTAGGTTCTGTTTATCCCATTATATATATAGTTATGTAACTTATTTACTTAATGGCCAATGATTTGAGTTTATAATATACCCCTCTTTTTTCTGGATATTGTTAGGATTATAGCGTTTCTCCAATTAAAAGTGGGGTATGGATCTTACCCGTTTGATACGTGGACCAAGCGTGAGCCAGTAACGTGGTGTTTAACGCGTCGTATAACGTATCAGCCGATTCAACCCTAAGTCTCTGGCGTCGTTTAACGCGCCCCTAAGCCTAGCATGTAATGAATATTTTTTGCTGCCGGTTTCATATAACGAACCTTTTACCAAGCGGTATAACGAATCAGCCGGTTTAACCCTAAGTCGCTGACGTTGTATAATGCGTTCTTTAACTTTGCCACCAGTACCGTATAATTTACCGTTTAACGCGCCGTATAACTCGTTGTATAATGTCGCGCTTCTACTTTTAATGTCGTATAACGCGCTCCATATAATACGTAACCCTTATCGAATTCGGCTCGCCAATTTCTATAAATACAAACGTCCCTGTAACCCCTGAAAACTTCCCTTTTTTCTCTTTTACAACGCCGCCCTCCTTTGCCCTCTACCCTTTTTCGTAATAATTTTACTTTTTTCCCTTTATTCTAACTACTAATTCCCATTAATATCTTTCAGTTTTTTTTTTACCCCGTCTACGTAGTCGACGTGTATAACGAACCTAATTTAGGTTACGTTATTGCCGACGCTTTTGGTGGAAATAACGAGCCGCCTCGTAAGGTATACTGCCTTATTATATACGAATACCCTGACGCTAAATACCCTTTTTTAAGCCGCCTCGCGTTATAGAAAATATCCTCGTCCTTAGTAACAGCGAAGATAAAAGCAAAATTCTTTTTTACAGGCTAAAAATGCCTGAATATCTTAAATTGACCGCCTTTTTTACTTCGGCGTTCCTTTTACTTATATCTGAGTTTATCATACATCAAGTTGTCGTATCTATTGAAAGGTTTATAATAAAGTAAACTTATGAATTAACTCTATAAAAACCTAACCGTAAATTAAGCATTTTTCCTAGTATTTTTAAAAACCAAATTTATTTACGGCTTTATCCGAACTATGCGCCCTTTTATGCCAATTGATTATTATAGTCGAGGATATTCTAATTACTAATAAATTACCTCTTTGTAAACTGGCTAGACCCCTGTTAAATCCAGTTGACTTCCATATTACATTACACACAATTTTATGCAAATTGACCTCTACTTGGCCTAAATTGCTCCGCTAATCTAAGGTCCGAATTTATTAACGTCTATAAAAAGTTTATCCTCCATAGCCCTTCGTAAAACTTCACTTTAACTGTTCCACTCAAACAGATCACTATCATCAATCTCCTGGCAGTCTTCCAATCGGCGAGTACATCTCTGTCCGTCATTACGTGGCTTGAGATTTCTGGGCGGTCTATCTACATAGCTTTCGATACGTACAGTCAGCTTATTATTATTTACAAACCTTTTCAAGGATTTGTTTAGCAATGCCTTCGTCACAACGTTAGTAGGGTTGTGTTTGCCATCGATTTATCGGAACTCCTTAATTTACCTCTTTTTGTAGGCTTTACGGAGTGCCATTACGTCGATTATCAGGCGTTTTTCATTGGTAGTCCCCAATTTCAAAAGGTATTCTAAAAGTCTTTTTAAGTCGGTATAAATTACCACTAGAATAGGAGGAATCTATAGCAGCCTCGTAATAATATTGAAAGTTTTCCACAATGCTATGCCTACGTTAAAGCCTATTGTTATACCGTAAACCTCCGAAGCCAATACGCTTTGTATAATCCTTTTATACTTGATGAAGATTTAATAGATTAGGTTACCAATAATGCTAAACTGGGTTTCTTGCTTATTTTTATCAACGAGTATTATTAGGAAGCCGATTTATAAAAATAAGTTAGTATTTTTTGTAAAGAACCTATCCATAAAAATTATTAACTTAGCCTTTAAAAAATCGATTAACACCATATTAATCCTGCGGTCCAAATTTCGCATCTGCCACTCGATCCTTTTATTCAGTTGGTCAAAGTCTTCTTCTATTAGTTCCTATATTTATACGGTGATAGATAGGTTGTACGTTACCTTCAGTTGACACAAGGTAGCGATATAGCTTCCATAAATACGTTTTTCGAGGTACCGTTAGGCTTTAGCCAGATTAGTTTTGTTAATTGTAGCTAAAATGGTACACTAGTCTTTTTGGAGAAAACTAAGGCTGGTATTAACACGAAATATACGGATTAACGATTTATTAAAGTTAAGTTAACTACCTTTTGTTAAAGTTGTTACCGGCTTGTAGTTCTAGAACTTGGAGTTTTTAATCGCCTGATACTATATTACCACAAAGTTAGTCGTTCCAACGAAATGGTATTGTTAGTTTGTATACCTATTACGCTGAAGTCCCTTTTTGATATTATTAATAAGTATAGATCGTACTCTAAGGACTTTATTGCTAGCTGGAATTTAAAGTACAACTGGTAGGTTAACAACCAGTGGAAGCCTATTTCGGTTAACCTATACAATGATTTAATATATCGTATTAACGCTTCTAAAGGGTAAATAACACGTAGTTTTTACGGTAATTTTAGCAATACGATCTTTTGTAAATTTATTGTTAATTGCATATAAGTTTACGTAATGTTACGGCTATTAAGTCTGAACTTTCCTTTAATTTTGGCCAGTAAACTTGTTGCTAAAGTAACTATTAAGCGCTGGCTAATTTTATTAATTGTTGGTGATTACTTAAGGATTCAAGTTTTACTTTTATCGTTGTATACTTAAGCAATTAGTCGTTACTTTTTGTACAGCCGCCCCTTAGTTTTGTCTTTAACCTTGTGGATAATCCTTAACTTAAAAATCGTAAAGTTTAAAGGTTAAAGTCGGTCTTCAATACGAATTATATAATTACTCGAGTTAATAGGCCGTTAATTTCGATATTATCGCTTTTTTAAAAAGGTTTACCAAAAGTCTTAATAGTCTTTTATACCTTAAGCTTGAATGTCAAGTTTTCGTTATCCTTTTCTTTTTCACTTACCTAAGTAGTATTGTAAATACAGCCCGGTATATATTTCTCTTTTTTAGATTTTTTTTTCTTTGGGAGTCGTCCGTAGTAGCGGCGTTTTATCGGCTTATTAATAACAAGTGAAGGAGATTTATATTAGCTTGGTCGTTTAAATTAAGGTTTTTTATAGTTAATATCCCTGATTTAAGGCTTAACCTAGGTGGTTCGAAAAAATGCAGGACTATCAATAGTTTTAACAAATATTTTAAACTTAGTAATACTTTAGATCTTATATAGGCCTTCCTATTTGCCCGGTTTCCTTTATAAGAGGACTTTACTTTATAACGGTAAAGTAAACAAGTTGATTATTAAAAAGCTGTTTTTAATGTTAAAGGCGTTATTAATTTGGTGGCGTGCCAATTCTCTTCTTAATTCCTTAAAACTTTGTTATATGCCGCAATACGTTTTTAAATACTTGCTGAAGGTGGAAATTCATTTGTTAGGCGTAGATACGTTCCAAAGACAAATAACATTAACACTTAGCTGTTAAGGCCTACAATATTTTAAGTCTTTTTACTGTTATTTATAGGCGTATTTCCGAATTCATAAAACTTTTAATCTCTAATGTAAGGATATTAGATGTTCGGAGAAGTAATATGTGTGCCTTTTTAATCTTTCTAATGTTTTAGTTGTCTTTTAAGGGTACTTATTTATACAAAATACCTATTATTTTAATATATTCCTAAAATTCCGCCGCCATATGGTTGGTATTGACATCTTAAACAACAAAGTTAGGTAAACCTAGGTACGTGTTAATCTATAGTATCCTCAACATTTTCCACATAACTTTTACCGAAAGGGGCTTTAGAAACTTAACTTCGTAAATAATGTTGCGGAGTTAATAACGTAAAAATCAGGCTTATTATCCAAGTAAAATACATTGATAAAGATCTTATAGTAAAAGTTTTTATTGTTTTTTAATGTAAACTTAAATATTTAAGCGGTTTCAAAATACGGTTAACAATAATAGCAAAGTATTCTACATTTTTATACATTACGAACTTTAGGACTTTATATAGCCTATTAATGGTTGGGGGGTTAAAGCGCCTGTATAATTAATATATCTACGGCTCCTTTATATTTAACACCACTGCTTACGAACCTTAAAGATGAAACTATAAATGCTTCTACTTAAAGGCTAGTAGGAACTTTTGGCCTTTGTTAACCAGTTCGTTTACGTTAACATTAATATCAACACCGAAAGTCTTTATATCCTTTGGATAAAGTAAAAAAAGGGCGGGGAACTTAAGCATATAAAACGTAATTACGTTTACAACAGTTTAAATTACTGTTATCTCTAATAAAGATAGTTATTCTCATGGATTAAAGTCAACTTCAGCCTTATTAGTACCATAACGATTGATTTTAGTAACTGTAATACTCTCTCTCTATAGTGCCACGTATTGCGAATAGTTTCCTATTAAGTACTTTACTCCCCTAATATCTGGTATAATACCTTAAAACGTGTGGTCCGCGTAATAATCGCGAAGATTAAAGGTAAATAAGGGATTAGGGGTATATTTTGGATAAAGATAAAGGTTTTTACTATCCAAATAGTTTGAAAAGATATAATAGGCTAGTTATTAAGCTATTAAAAGTAGTATCATCGTACCACTTAATTTACTTAAGGGTATCGTTATTAATTGGCTCGTCTCCCTCGAAATTTATAACTTAATCTAAGTATTCTTATTTAAAAATGGTATTGTACTGGATATAATACATTACTTTTCGATATTTTCGTTTGGCTAAAGGGTGCCGAATTAACCAATAACTAATTTTATTATAAATCTAATATCTTTTGCCACTATAACAACGATAATTCTAGCAGTTAACCAGTCCACCTAAATCTTAGCCTTGTTAGCATTAGCGTGGTTACTATTTTCAATTTAGGGCCGAGGTCGATAGGCCATACTTTGGGCGTTGTAGGCGCCCATAACCGTACTTGGGGTCAATGGAATTAACCACTGTAAGATCCTCTTCCTTTACGTCAAGGAAGTTACTAGCTTGAAGATATATACTAAGCGAGTTTAGTATACGCGCTATTACATTGGTAAAGGAAAAGCGTAACTGGTTCAAACAGCATTCATAAGTGGTATTTAGACGTTATAGGGCGTATTCAAACTCGCTAACGCCCGTAACTGCTACTTGTACCTGCTTATAGAGTATGACCTCGCTAGTATAAGCTTTCCTCATTACTTTCTAACATAATATTGGCTTATTAAACATTTAATTAAGGACGTTTATTAGTGATTTTACCTTTTTTTTCATTTCCATTATTTTAGTTTACCTTGTAGTGGTCTAGTTCATATAATATTACACAAAGTGAACATCGTACTCTAAATAACCCCTTATATTATTTTAGATTTTGCGAAACGTGGTAGCGGCAGTTTAAAAGGTTAGGTAGTAATCCTTAACGTGCCCTGTAAGGATTACAGGAAATAATAAGTGAACCTTAAAAGAAAAGACCTTCATACACTTAAAAATGTTTAAAAAGGGTATTATCCTATTGTCGAAAAAGTTGTAAAGCTTTTTATTATACTTTTTTATATTATCCCAAATCTTAGCGAAGTTCATAAGTAACTTATTATCAATATTAACTATCTTAACTGGTTTTAAGGAAAAAGGTTGCGATAGTTATCTTAAGCTTAAGTGGGTTTTTTTTAGCTGTTTCAGCTTTAAAAGTTCCGAGGTATAGTACTAAGGGTAATTACCAGTCGCCTAGCCCGAGGGGTAAAGTCCTATATTAAGGCTTATAGTCGGCTCTCATATATAGATAAGTTTGAAAGAAAAAAGTTCTTAAAATTAAGGATCTTAGTGGTTAAATTATTAAGGGGTTATAAGTACTTAAAGGTTTTAGGAGACCTAATAATCTTACTTTATTAACTGTGGTAAAACATTAATAAAAATACCTTTAGCCGCGTAGGCCGCCGCTAATTTATGTGCCTTACCACTACTAAAGGCGTATTCCGCGCTATTACGTGGTGATATTAGGCTGCCAAACATATCAACAGGTTCCTTATCACCAGTGCATAAAAAGTTTTAACTGAATTAAAGGGAAGCGAATGTTTTTTAAAACGTATATGTGGGTGTTAATATCCCTTAACGCCTTTCCCTTTTCCCTGGAGGTTTTAAAAATCCGGGTTTTAAGGGAAATATTTTTAGTAAGCCAATTCGAAAACAGTTTCCGCCATACCCATTGGAGTTTTCTCAAATATATAAATACCACGGCGTAGAACCTCTTTTTTTAGCTTAACTTTAACCGTACGCTAAATTATTTTTCACATATTTAGTGTCTAATAGTTCAAAAACTCGCGAAATTTTCAAAAGTCATGGGTGCCGTAGCCAAACTCTTTACTGACGTTAAATTCAAAGAGATAATAGCTAATGTAATTAGTTAGGTAAGCTTTAGTTAAGGTCTTATTAACGTCTGTGGTCCAGAGTTGTTCGTCGTAAAACTTAGTAAAAATAGTTCTGAACGCTTTAATTATCTCTTTTCTAGTAGGGTTAGTGATAGTCTCAAACTGGGCGCTGGTGGAAAACATCTTAACTGACGTGTAAGGTGAGGAACTTGATGATCTTAGGCATATAGACTTGGTTTTTTGGCGTAGAGTCGCGTAAGAACTTACCAACTTAGCAAGAGGTTGCGTAACGAAGATTTCTTAGCGCAGCTTAGTGTTTTCACTTTGAATAATGAACTTGACGATTAGCGTGGCGTGAGAAGTAAAAAAAATTAAATTAGGGCAAAGGTTTAATGTAAAAGGTAAGTTTGGAGGTCGTTATTGGTGTTAAAGGGCGAAGGTTGTTTATTATAGGCTATAAGATTTCGTTATTTTTCTGTAGTAGTAAAATCTACAGTAGTACTAACTTAGCTGTTTGTAAACTTGTCGTTTAAGATTTTCAGCAGTCAATCTCAATGCTCTTTAAGAAAGGTCAATAAAGGTTTCATGGTGTTTTTCACTAGTGATACCGTCGCTAACTTTCAGATTTCCGTTAAAAAACTAATGTAACCAAAAGGTTTTCTCTGTTTTTCTGCTTTTAGAAGACTGCCGCAGTACTAATAAAGGCCTTTCACAAGAATTTTTCCTCTACCTCAACGGTCATTTAATTTAAAGCGTAACCGGAAAGTAGTTTCCTCTTTTACTTAGCTTATCTGTACGTAACTTAATAAGCACTGATCAGTATTGGTAGGCCTTAGACGTTACAACGTTGTCGATTCGATTGGTCTTCGAAGTAATAGTAGTATTATGTGGTCATATAGTGGATGTATTATTCTAGGTTTAGTAGACCACTAGCCAGTCTGCACTGTAATTTGTATAGCCACTTTCTTTCCCGTATTTTAGAGTGAAATGTAGTGTGCTGTACTCGACTTACACCTAATGTGGTAAGTCTGCACAAAGCATTACACTTGCAGTACGGTCAACTTTACTTATAGTAAAGTTGACCTATTACACTTCATGCAATACTATTCCAACAAATATGGTAATTAAGTTTCCCCTTATATAGTGGTAGGATTATAGCTTTATCCTTATTGAATAATTTACTGAATTTGACCAATTTTGATAAAAAAACGTAATTGATACTTTTTTTCCTTAACTGTGATCGTCGCTGTTATTTACAAAATATGCGTTATTTCGTAAAGGCTTATAACAAAAGTTAACCGGGACTAATTCCCCATGCGTTATGCTTTTTGGTATAAACGCTTTACTAAAACGAAAAAGACTAAACCTATTACGCCCCGTTTATCTCCCAACCTAAAACGTATTATTACCGTGTTAACAAATAAGCTTTTTAACCCTAAATTACTAAATAACTTGTTAGAATAGTATTTTATTCGGTGCAGTAGGTCAATTTTACTTACAGTAAAGTTGACCGTACTGAAAATACATTGCTTTATGCGGACTTATCACATTGAATGTAAGTTGAGTGCAGGACACTGCACTTCACCCTAGGGTACGAGCCAAGTACTTGGCAATACAACTTACAGTGCAAACTGGCTAGCGGTCTATTAAACCTAGAAGAATACATCTACCATCTGACCATGCAATACTACTATTACTTCGACTAATTGAATCGACAACGTTGCAACATCTAAGGCCTACCAACACTAATCAGTACTTGCCTGCTTTTTAGGTTAACCACAGATAAACTAAATAGAAGAAAAAGCTACTTTCCGGTTACGCTTTACGTCAACAACGGCAGCTAGGGTAAAGGAAAAATTCTTGCGAAAAGCTGCTATTAGTACTGCGCCAGTCCACAATGGCAGGAAAATAGAGAAGACTTTTGGGGTACGCTAGTCCACAATGGCAATCTAAAAGTAAGCGACGGTATCACTACTTGAAAACACCAAGAAATATTTATTAATACTTTTTAAAGAGCGTTGAGATTGACTGCTAAAAGTCTTCATTCGGTAAGTTGGCAAACGGCTAAGTTGGTACTACTACGGGTACTACTACTGCAAAAACGACTAAGTCTCTATGCCAAATAACCACAACTCTTAACTTTTGTCATCCACCAATAACAAACGACCTCCGACCTTACTTTTTACACCAAACCTTTGCTTTGCTTTACTCTTTTTCATTCTCTATGCCATTTCAATCGTCAGGTTCACTGCTTTAAGCTAAAACACCAAATCGTGCTAAAAAAGCCACATAACGCGATCTCACGCCAAGTCACCAAGTCGCCAAATTCCTACGCGACTTCACGCCAGTCCTAAACGCCCACTACGTTTTATATAAGCCTTAAGATATCTACTGCCAACGCTTACTTTAAAGCTATCACCGACCCCGTCAGGAAAAAAAACAATTAGGGCACTCGGATCTGTCTTTACCAAACATTACTATTGTAACCTCTAAAGATAAAAAACGTTAACGAAAACTCAATCGAAAGTCAACTAATCAACTTCATCGGTTACTATATCGTCGAATAAAATAGCGACGAAAAACTTAACTGTAACAATTGAGCTTTTCGAAACTTCTGCTATGTCTTAGACGACTAGACTTTTAACATATGGAAAAAGATTCAAAAAGGGATGAAGTTAAAGTTAAAATCTAAACTTAAATACCAAAGGATCTTCATTCCAAAAGAAAATTCTTTTTAAGCTGGCGGAAACTTTCTTTAATTTAACCCGGCTTAAAAAATGCCCCTAAAATCAACAGCCTAAAATAAAGGGTGTTAAGGAACCTTAACGGCTACACAAACAATCCAGGGGACCTCCCCTTTCACCTCTGCTAAGTTAAGCCTTTTTACGCATTAACTATAAGAAACTTGTTAACCTACCTAGCAATTTAATACCCCTATGTAATAATGCGGAGTATGCTTTAAGTGGTAGAAAAGCACGTAAATTAAAGGCTATTAACGAAGATAAAAAGTATTAACGTCGCCACTTTGGACTAGTCAATTAAGTAAGATCGTCAGGCCTTTTAAAACCCTTAAATACCTATCACTCTCCAGTAAGTTAATCGCCAAGTCCCTTAAAAATCTTCTCCCTTCAGACTTTCCTACGCACGAAAGCCGACTACAAGCCCTACTATAAGACTTTACTACTTAGGCTAGGCGACTGACAATTAACCCTAATACTGTACCTCGGAACCCCTAAGGCTGGAACCGCTAAAAATACCATTTACAGCTGGGATGATTATCGCGACTTTCCTCCAAAACTTATTAGGATAGTTAATGTTAATTACAAACTCTTTACAGACTTTACCAAGATTTGAGATAATATAGAGAAGTATAACGGAAAGTTGTATAACTTTTTCGATACTAAGATAATGCCCTTTCTTAACATTTGCAAGTAGATGGAGGTCCCTCCTTCTAGTTTTCACTTACTGTTTCCTGAAATCCTTACAAAACACGTTAAGGACTACTATCTAACCTTTCTGACTAGCGCCACCACATTTCGAGAGATTTACGATGGTATAAAGAGCTACTTAGAATACGATGTCCACCTCGCATAATATTATACAAACTGGGATACTATAAAGTGGATGATAATAATAAAAAAGAAGAAAAAGGAGTAATTACCAATAGACGTCCTTAACTAAATACTTAACAAGTTGATGTTATATTAGAAAGCAATAGAGAAGGCTCACGCTAACGAAGTCATACTTCGCGAAAAGGTACAGGTAATAGTTACGGGCGTTAACGAGTTTGAATACGCTATATAAATTTTTGATATTACTTGTAAAAGGTTTTTTAGCCAGTTGCGCTTCTCACTTGCCACTATAATATCGCGTATACTAAACTCGCTTGGTATATACCCTTAAGCTGATAACTTCCTTGACGTAGAGGAAAAATACCTTACGGTAGTTAATTATGTCGACCGTAAATACGGCTACGGGTGCTTATAATACCTAAAGTCTTACTTATCGACCTCGATCCCAAATTGAAAGTAGCAACTACTTTGGCACTAATAAGGCCAAGTTTTAGGTGGACCTGTTAACTGCTAGAACTATCGTCATAATAGTGGTAAGAGATATTAGATCTATAGTAAAATTGGTTACTAGTTAACTCGATACCCCTTAGTTAAGCAAAACTACAAAAATTTCATATGTTATATCTAATACCCTACCAATTTTAAACAGAAATATTTAGACCAAATTCAAAATTTCTAAGGTGACGAGCTAGTTAATAGCGATACCCTTAAGTATATTAAGTGGTACGAAGATACTGCCCTTGGCGTAGCCTAATAATTAGCCGACTATGCCTTCCTAAACCTTTTAGGTAGTGAAAACCCTTAACTTTACCCTCATTATACCTCCAATACATTACATATCTTTAATCTTTGCGATCGTTACACGGACCATACGTTTTAAGGTATTATGCTGGATACTAGAACGGCAATATATTTAACAGAAGGCTATTTATAGTACGTGGTACTGTGGAAGGAAAGCACTACAACCATTAATATTAATCGCCACAATGCTGGCAAGGCTAAAGTTGGCTTTGACCCAGGCGAATAACTATCGTTACTAGGAATAACGGTAGCTTAAACTATTGTAAGCGCAATTACGTTTCACATCCTTAATTTTCCTACCCCTTTTCTAATTTGCTTAAAGGATATAAAGACTCTCAACTTCAACGTGGATGTTGACGTAAACGAACTGGTTAAAAATGGCTAGAGGTTTTAACTCGCCTTTAAATAGGAGCACCTATAGTTTTATCTTTAAGGTCCAGAAGTAGTGGTATTAAATATAACGGAGCCGTATATATATCAATTATACCGGCGCTTTAAACACCTAACCGTTAACAGGCTATATAAAGTTCCAAATTCCGCAGGGTATAAAGATATAGAATACTTTGCCCTAAAATTTATTAAAAGGCTTTGCCACTACTGCCAAATGTATATTCAAATTCTCCGGAGATTTAATTTTACACTAAAAGACAATAAGGATTTTAATTACAAAATCTTTATTAATATGTTTTACTTAAATAATAAGCCTATTTTTCACGTCGTTAACTCCGCAACCATTTTTTACGGAGCCAAGTTTTTAAAGTCCCTTTCGATAAAAAACATATTGAAACGTTAAAGATACTATAGATTAACACATACTTAGATTTACCTAACGTTGTCGTTCACGATACTAATACCAACTTTTCGGCGGTGGAGTTTTAGGAAGATGTTAAAATAATAGGTATTTAGTATAAACAGATGCCTGTAAAAGTCCACTTAAACATTGGAAAGATTAAAAGGGTACATGCTTTACTTCGCCGAATGTATAATATCTTTACGTTGGGGATTGAAATCTTTACGGATCCGGAGGCACGTTTACAAATAGCAATAAAAGGTTTAAACGATATTATGGGCCTTAATGGCTTAGTGCCAACGTTGCTGTTTTTTGGAACGTACCTACGCCTAAAGAATGAATCTCCGCCTTCAGTGAATACTTAGAAACGTGTTACGGCTTATAGCACAGTTTTGAAGGAACTGCGAAAGGAACCGGTACGCCGTTAAATTAATAACGCCCTCAATACTAAAAACGGTCTTTCAACGATAAACTTATTTGTTTTGCCGTTACAAAGTGAAGTCCTCGTGTGGCAGAAGCCGGGAAAATGGGAAAGCTTATATAGGACCTTGAGTATTACGAACTTTGCAGTGGTTGTTAAAACTGCTAACGGTCCTGTATCTTTCTGAATTACCAGGTTAAGCCCTATATTAAGGTTACCAAAGATAAAAAGCTTTAAGTTTAATGACCAAGCCAATATAAACCCCACTTACCTGTTATCGATAAGCTGATGGAACGCTACCGGCGCGAACGACCCCCGAAGAAAAGGAACGTTAAAGAGGAGGGATATATACCGGGTCGTATTTACAATACTGTTTGGGTTAATAGGAAAAAGAGTAATAACGAAAACTTGGTATTGAAGCTTAGGATATAAAGAAGTGTTAAGACTTTCGACAAACCTTTTAAGGAAAGCGATAAGGTTGAAATTAACGGCTTGTTAATTTAAGGAGTTGTATAATTTGTACCGAAAACCAACTTTAATCTTTAAAACCAGAACATTATAATCTTTAAATCGAGGATTATCCACGAGGTTAAGGGAAAAACCATGGGGCGACCGTATGAAAAGGTACGACTAATTACTTAAGGATATGATGATAAAAGCAAGGATTAAATCTTTATATAGTTGCTAACAATTTAGAAGATTAGCTAACGTTTGGTGGTTGCTTTAGTAATAAGATTACTATCTAAAATTAAAGGTAAGTTTACAATTAATGACTGTAATATCATATAAGCCTATACGTAATTAGTAATAGATTTGTAAAGGATCATATTGCTAAAATTACCGTAGGAGCTACGTGTTATTTACCTTTTAAGAATGGTAATTCGGTGTATTAAACCACTATATGGGTTGGCTGAGGTAAAAGTCTACTGATTTCTGACTTACCAGTCGCACATTTAATCCCGGCTAGCAATACAAAAAAGAGACTTCGGCGTAGTGGGTATGTAAATTAACGATACCCTTTTCGTTGGAACGGCTGGCTTTAGGATATCGAAATAGCAAGCGATTAAAGATTCTAATTTCTAGAACTATAAACCGGTAATGACTTTAAATAAGAACAGCCAAATTTACTTTAACAGATCGTTAATCCGTATGCTTGGTGTTAAGACTGGTATTAGTTTTCGCCAAAAGGGCCAAGACGTTGTTTTAGTTACAATTAACAAGATTGATAAACTTAGGGCTTGAAGGTACTTGAAGTAACGTGCTCGAGGCAGCTATATTGCTACCCTATGCCAGCCGGGAGCCTTTTACGACCTTTATATCACCGTATAAACATAAGAATCAACAGATAAAGACTTTAACCTGTTAAATAAAAGGATCGAGTGGCAAATATAGAATCTTGACCGCGGGATTAATATAATTCTAATCTAGCTATCGAGGGCAAAGTTGATAATTTTTATGGATGGATTCTTTACAAATGATACCGACCTATCCTTGGAGATTGGTTTCCTAATAACCCTCGTAAACGAAGATAGGCGAGGAGATCAATTTAGCATTACTGATAGCTTAATTTACTGGACCTCTATCAAATACAAAAATATAACACGGAGCGTATTAGTATTGGAGGTCTATGGTATAATAGCGGGCTTTAATATAGGTATAACATTATAGGAGATCCTTAACCTTATTACTAGATAGCTAAAGATTCCTCCTATTCTAGTAGTAATTTATAACAACTTAAAAAGCCTTTTTAAATGCCTATAGAAGCTGGAAACCACTAGTGAAAAGCGCTTGATAATCGATGTAATAGAATTTTGTGAAGCTTATGATTGAAGGGAAATTAAGGAGTTTCGATGGATTAATGGAAAATATAATCCTGCAGATGCCATAACAAAAGCAGCACCAAACAAGGCCTTGGAAAAGTTTGTAAATAGTAATAGACTGACTATACGCATTAAGGGCTACGTTAATAGGCTGCCCGGAAAGCCCATATTACGTGATGGCAGATAATTGGAAGACTGCTAGGGGATTAATGGTAATTCGTTTGATTAATACAGTTAAAATGGAGGCTTGCGAAAGGTTATGTCGAAAAAACTTTTTATAGGAGTTAATAAACTTGAACCTTAGGATAACGGCGTAACTGGGGGAAAATGGGGTCAATTTACATGCAATTGGATTCAATACAATATGAAAGTCAACTGGAATTGACAGGGGTCTGGCCAGTTAACGAAGGGGTAATTTACTGGTAACTAGAAAAGATTGGTTAACCACACTAGCGTACGCGCACAAACTAAAAACCCTTCAGTGTTGAAATAGTATTACATGAAGTACAATAGATTAATTTTACTTACAATAAAGTTGACCATACTGTAAATGCATTGCTTTGTGCGGACTTACCGCATTAGGTATAAGTTGAGTTTAGGACACTATACTTCGCTCTAGAGCACGGGCCAAGCACGTGGCCATATAACTTACAGTGCAGATCGGCTAGCGGTGTGCCAAACCTAGAAGAATACATCCACCATCTGACCACGCAATACTACTGTTACTTCGACCAATCGAATCGAAAACGTTGTAACGTCTAAGGCTTACCAACGTAGCTACTATTAACATTTAAGATTACCTATTAATGTCGTATCTAAGGCATTCCAAAAATTATATCCCGCATTATTCCGGGAATAATATATGCTGATATAAGGTTCGATTATTTATTAATATTTATAAAAAACTTGGCTATTTAGGTAATACGCGTATTTTGCTATATCCCTAATATTGTATTGAAATTTCGAAAATACGATAGCCGAATTTGCTTTATCTTTAACCGTTATACTAAAACCTCGTTTATAATATAATAATAATTACAGCTAACATCTATTTAAACATCTAGAAAGTAGGTGTTATTAAAAAGTATAAGGATAAGAAATGGATCTTCGTTTATACGTATTTTAATTAAATTAAACTTCTTTTTATTTGATTTTATAATTGAGTCGTTAAGGTTATGTAACACTTAAACTAAACTGTATCTAAAAGTTAGACTTTTCCCGTCACCGTTAATAGGAAACCCTTTTTTACCCTTTCGACTTAGACCGTATACATCTACGTAGGAGGTAATACTGGACGAAATTCGTAGTTACGTTAGTAATAGTCCGTAAAGCCATAACGTACATAATGCTCCAAGGTAAGTTTGGCCTAACGCTCCTTGACCATCACTTTTGTCGCCTTATATCCTTAGTTTTAAACGTGTACTAAACGGGTTTATTAAGATAACTGGCCGCGATTACCACGACCCTTTAATGAAGGTACTTAAAAGGAGTAAACCCCTCTTATAACCATATTATTATCCGGCTGTTAAGCTTATACGGGTCCCATCAATTAACGACCAAAACTCTGTTTTAAATCTAAGGACTTTAATTTATTGATGAATTTATGATACTTTTTTGAGGTTACAGTATAATCCACCCGACTAACACCTACTATAATAAATTTGTAGAGGATACGTAACGATATGCGAAAAAGTAAGTAATTACACTTTACGGCTAAAAGCTATTTTTAACCGCCCGTTTAAGCTGAATTTTTTTTGAATCTAATGACGAATAATACCTATAAGTCCTTATCATTTATAACCAAACCTTTTAATTTAACCAATACTTTATCTACGCGGTAAAAGTTGTTAAATGCCGTTTTGATATAATAAAAGAACTTCCCTATATCGTATATGCCTTCGCATCCTCCGGCTTTATAATACGTCATAACTGCCTACTTTACCGTTGCCGTATAATATTCTTATACGTAAAGCAACGTATACTAACTTTTTTTAATTTGTATCTTATCCGTTTTTATAAATTCGATGGTTTAATGCGTTAAAATCTACATAAAAGCAGATCTGTTGAATTGTAGTTAATTATGTCCTTTTCGCCTACCCTAAGCCAGTGGAAAACCAACGTGAGGCACGGCTAATTTGACTTCGAGTTACTAAATCTTAGTTGCTATTTAGGTGAAATTGAACGTAAAGTTAATGGTTAAAGTAGAATAACTCGGATATTAAAATTACTTTATAACCAATGCGATATAGATTAAGATATCTTATAAATAAAAAACATCGGCCTAAGTTGACCCTAAAAGAGCAGGAGGTATATTTATAATGATAGAGGACTAAGTATTTTCTAACGGTCCGTCCTCCCCTGCAACGCTAAAATATTACTCAAGATTATTAATATTTACTATCGATTCGTTTATTACAAATAATATCCCTTCAGAAAAAAAACCTTAATAATATATTATAATCCGACTTATGATGGTAAGCCAAGTAGGTATCAAATGGGGTTTACTATTAAGATATGGTGAAAAATTAAGAGGCTACTTTAGCCTACCGTGCAAGACTTATAGGCATGGCCGATACCTGGCCAGTACCCAGTCCGTCACGTAACCTCACACGTGCCGTACACGGACCGTGCTTGATCCATACCTGGACCGGGCTCAGACTGGGTCCTGCTTATCCTATTACGTGTACAGTCACGTAACCTATAGACTAAATGATCAATAGATTGAGTTCATTAACATCTGAGAGCTTTAACCTTCTTTTTATATACCTGAATTGGAGTTATTTTAACGGTTTGACTTGTGGGGGACGTATAGAATGTGTAGGGTGAGGGACTTAATGATTTTAAGCTTAAAAGATTTGGTATTTTAGCTTAAAGTCGCGTGTAAACTTGGAAACTTAACGACTCGGTGGCTTGGCTCAAGGTCGAGCGATGGTTTTTTTTGGCGCTATTTAACTATTCTTGGTGTTTTTGTTTAAAACAACAAACTTAAAAATTAAATTGGCATTAAGGATGTAAAAAGATTGAAGTAGGGTAAAGGTTTGGTACAAAGAGTAAGGTCTAAGGTCTTTTCTTAATGCAAGTTGTTTAGAGTAAAGACTTGGTCGTTTTTTATAATGGTAGCATCTGTAGTAGTATCAACTTAGTTGTTTACTAACTTTCCAAATTTTAGGACTTTTTACAGTTAATCTTAACGTCTTTAAAAAGGATTAATAAAGATTTCTTGTTTTTTTCGATAACGATACCATTGTTACCTTCAAGCTATCGTAAAAACCGACATAGCTTAGAAGTCTTTTCTACTTACTGTCGTGAAAACTGATGCAACAGTAAAGATCTTTCGAAAGAATCTTTCCTTTACTCTAGCCGTAACGTAGAACGTAATAACCGTAAAGTAGCTTCTTCTTCTACTTAGCCAATCTGTGTTTAATCTAATAAGCACTGATTAGTATTGGCAGGTTTTTAGATCATTACAACGTTGTCGATTCGATTGGTTGAAGTAACAGTAGTATTGCATTGGTCAAGTGGTGGATGTATTATTTTAGGTTCGTCAGACTGCTATCTGGTCTGCACTGTAATTTGTATGGTTAATTGCTTGTCCTGTACCCTAGAGTGAAGTGCAGCGTACTGCACTCAACTTATACCCAATGCGGTAAGTCCACACAAAGCAATACACTTGCAGTACAGTCAACTTCACTCACAGTAAAGTTGACCTACTGTACTGCATGTAATACTATTCCAACAAGTGATTTACATTAGCGTGAACGTATAAAATTAAAAGTCATTAATGTTTGAAAAACGATTAATTGAAATAAATTGAAGTCAATTATACTAACAGTGAGTTAATTATATCAACTACAAGTTAACTCAATTGTTTTTAGATAGACTGCAAGTTGACTATAGTAGGTACCTAATTCTTACTAGGATATGAGCCAAGCAATTGGTCATATCAATTAGTATGTAAACTGGCTAGCAGTCTGCCAAACCTAGAAGTAATACATTAGCACTTTCAATACAATACACCAGTTACTTCGAACACGATTCGAACCAACTACGTTGCAACAATAAATGCCTACCAATAGTGATATTACTGAAATGTACATGAAATCGATAATTAATTTATGAAAAAATCGTTTAACTAGAGTTATTTCAAAAACTTTGTGCCAAATACCTATCAAAATAGTTTCATAATACGTTAAATTATTATAAAAATTAATCAAATCAAGTGTTTATTAGTTTTTCATGAATTCGTCGTATATTAAAGTTATAATGGATATAAAACCTTCGATTTACAATTTATACCTCCTAATTACGTAAGCGAATAAAAATTTCGATATAGTAAATATTCAAATTAACGATACCCTTTCCTTTGGAAGTATTTGCTTCATGGAAACAAAGCAGTGTGTGATTAAAAATTTAAAGTTTTGGAATTTTAAAGCGATTACAACATTAAATAAAGGTAAATAATTACACTTTAGTAATTTTTTAATCAACATATATAATTTTAACAATACGAAAGTCAAATACCTTAGTTCAAATGAACAAAATTAACGTTATAAAATTTAAAAAGTATTTAAAACGACGCATTTACAGTAGCTATATGATATTCCTATATTACCTAAAGGTATCAAATGACCCATTCATTACAGTACAGGTTTAGGATCAATTCAATAAAAGTTACGATATATTAAATGAAATATTTCAGTAATAGATAATCAATTGAAACTAACAGATTAATATGGTTTTCATTAATTTATCAAAGGTTAAAATAATAATCTTGTTAGTAAGGCCTTATATCGTTGTAAAGTCGTCGATTCGAATCGTGGTCGAAATAACATTAGTATTTCATTGGTCAAGTGGTGGATGTATTGTTTTAGGTTTGGCAGACTGCTAGCTGGTCTTCACAGTAATTTGTATAGCCAATTGTTTAACCCGTGCTTTAGAGTGAAGTCATCGGGAGGGTTCAAATACTTATTCACGTGAAAAGATAAGTAGAAGATTACTCGGTAGATTTGTATAGTTATAGTATAAAGTAAGATGATCATTAGAACAAGAATCCAGAGATGCACACCACAGGTGAGGGATTATAAGCCCTTCACCCATAGCTTACCACTCTGTAATACCTCTTCTAGACCGCTCCACGCTTTGCCATTGGTCTAGAATAGTAATTCCAAACCGCTCCATGTATGATGCACTTTATGTCTTGCAAGAGTACAGCTTGCAATGTGACACGTTACTGTGCACTCTGCAGAAGTGCATCCTACAATACAGTGCACTGCCACTTAGCCTATATATACTATATATAAGGGTATATAGTAATATCCACACAGGCAATCTTTTTTTCTTCCTTATATATTCCGTACCTATAGCCTAGTAGCGTCAGTGTAGTTATAGTTATATAAAGGTCCAAATCAATAGGTTTTGTAGTAACAATATGGTTATGGATACAAAAGTCCAAATTAGTAATTTTTGTAATAATAGTGTTATTGACGTATCAATTGTAAAAGGTTCAAATTAGCAGTTCTTATAATAACAGTGTTGTTACAGTTACAAAGGATCCAAATCAATAGTTTCCGTAATAACAGTGTTGTTACAGCATCAATTACAAAAGGTTCAAATCAGTAAATTTCAGCCGCAGTAGTAATTATAATTCGGCTGAAATCAGTAAGGTTTAGCCGTAGTAATGATTATAATTCTGATGGAATTAGTTAGGTCTGGTCGCGGTAGTAATTATAACTTAGGCCTAGTTAATATAGTCAAATAAAGGCGACATAATTGGTAATAACACCTTTCATAATTTGTAATAGGCATAACTACATAAATACTATAAGGGGTAACTACACAGGGGTAATGATATAATCACGTATTAAGTGAGTATAAAAAGATATATCGCTATCGGTCTAGGTAAAACTTCTTTTCTTTTCTTCCGTTAAAGGCGCGTATCATTAATTAATACTAGTTCCTATCACAATTTGACTTAAGCTTTATTTTAATTAAACAATTCAAACCGCTTTAATAGGTAAGTTACTTAACCAATACTCTGGTGCGAGAGCGCCGACGTGCCGCCGTCGCCGCAACCGCCGCCACCGCCAGCAACTCACCATCATCTAGCATAATCTCTTCCATAGCCTCCACGCCGCCCGTCACCGCCACCCCTTCGGCTCCGCTAAGTCCCGCCGCCGCCGCCTTCACCCCCTCCCCAATCTTATCATCTGCCGCCGCCACCTCTATCACCCCCTCTCTAGCCTTACTAGCCCCCCTTGCCGCCGCTACCCCTCGCTCCCTCTCCTCGCCCTCTTCCTTCCCCTTAAGCTCCCAGGGGGAGGAGAGGGAGGCCCTTAAGGTTATAAACCTCACTCTCTCCCTATGAGTAAAAACTCTATCACTCATAAAGGCTCTTTTACGCCGTAAACACAGCCTAGCGTAATTATGCTAGGGTACGTATACCTTAAATCTACTTACTCTTATACCTTTAATGTTCTTTCCTCTTGAATAAAAAACACGAAACGAATCTATTTCGCTACTTTAAACTCTATATTGCCAGAGTACGCTGCGAAGCTTTTTTAACGCATAAAACGTTAAAGTGGAACACCTAGATCCACAACCTCAGGCTGTTAATAGATACGCCTTACGTACCATGTATCGCGTCCGCGGCCGCAGGTAAGTCTATTGACGATTACTATGAAAACGGGGGGTATTCGGCTTGTTACCACCGCTATAAGCGGACTGACAGCGGATACGCCCACGTTTCTTTAGTCTTAGGGCCGTAAGCTGAGGCCGTATTATACGACCGCCGGCTTTATAGTAAATTCGAAATCTAACAATTTATTTTATTAAAATTATAACGTTCTGAATTCCGAAAATACAACTGCGGTCGAAAATAACTAAAATAAAGCGATAATAATTTATACTATGCGCCAACTGGCAGACTAGAAAGTCGGCAGCCGCTATCTCTGCCTTAACATGGGGCCTACATATATACTACATAAATGAGTTTAACGACGTTATCATGTGTTACCGTAAGAAGGGTAAAGACCCTTTTACGCCTTTACCTAAAGGCATACGACCTAAGGCGCAGAGTCACATTCTTGTTAGCGCCGGTAGCGTCGAAGGTAATAGTGGCGGTAGCGCTAGCATAAAGGGGGAGAGCGATAAGAAGGATGGTAGTAATGCGATAGCGTCACCCTCTCCCTTTAACAGTGGATAGCCACCCCTCGAGCCGGGTTGGCGTACTCAGCCATAATACAATACATCATATGGTAATATTATAGTTTTCTATAAAAAAATCGTTTATAAGTAACAAATGTGACTTGAAATATATAAAGAAAAGAGAGGTAATATGCTAGAATCGTGTTATGACCTAAAAACATCGGAGGGTCAGAAAACAGGCTAGTATAGGGCTAAGCCACTAAGAACCTGATGTCCAATACATCAAGTGAAGTTATCTCTTATGTCAGCAACCTTAGGGTTAGGGTTACGAACTAAGGATCATTGAAATCATATTTCGATCTAACATGATCCAGCACTGAAAGCGTATGGAGGATTAAGAATATAAGGACACGGTCAGCACTACATAGATAGTATTTCCTTCATAGCTCTTCAGTTGTCAATCTAAGTATTCAGTCTCAGTATATTCTGAATAGCCTCACGGCTTTTGATTATTACTTGCATGGTTACGATATTGTTCACTCAGCACCTCTGCTACCTTCTTGATAATATAAACCCTCTGACACCTTCTATATACTCACGGGTATTTAGTGTGATCATTACAAATCGGTGCGATATCGTAAATTTAAACAGAGAAAGAAAAATGATAGAAAGGTCCGTCAGATAGAATCGTACAAAACAAAAAGTGATAGAATGTTGGAAACGGCGCGAAATAGTAGGGTCAAAAAGAGGCAAATTTGTAAAGCCGATGCAAATACAAGTTGTACACCGTAATAAAAATCGGGGAGCGGTAGGTATAACGAAATTCGGACCGCTTTTTAAGTGGTTCTTTTTCGTGATAACGGAAGCGCTTTTGTTCTTTTGTGGAGGCCTAATTGCGTATAAACTATCTAGTCATTTCTCCCCTTAAAGTAAAGGTTTGGGTTGCCAAAGCGGCCCGCTTTTATATTAAAGCCCAATCGCATATAAAGTATTTGGCCATTTCTCCTCTTAAAGTCGCGGCTCGGTTTAGTATATTGTAGCCGCTCTTGTTAGTGTAAGCGGTATGTATGTTGTAATTGTACCCGCTTTTGAATTGAGAAAGCGGTGCGAATATTATATTCGTAGCCGCTCCTAGGTTTTGTAAGCGGTTTGGTACTGCGTATCCAAACCTTCTTTTTTCTAAGAGTACGGCCTAGAGTTTGTACCTAGCCTTTCCTTCTTTTAAGGGTAGGGCTCGGATTATATACCTGGCCCTTCTTTTTCTTAAGGTTGCGGCCAGAAATATGTATTTAAACCCTCCTCTTTTTCCTTCTTTTGTAGTCCTCTTTCTTTTTAAGGCTGCGACTCAAAATGTGTATCTAGGCCTTTTTTTTCTTAAGATACCGCGACTTATTGTATCACTTAGGGTTTCGTTCGTATATACCTTATTACTTATCTTTTATAATCCGTTAGGTAACATACTTTTACAAATTCCGTGTAATACATATCTTTATCCTCCTAGTTTGGTAAATCGTTAAGTTATGTTGTTTCCAACAGAGCTTCTATAAGGCGGCCATTCCTTCCTCCTAGGGTATTAATACCTCTACTTCGCAGTTGAATTCGTAAGGTTTTGGCAATAAGGGGGTTCACTGTTTGCCATATGCCTAACGACTAATTCGAAAACCTTTTATAAAAATCATCTAATATTTTAGGTCTTTGGGTTTTCTTATCCCAATAGCGAAAAATAACGGCTAAGATGTATGTATTTTCCTTGTATGGGTTTAATTCCTTAATTGTTATGTCGATAGTATTATTTCAAAGGCTCAAATCGATTTCGTGTATCATGGCCTTTCTGATTCCCATATATTCGACCAGAAGGTCAAAGTAAGCGTTGGTTTCCTCCAGCGTTATTAGTTTTGGGTCCATAGCTATAGGTATTTAGGAGCGGTTAGAGGATATTCTAGATCAGCGTAAGTTGGTGATTTCGAGCCGTAGTTGATTGTTAAAGCGGCGCAAGTTAGTAATTTCGGGCCGCAGTTGGATTTGGGTGCGTAAAGATTCTAAAGTCTAGGGTGGTTCAAAGTTCAGGAAAATTCAAAGTTAAGTGAAATTCAAAGTTCAGGATATTTTGGCAAACACAAAGTAAATGAGATAATTAGAGCTGTCGGAATAGAGCTTACTAGCGCTTGCTAGTGTAAATTAATTTCAAACGATGCGTAAATAAAACGTGACCACAGACTAGTCAAGCGTTTCAAATTAGGTTTATTAACGCTTGGTAACGCTACGCTAGCAAAGTAGTTAGGAAAACTCAAACATTACAAATACTAAACTTAGAATACATAGGGCGAATATGGGAAAGCGAACAGGGCAAAGAAAGTAGAAGGCGGAGTAGAGCAAAAGAAGTATAGGTGTGGGAAGGTGTGTTATGTGATCCGGTATTTGGTAATAGGACCAGATTGGTATGCCGTAGCTGCTCTTGGTGGAGTGAGCGGTTTGGTTGATTTGTGTGTAACTACTTTTACTGGGTGAGCGGTTTGGTTAACGTGTTCATAACCGCTTTTGAATTAAACGATAGGTTTGGATGTTTTGTTTGTAACCGCTCCTGTGTTTTGCGAGCGGTATAGATTGTCGATTTTAGATCGGACTGGTTTTAACGAAGGGTTTCAAAACTTGGTGGATTTAGCTTGCAGAGCCTGGTATGTGATAAGATGCTTTCCAAAAAGTGCACGTATACATTAAAGCGCCAAATAAGGGTTGAAAGTATCGTTACGGAGCTTTTGGTAAATAGAGCGCCAAATAAGGGTTAATAGTGTTGTATTAAAGTTGACGTTTTGAAACTTATTTAATTTTATAGTCTTTGTATACTTCGGCGTATAATTTTTGTAAAAACGAAGTGTTGGAATATAAATAGTTGGGAACGTTACAACATCCCGTTATAGGTATTCAACTTGTATCTGTCTCTTTTTTCCTAGGCTATCTATAGTTAACTGGGTCGGCTACTAATTAATATTAGTAGGGTTTAAATACTTATTTACGTAAAAAGGTAAGTAAAAAAGTATTCGTTAAATTGATATAATTGTACTATAAAGTAAGATAACTATTAAAAGAACAATCCAGAGGTGTACTCCACAGGTGAGAGCTTATAAACCCTTAACTCAGAGCGTACCACTCTGGAATACGTCTTCTAAACCGCTCTATGCATTGCCATTGGTCTGGAATAGTCATTCCAGACCGCTCCATGCATGATGCACTTTACGTCTTGCAAAAGTGAAGCCTACAGCGTGACACGTTACTATGCACTCTGCAGGAGTGCACTCTACAATACAGTGCACTACCACTTGGCCTATGTATACTATCTATGAGGGTATATAGTATTATCCACAGAAGTGCAGTATACTGCACTCGACTTACACCCTATGCGGTAAGTCTACACAAAGCAATACACTCAACTTGTAATTCAGTATAGTCAACTCTACTGTAAGTAAAGTTGACCTATTACACTACATGTAGCACTATTTCAACACTAGCGGCTTTTTAGTTTGTACGTATACGTCAGTGTAGTTGACCAATCTTTTCCGGTTAGCGCTAAATAGCGGCCTCGTCAACTTGCCAACCCCCTATCAATTCCAATCAACTTTTATACTGAATTTCACCTAATTGAATGCAAATTGACCCCATTTAACCTTAATTACTTCATTGCTTCAAGGTTTGAGTTTATCAACTCCCACAAAAAGTTCTTTCGCTATAGGCCTTTATAGATTTCTATTTTAGCCGTGTTAGTTAAATAGGTCACCATCATAGCCTTTACTTCCCTAGTAGTCTTTTAATTTATCGGCACATCTCTGACCACCATTACGTAATTTGAGCTTTCTGGACGGTCTATCAACGTAGCTCTCGATGTGTATAGTTAACCTATTGCTGTTTACAAACCTTTCTAAGGTCTTATTTGACATTGCCTTCGTTATAGTATTTGCGGGATTGTCTTTGCCTTTAATTTACTGGAATTTATTCATCTCTCTTCCTTCGTAGGCTTTACGGAGTTCTATTACGTCAATTATTAAGCGTTTTTCGCTGGTGGTCTCGAGTTTCGAAAGGTATTCGAAAATGCTTTTTAAGTCGGTATTTTAAATCACTACCGAAATAGGGGAGGGTTTTAGCTGCTTAGTAATACGTTCAAGGTTTTTAGAGTATTATGCCTACGTTAAAGCCTATTATTATACCGTAAACCTCCGATGTTAATACACTTTATATAATTCTTTAACATGTAACGGAAGTTTAATAAATTAGGTTACCAATAATACTACACTGGTCGTTCCGCCTATCTTCACCAACGAAAGTCTATAAAAAGCCGATTTGTGAAAATAAGTCGGTATTTTTTATAAAGGATCCATCCGAAAAGATTTTCAATTTGGCTTTGAACAGGTAGATTATAATTATATTAATTCCGCGGTCGAAGTTCAATATCTGTTATTTCAACCTCTTATTTGCTTGGTTAAAGTCTTTATCTATCGAGTCTTATACTTATAACGCGATAAAATGGTCGTAAAAGGCTTTCGGTTAATATAAGGTAACAATATAACTGGCTCGGATACATTATTTTAAGTACTATTGAACTTTAGCCATATTTGTTTTGTGAATTATAGTTAAAATAATGGTTTGGCCCTTTTAACATAAGGTAAGACTAATATTAATACTAAGTATACGGATTAACCATTTATTAAAATTAAATTAACTGCCTTCCATTAACGTTGTTACTAGCCTGTAATTTTGAAACCTTAAGTCCTTAATCGCCTATTGTTTCAATATAATAAACCTAATAGTTTCAATGAAAAAGTTATCGTTTGTTTTTATATCTATTACGTTAAACTCCATTTTTAACGTTACTAGTGAGTATAAGTCGTACATTAAAAACTTCATCGTCAATATTAATATAAAGTTCGATTAGTAGGCTAAAAACCAATTAAACAACTGTTCTAGCTAATCCGTATAGAGAATTAATATATCGTATTACTGTACCTAAAGGGTAAATGACATGTAGTTCCTATAGTAATTTTAGTAGTACGATCCCTTATAAATCCAATACTTATTGAATTTAGGCTTATATTTTATTTAGGCTATTAAACGTCAACTTACCTTTAATTTTAGCTCATAAACTTATTACCAAAGTAACTATTAAACGTTGGCTAATATTTTGAACCATTAAATATGACGTCAATATTTAGTTCTTATCTTTATCTCCATATTTTTAAACGATTAGACGTAACTTTTTGTACGGCCGCCCTGTGGTTTTGCTTTTAACCTTGTAAAGAATCCTCGACTTAAAGATCGAAAAGTTTGAGTTTTAAAGGTTAAAATCTGGTTTACATACGAATTGTATAACTCCTCGAGTTAGTAAGTCGTTAATTTCGACCTTATTGTTTTCTTTAAATTGTTTGTCGGAAGTTTTGATAATCTTTTACGCTCGAAGATTTAATACTAAATTTTAGTTATCCTCCCTTTTTATTTACCCAAATAGTATTATAAATACAGTCTAGTATGTATTATTCCTATTTAACTTTTTTCTTTTTCGGGGGTTGTTCGCACCGGCAGCGTTTCATCGGCTTATCGATAATGTGTGGAAGAGGTTTATATTAATTTGGTCGTTTGATTTAAGGGTCTTTATCGTTAAAAGCTCTAATATAGGACTTAACCTAAATAGTTCGAAAATATATAAGACTGTTAGTAGTTTTAATTATCATATTGGAGTTCGTGATACTTAATATCTTATACGTACTCTTTTATTTTCCCGGTTTATGCTATACGAAGATTTTACTTTATAACGGTAAAGTAAGTAAGTCGATTGTTATAAGGCCGTTTTTTGTGTTAAAGACATTATTAATCTAGCGGTGTGCCGATTTCCTTTATAGTTTCCTTAAGTCTTTATCGTAAGCCGTAACACGTTTCTGAATACTTGTTGAAGGCGGAAATTTACTCGTTAGACGTGGATACGTTTTAAAAACTAACAATGTTATTACTAAGTCGTCAGGACTAATAATATCGTTTAAGCCTTTTGCTGCTGTTTGTAAACGTGCCCCCGGATCCGTAAAACTTTTAATTTCCAATGTAAAGATGTTATATGTTCGGTGAAGTAGGGCGTATGCTCTTTCAACCTTTTCAATATTTTAGTGGGCTTTTATAAATATCTATTTATACTAGATAACTATTATCTTGGTATTTTTTTTAAACTCCGCTACCGTAAAGTTGGTACCAGTATAGTGAATGATGACGTTAATTAGACCTAAGTGCGTGTTAATTTATAGTATCCTTAGCATTTTCTACGTATCTTTTGTCGAAAGGGACTTTAGAAACTTAGCCCTGTGAAAAAAGGTTAAGGAATTAATCATTTGAAAGATATGTTTATTATCAAAGTAAAATATATTAATGAAGATTTTGTAGTAAAAGTCATCATTGTATCTTAATTTAAATTCAAATTTTTGAAAGGCTTAAGTATAAGTTTAGTAGTGGCAATAAAGTATTTGAATAGCTTTTAGGGGAAAATATTCTACCTCTTTATGCCTTACGGACTTTAGGACTTTATATAGCCTATTAACGGCTGTGTAGTTAAAGAGTCGGTATAGTTAAAGTATTTTCGGTTTCGTTAGGTTTAACATTATTTCTTTCGGGCTTTAAAGATAAAACCATAAGTGTTCCTACTTAAAGGCGAAGGGAAACCTTTAGTCGTTTTTCATTAGTTCGTTTACGTTAACCTTGACGTTGATGCCGAGTGTCTTTATGTTCTTGAAACAAAGTAAAAAAAGGTTAGAGAACTTAAAGATGTAAAACGTAATTATTCATATAATAGTTTGAATTACTATTGTCTTTATTAATGATAGTTATCTACCTGGTTTAAAGCCAACTTTGGTCTTACTAGTATTATAACAATTAATCTTAGTAGTTATAATGTTTTCCCTTTGTAATGTCACGTATTACGAATAGCCTTTTATTAAATACCTTATTGCCATTGCATCTGACATAATACTTTAAAACGTATGGTCCGCGTAATAATCGCAAAAGTTAAAGCTGTGTAAGGGTTTATGGGCTTAATTAGGGTAAAAGTAAGTGTCTTTACTACCCAAACGGTACAAAAAGATGTACTCGGCTAGTTATTAAGCCGCGTTATGAATAGTATCTTTATATTATTTAATTTACTTGGGGCTACTGTTTCCATTAATTAGCTCGTCGCTTTTGAAGATTATCTTATAGACTCAGGCTATGAGCCTTCAGTCTAAGTCATGAGTCATGTGAATGTACATGTTATGGTGCACGATGTTGTATTGTGTCATGTCATGTCACGCCCTTATAGTGTGGTTAGCATAAACCAGGACCTCTAGATTATTAGTACTTTTGATATTGTGCAGCGGTCAAGAGGACTGACTAACATTAGCTGATAGAAGCTACGCTAACAAGCTTAAGCTTACTTAGTAAAACCATCAAAATTTACGATTGAATCTAAATAGTCCTGTTTAGAAGTGGTAAGGTATTGGATGTAATTTATTACTTTCCTGTTATTTTGCTAGGTGAAAGGATATTGAGTTAACTAATTACTATATTTGTTACAGATTTAATATTTTTTTACTATTATTATGACGATAATACTTACGGTTAACAGGTTTGCCTGAATTTTAGACTTATTAGCGTTAACGTAATTATTGTATTTAGTTTATGGCCAGTAGACTAGACCTTAGGCGTTAAGGGTGCCCGTAGCCTTATTTACGGTCGACATAATTAATTACCGTAAGGTCTTTTTTATTTACATTAGAGAAGTTGCCGGGTTAGTGGTATATATTAAGCGAGTTTGGTATACGTATTATTACAGTGATAAACGAGGAACGTAATTGGTTAAACAAGCCTTTATAGGTAGAGTTTGTGCGTTATAGAGCGTATTCGAATTTGTTAACATCTATAACTGTTATACGTACTTGTTTACAAAGTGTATCTTTGTTAGAGTACGCTTTCTCCATTACTTTTTTTAGCATAGTATTGACTTATCAATTGTTTAGTTCAATATATTTATCTGTTGGTAGGCCTTTATCATTGCAACGTAGTTAATTTAAATCACTGTAGTCGAAGTAACTGGTGTTGCGTTGATATTGTTGATTGAGATGTGTAAGTTCTAAGTTTGGCAGCGCGCTAGCTGGTCTTCACACTAATTTGTATGGTCAAACGCTTTGGTCTGTGCCTCACTTTGAAGTAGGCACCTACTATATTGCACTTGCAGTATAGTGTATTCAAATTCCACTAATTACAGTTAATTTTCAATAAGTACAATCAACCTTACTGCAAGTAAAGTTGACTTGACTATAATGTACTTGACTACTATTTTAACACTGTCGGCTTTTTGTTTTTGTGCCTGCATGCCAGCGTGGCTTGCCTTTACTTGGTAGCAACCTCTGAAATCCCTCCTCAATCCATAAGTCAACAACAAGCCAGAACCCTATCAATTCCGATCAATTGGTACTGAAATCAACCTCAATTACGGCCCTTTGTAACCTTTTTACTCCATATCTTCGAGACCTCCGTTCCTTCAATCCCGTGTACATATCTTTCGCCATAAACCTATGAAAATCAGGTACGCCACCACTTGCGTACCTTTTGCTAGTAGTTTAAACTACTGCCATCGCCACTATTACCCTAACAGTCTTCTAGTTTGCTAAGGAAACCTTGTTCCTTCACGTTACATGCTGGGTGGTCCACGTATCCCTCGATTTATATAGTCAGCGTATTGCTATCTACAAACCTTTTCAAGGCGCTATCAGGAGTAACCTTAGTTATAGCATCGGTAAGATTATCTTTACCGTTAATTTACCGGAACTTATCGATTTACCAGGCTTCATATACCTTCTTTAACGCTATTACGTCGCTTATCAAACGTTTTTTATTAGTCGTACCTAGTTTTAATAGGTATTCTTCAAGGCTTTAGAAGTCGATATACACCACTATAGGTATCGATAACAGTATCAGCTATTTGGTAATAATCCTTAATGTGCCGTTAATTACTATACCTATATCAAAGCCTACTATTATACCGTAAACTTTTAAAGCTAAAATACTCTGGGTTACATACTTACACTTGACAAATATCTAATATACAAGGTTTCCTATAATCTCAAATTTTCTTTTGAACCTATATTTATCAATAAGTATTATTAAAAATCAATTTTACGATATAAAGTTAGTATTATTAGTAAATACTCTATTTATAAAGATCATCAACTTCGCTTTCGTCAAATTTATAAAAACCATATTAATTTCTTTTTTATTTAATCCATTTACTACTGAATCCCTTTATTTAACTTGTTAAAGTCTTTATTTTATAGGTTTTATTCCTGTATTGTTATGGAAAGGTCATACGATGCTTTCGGTTAACATAACGTGACGATATAAGCCGCACGAGCCCTTTATTCCAAATATTTTTGTAATCTTACCTCGTTGGTCTTATCGATAATTATCAGACTCGTAGCTTATTCTTTTTGGCGTGTTCTAATATAAGTGCCGTTTTTAACCTTAATACTATGGATATCGATTAACGATTTATTAAAATTAAGTTATATGACTTCGATTTACGTTTTAACTAACTTGTACTTTTAAATGCCTAACTTTTCGATAATATGCTATTTTGCCGTTATATACCCACTATCGCTGAGGAAAAAGGTATCTTTAGTTTACCTGCCTATAATACTAAAGTCTTTATCTTTTATAATTAACAGGAACGGATTAAAGGGTAAAGTCTTTATATCAAACCTGTTTTTAAAGTACGTTTGGTACGTTAAAAACCAGTAAACGCTTATTTCAGACAATCCATACAAAGGCTTAATATAACGTATTACCGTGATGGCTGGGAAACTTGTCCCATAGTTTTTTTTTAACAATTCCAATAATATAATCCGTTTAAGATCGGTAAAAAACTACGTATACGTTTACATAATATCCCGGTCATTAAGTATAAACTGATCTTTTATGTTAATAGTAAAACCAGCTATATTAATAACAATTAAACATTAACTAATTTTTCAAATTATAAGTGATTAAATAAGGATCTAGTTTTTACTTTATCACCGTATTTTTAAGCTATTAGCCATGATTTTTTATATGGCTGGTCCGTGATTTTACCTTTCACTGTGTAAACTATCTTTAACTTAAATATAATAACATCTTAACCTTTAAATTACATTAACTTTATAAATTATATAACCCCATGTCATAGAAAACTGTTGATTTTCACTTAGTTACTTTATTTAAAGAGCTTATATAACATGTTAATAATATTCTCGGCATGTAAATTAAGGGTAAGCTTTCTGTTAGAATTTTCCTTTTAAAATATCTTCGTCGTTATATATACCTTTTCGGGCCTATAATCCCTATTGTCGTTCTCCTCTTTAATGTGTATACTACCTTTGAGTAGTCGTTTACGTCGCCAACATTTCATTAGATTATTAATAATCGACTCGAGAGGGTTGTATTAGCTAATTCACTCGGTTTGGAAGTTATTAACGTTAGGATTTTTATTAGACTTAAAAGGTTTGGGGGGTCTTCGATACGGATTAACCTGTATAATTCGGAAAGTCATAAGGCTGTTAGCAATTTTAACTATTATTTTTAAATTAGTAATATTAAAGATTTTATACAGTTTATCCTATTTACCTTGATCGCGCCACGTAAGGACTTTAATTTAAAGGGAAAGCAAAAGTACGTTTATTATTAAAGGTTCGTTTTTGGTGTTAAGGGAATTATTAATCTGACGACATACCGATTCCTTTTTCAATTCTTTTAAGGCTTTATTATATTTTATAATACGTCTTTAGGTACTTAATAAGGGTAGAAACTTAGCTATTATACGTAGGTACGCCTTAAATATGAATAAAGTTGGTATAAGTTCATTAAGGTTAATAATATTATTAAAACTATTTACTGTTATTTAATATCGTGTTTTTAATTTGTAAAACTTCCTATTTTTAATGTAAGAATATCGTAAGCCCTTCATAAAATGTTATATGCCTTTTAACCTTACTAATACCCTAGTAAACTTTAATAGAAACCTATTTATACTAAATCTCTATTAACTTTATATCAATTTGAAATTGTATCGTAATAAAATTAATACTAGTATCGTAAACTAATATGTTTAATAGGATAAGATACGTATTAATTTACAAAGTACGTATTACCTTATTTTTTTTTTCCTGTAATAGATTTAAGGAACTTAACGTCATAAAAAGTCGTAATAGAGTTTATAACATATAATACTAACTTATCGTTCAAGTAAAACACATTTATTAAAACTTTCGAATTGAAGTTTTAATTTCCCTTCAATGTAAATTCAAACTTTAATAAGGCTTGAAAATATGTTTGGTAATAGTGGTAAAAGCATTTAACTACTTTTAATATTAATAAGTCCATATCTTCGTAGTCAAACACTTCGAAAACTTTATAAAACCTATTAGTTACCGGGTAGTTAAACCTATGATATAGTTAACGAGGTTCCACCTTCGTTAGGTTACATACTATTACCGTTAGCCTTTAAAGATAAAATTTAAGATATACTTAATTCAAGTTAAATGAAACCATTTCGTTAATTTCAACTTGTATTAATTTGTTAGTCTCAACGTTAACGTTAACGCTGAGGCTTTTATATTTTTCAGTTAAAAAAAAAGATTAAGAATTCGAAATGTAAAAAATAATAGGGTTAATAACAGTTTTAAACGTCGTTAATTCCAATAAAGATAACTCTTTTCCAAAGCTAAAACCAACTTTAGCCTTACTAGTATCTATATAGTTAGGTTTCGTAACAGTATTAGTATCCCTTCATAATGCGATATATTATGAATAGCCTTCTATTAAGTACTGTATTACCTCCATATCCTGTATAATCCCTTAAAAGACTTATTTCGCGTAAAGGTTTCGAATAGTAAAGAGGTATATACGGCTAAGGTCTTTATTGTTATGTTGTCGATAGGGGCTTTTATCTGCAAGGCGGTATAAGAAAGCGTGGTTTGCTAATTATTACGTTGCTTCCAAGCCAGTGCCGGTACAAGTATCTTCGTTCAAACTGATAGCCTTTGGCTTATTTTCCTACCTTTCGTTTTCATTTCCTTTAAACTGTGTAATGTGCTCCATATAATCCTAGTTAAAGGTAAAAGCAAATTATGTGTAATATATTACCTACTTTACTTTACGTTCGGTAGTAATGTAACATATTAATCAACAGCCTTATTTACCGTAAATTTGATATCTTTTAGCGGTTAAGGTAAACTTTTTTTAGCCGGTTTGGAAACCTTAAGAAAAAAGAGTACCCTACTTTATAGTTCAAAGTCCGAGCCTTTCATTAACTGTACTAACCGAGATTTTCTTACTTTTAATTAATACAGTACTAATTAAAAGGTTTCTTTTCTTCGTTATTGAATTCTGGAGCTTAAGAGTATATATTAGTTGAGTAGGAAACTCGAGCTGTTACGATCGCTAACGAAAAACACAATTAGCTAAAGAACTCTTCATAGGTAGCATTAAGGCATTACAAGGCGTATTCGAACTCTTTATACTTCGTAAATTCCTGCCGGACCTATTGGCGTAAGGTGCCTTCGTTAGCTCCTATGTTCCCCATTACTTATTGGCAGAATATCAACTTGTTAAACATCTAATTAAGGAGGTCTATATTACTTTTCAACTCTTTTTTTGTAATCCAATATATAATACCACTTAATAATTTTCCAGTCGGTGTAATATTAGATAAGATTAATATCGTATTCGTAGTAACCCTTTTAGTTATTATAAATTTCTCGAAAGGAGGTATAATTCGTTAGGTATCGGAGGTAGTAATTTTCGGTTTAGCCGGTAAGGATACTAGGAAATAACGAGTTATAACCTAGCAGTTTAACTTTTATTTAGCGACAAATTTTTAAAAATGGGCCTAACTTAATATTGAGGAGGTTATAAAGCTTACTGTTATACTTTTATTTTCTTCCCCAAATTTCAAAGAACGTAATAATTTCCGTATGATCCGTATATTCCATAGGGAAGCGTCAAGGAGAAAGGGTAATATACTAGTCGTAAGGATCTTTTATATTTCTTAGCTGGGAAAAGAGCTAAGGTTATTATTAGTGTTAATAGGTAGGATAATTACCTTTAGCTAAGTTTGGAGGGAAAAAGCTAGTAGTAGTATCTATTATAGACTCGCATATAAAGCTGGTTCTTCCCTAATTTGGCTGCTAAAACTGGACGTGTTAAAAAGATTAAGAGAAATAGGCCTAAGGGTTTCCGTCGCAGGGAACTTGACGATAATTCTCTTAGTATTAAGGGGTCTGGCGAAGTTTCTACTCAATTAATTGATATAGAGCGCTAATATAAATACCTCTTACCGCGTTAACAGCCCTTAATTCACGCGCTTTACCGCCGCCAAGAGTGTATTTCGCGTTATTACATAAAAGTATTAGACTTCCAAACAGGTTAATATATTCTTCATTACAAATACGTCAAAATGCCCAATTAATCTAAAAGTAAATGAGAGGTCTCTTAAAACGTATGTAAAGGTGTTAAGGTTCCTTAACATCTTTTTCTTTAGGCCATGTGTCTTAAAGGTATTCCTCAAGCTAAGTTAACTCGAAAAGTATTTCCGCTAACTTAGCAACATTTTCCTTTAGCACGAATATTCCTCAACGTTCAAGTTTAACCTTTAGTTTGGACTTAATGGCTTTTTGGAGTTCTTTCCATATGTCAATTGTCCAGTTGCCAAAATTTTTACAAAACCTGTAAAACGCGTCTTCAGAGTCTCCCTTAGCATTGTATTCCAAGATGAAACAGCCGATAAAGTTGGTCAAATGCTCTTCGATTAAGCTTTAGTCGATTTCATCTCCCCAAAGATCGTGATTATATTGTTTGAAAAAAGCTGTTCCAAGGTTTTTAATTGTTTCTTTTTAGGCAGAGTCGGTAATAGCCTGAAAATGAGGACTTACGATAGATATATTGACATTCCGACTTGTATAGAGCGTGTAGAACTTATAGGGTAAGGGACTTGGTAATCTTGGGTATAGGGACTTCGTATTTTGGCGTGAAGTTGCGTGAAAACTTAGCGATTCAGCGTGGAGTCGCATGACGTGGCTTTTTCGACGTGACTTGGCGATTCTTCGCTTAAATCGGTAAACTTGACGATTGAAGTGGCGTGGAGAAAGTGAAAATAGTAAAGTAAGGGCAAAGGCTTAATATAAAGGGTAAGGTCAAAAATTGTTTGTTGGTGGTAAGGATTATTTAGCGTAGATATTTAGCTGTTTTTTTTTACAGTAGTAGTACTCGAAATAGTACTGACTTAGCTGTCTACCAACTTGCCGAACTTTAAAACTTCTGACAGTAAATTTCAACATCTTTAAGAAGAATTAATAAAGATTTCTCAGTGTCTTTTAGTAGCGATACCGTAGCTTACTTCTAGATTACCGTTGTAGACTAACGAATCTCAAAATTCTTCTCTATTTATGCCGTTGTAGACTGATGCAGTACTAATAGAGGCCCTTCGCAAAAATCTTTCCTCTAACCTAACGATAACGCAAAGCATAATAACCGAAAAGTAGCTACTTATTCTATTTAACCAATCTATGCTTAACCCAATAATCACTGATCAGTGTTGGTAGGCCTTTATCATTGCAATGTATTCAATTCGAATCATTGTAGTCGAAGTAACTGATATTGCGTTGATATTGTTGATTGAGATGTGTAAGTTCTAAGTTTGGCAGACCGCTAGCCGGTCTACACACTAATTTGTATAGATAAACGCTTTGGCTTATGCCTTACTTTAAAGTTAGCACCTACTGTACTGCACTTACAGTGTAGTGTATTCAAATCCCACAAACTACAGTCAATTTGCAATACGTACAATCAACTTTACTGCAAGTAAAGTTGACTTGAATTTACTATACTTGACTGCTATTCCAATATTATCGTTGTTTTTTATTTTTTATTTTTAGCTATTATCGTTATTTACCTTGTAGTAGCTTAATATAATTGTTATTACGTAAGATGGACATCGTATTCAAAGTGGCTCTTTATACTATTATAAATCTCGCAGAAAGTAGTAATTAGGATAAGGAAGGTTAGGTAGTAGTCTTTGGTATGCCTTATAAGGATTTCGGGAAATAGTGAGTTAAAACCCGAAGAGGAAACCTCTATTTACTTGCAAATGTTTAAGAAAAGTATTATTTTAGTGTCGAGGATGTTATAAGGCTTTTCGTTATACTTTTCTACGTCGTTTTAGATTTTTAAAAAGTTATTAAGCAGTTTATAGTTGATATTAACTATCTTAATAGGTTTTGGAGGTAAGTCGCAATAATTATTTTAATCTTAATTAGTATTTACTGGCAGTTGATGCCTTGTAACTTTCGATGCACATTTTAAGGGTAATTGTTAATCGCTTAGCCTAAGAGATAAAATCTTATGGTAAGACCTAGAGTGGGCTTTCGCATATAAGCAAATTTAAATGGGGAAGGTTTTTAAAGAGCTTGTCGATTAAATTGCTAGGGGGTGATGGATACCTAAATGTTTTGGGAAGCTTGACGATCTTGCTTAATTGATTGGTGTAAAATACCGACGTTAATACCCTTGGCCGCGTTGGCGCCCTTTGCTTTACGCGTTTTATCACCGTTAAAGGCGTACTCCGCGTTATTATGTGGAGGTGTTAGGTTACGAAACAGGTTAACTGGATCCTTATCGCTAATTCGTAAAGAGGTTTAACTTAACTAAGGATGTAGGGAAGGTTCCTTAAATCGCGTATAAAGGTGGTAATGTTCTTTAATACCCTTTCCCTTATGGTATGAATCTTAAGAACGTTCATAAAGTTAGGCTAGGTCGAAAAGCCTTATAGCGGTATATAAACTCCTTATCGATTAAGCTCTGTTTTAATCCTTAATTTAACCACTTTTTGGATTAAAGTTTACATAACAATGGTTTAGTTGTTAAAGAGGTTACGAAAATTGCTAAAGATATAGTTAAAATCGTCAATACTATAATACTTAATGATATAATAACCGACGAAGTTAGTAAGGTATTTTTTGGTTAAATTTTCATTAACTTCTTATCCCTAAAGTTTGTGGTTGTAACACTTGGTAAAAAGGTATCCGAGAGCCTTGATTGTTTTTTTTTGCTGGTAGGGTTGGTAATGACTTTAATGTGGGCGCTTATAATAGCCATTTTAACGTATCTACTTGCGTAGGATGCGTAGGACGAGAGACTTGGTAATCTTTAGGTGTGGGGACTTGGTGTTTTGGTGTGAAGTCGTGTGGAAATTTGTTGCCTTGGTAATTTGGCGTATGGTTGCGCAACGTAGCTTTTTCGGCGCGACTTGGCAATTTTTAGTGTTTTCGTTTAAAACAGAGAACTTGTCGATTAAATTAAGTGTAAGGAGGTAAAAAGAGTAATGTAGGGGCAAAGTTTTAGTGTAAAAGGTAAAGTTGAAAGTCATTTGTTATTAGTAGAGAACAAAGGTTGAAAGTTGTTTAGTGTGGAGACTTAATCGGTTTTTTTTACAGTAGTAGTACCCGTAGTAGTATTGATTTAGCCGTTTGCCAACTTACCGAAATTTGAGACTTTTAACAGTTAATCTTAACGTTTTTAAAAAAGATAATAAAAATTTCTTAGTGTTTTTAATAGCGATACCGTCGCTACCTCTAAGCTTCCGTAAAAACTGACGTAACCTAGAATTCTTTTTTACTTATTAACGTAAAAATAGACGCAGTAGTAGCAGCTCTTCGCAAGAATGTTTCCTCTACCCTAACGTTAATGTAAAGCGTAAGAATCAGAAAATAGCTTTTTCTTTTACTTAGCTAATCTGTGCTTAACCTAATAAACACCAATCAGTATTGGTAGGGCCTTAGATCATTGTAATATTGACAATTCGAATCGTGGTCAAAGTAACAGTAGTATTGTATTGGTCAAGTAGTAGATGTATTGTTCTAAGTTTGGCAGACCGCTTTCCGATCTGCACAGTAATTTGTATGGCCAATTGCTTGGCCCATGCCCTAGAGTGAAGTGCAACGTACTGCACCCAACTTACACCCAATGCAGTAAGTCTATATAAAGCAATACACTCAACTTGCAGTTCAGTATAGTCAACTCCACTGTAAGTAAAGTTGACCTACTGCACTGCATGTAGTACTATTCCAACAAATCTTTACGAATAACTTCTTCTTTTATTATGTCAACTTATCATTATAAATTGGATTCTTTATAACAATCGTTAATAAGAGTAAATCATAGGATAACCAAATCGTTATTAATAGAACCCTAATTTACTGAATTTTTATTGAATACAATAAGATTATATAAAGCGTATTTACTTTCGAAGTTTACGGTATGATAACTGGTTTTGATATAGATATATTTATGTAGTTAACACTTAACATCGTTACTAGATAGCTAAAAATTCCACTCTTCTAGTTATTATTTATATCAATTTAAAACGTACATTCAAATACGTTTCCAAGTTGAGAAAAAACAATAAAAACGTTTTATAATCGACGCAATGACTTTTCGCAAAGCCTATAAAAGTAAAGATTTTTTTGTTAAATGAATAAAACAAATAATGTAACTAATGTTATAATAAAGATTATATCGAATAAGGTCTTGGAAAGGTTTATAAAAAGCAATATGCTAATTATATAAATCAATGACTATGTCGAAAAGCTATTTGGTGTGTATTAAGGGATTGAAGTACGAAAGTGATGTAACATTTGTTTATGAGATTATAAGTAGTAAGAAATAAAACTGCTATACAAATAGTAGTAGAAAAAGTATAAGAAAACACTTAAGTTACCGAAAACTTTTCCTATAAAACGCACTGATACCACAAAACAAAAAGCCATTAATATTGAAATAGCATTTAAATACAGTACAGTCAACGTTAACTATACAAACTACAAGTCAGTTGCAGCAGAGTGACCAATTTAATATGGGGCTCGGGCCAAGCAATTGCCCATACAAAGTAGTGTGCAGACCTGCTAGCGGTCCGCCAAACTTAGAAGTAACCATCCACCACTTGACCACGCAATACTACTGCTACTTCGACCACGATTTGAATCGACAACGATGCAACATCTAAAGGCCTATCAACAGTAACAGATATTGGATATTCATAATAAAATGTATTCTTAAGTTTTGTAAAAAGTTCAATGTATAGGTTAAGTTTTCTATAACAACGATAATTATATTGGGGCCTAATTTCGATAACGTTAACTTACCTTAACGATGCAAGTGTCCAAGAACAAATAAGTCAACACATACGATTTTATTCCAACCAGAATATGTGTGGCAAATGCGTGTGCATTTACCGTCCCTACGTAACTAGTGTTCTGTGAGGGATAATGTTGTGAAACGGGCACGAGTTAGAGTCTTGATATACAAGTAGGAGGGCCGGGTGATTGTAGAGAGAAATGCGGCTCGGGCAGAAGCGGCCTGCGTCATAAATCAGCCTGAACCTAAACACAACACCTCCTGAACAGAGTCGTAGCGTGCCTTTCTTGGCTACAGCACACTGACAGCCGAGGACCTCAAGTGCGTTTGTGCATCGAAACGGCGCCATAGCCATTTAAACCCAAGCAACGACTTCTCTTGCACTTGCGAGCTTTCCAGACACACATACGAACACGGTTCTCGCGAAGCCATCAACCGGCTGCCGCTTCCAAGCACATCGAAGACGATTCCAGGCATGGTTCCGAAGACATAGCAGGCGGTCGTCTCTCCAACCCCACCAGCGGCTACGCAAATACGCCACCTCTGGCTTGACTGGAGGCCACACCTGACGACCCGACAAGAGCCAGCGGCTCACCGACCCAAGTCCCCAAGAGCGTCCGACCATGTCGGCGTCTTCGGCTCAATCGGCAAGACAAAACAGCAGAGGAGTCAACAGGAGCATTCACCGCCTCCAGCAGGAAGATGGCACCTCGCGCCGGAGGTCGAGAGCGGGCTCGCGCGCTTTCCAGGCCCAGGTCAGCTACGAGGACGCTTACAACTACGGCCTAAGCATCGCGCTCTTGAACTACCTGCTACAGCCCAGGAAGAAAAAGAAGGAATACGTTACCGTTACCGTTCCCAAGACGCCCACGAGGGTTCAATCCTACTCGCACAATATCGGTGACCTGCTGAAGGAGTTCATCCCGACCGGCGGGAGCACGGTCAAGCTGCCTAAGGACTTCCGAGGATCTCTCGAGAAACGCATGGAGCGTGTGGTCAAGGGCACTTTCGACCAGCAGGGGTATACCGACCCGAACGTCAAGAGGACGTTCGCCGAGGCCTACACTGTCTTCACGCAGCAGGACTTCCGGAAGACAATCGACAGGGACCGCACCCTCGAGCCCCTTATCCTAAAGTTCTACGCCGCCGCCGTCAGGGCACTCAGTCAGGGAAAGGCGGCCGACGACGTCTCGTGGAAGGTCTTGGTCGACAGGCACCTGGCCCTTTTTGTGAGGATGATGATGATCATTTTCAAGAAGCACGGAACGGAGAAGGACAGGGAGCTCATGGCTCGCCTGCAGGTCCTGGAGCAGAAGCTGTTGCGCAATGACCAAGACCTTTTCATCGACACCGGCCAGGACAAGGAGCACAAGACGATCGAGGTGGATATTCCCCACAGTTTCGAGGTCAAGGACATGCTGATGGTGCAGAGTGTTGGCAGGATATTTGGGCGGACCACGGAGCAGCTGCAGTCGGATGTTGACGCGAATCGCAGCATATGGACAGAGGAGGCCGCGCTCAAGGACCTGAAGGCATATCAGCATCGTTTGGACTCGAATATGGATGGCGCGCTTAGAAGGCAGGACTTCGACGTCAACGAGTCTTTTGAGGAATGGAAGAAGGGCGAGCGGGACCACCTCACCTCTATGATGTTGGATATACTACGATCGCGGCCAGACCTCACCAAGACCGTCACGAGCTTCGATAAACCACCACAGGTAAGGCCGACTTCGATCTATTCAGAGGACCAGGCGTATTCGGACCTAGCCAAAATGATCAACTCCGACTCGGCGATTGGTCCCAGTGGCGAGCCATGCTTCGGCCTGGCCAATCTCTCTTTTGACGACTCCGTCAGCATTAGGAGCGTGGATGAGATCAACTACACCTTCATCCCTCCCGACCCGAGAGCATTCTACAAGGTCATTGTCGGGCATGCCATGACTTACGACCACGCGCACAACGAAGAAGATGTCTTCGTTCCCCTTTCTCAGCACTCCTTGGGGTTTTTGAATGAGCTGTCTACCTGGTGGCGGCTTCCACAGTTTTCAAGGCATATCACCTTCCTCGAATGTGCAGTGCGCAGGTTTTTGGACAATGAAATCCAGGCTGAGGAACTCGATGAGTGTTTTGAATTTGTCAAGAACCCACAACCAGAGCCCAAGAAAATACCGCGTATTCACCTGTACACCGCGACCCTTGGGGAGATCGATCCAAGTCGCTGGACGCTGGTAGACCGCTCACTGTACCAGCAGATTCTCAGCGCCCTGCATGACTCGCTTCTTCGGGATGTGTACGAATTGATGATGCACTGCTATGAGCCCAAGGCACCAACCATTGGTGTGGTCATGAGCATCCTACTGAATCACGTTTACCCCGACCCATCGTTCACCCAGAAGCCAGAAGACATGGATGCGTTCACGAACCAGCTCGCCGAGGGACTCCAGAAACAGGCCGAAAGAGTCTATCATGGCTTCCTCGAGAATGAGGTTCCTCTGAGTAAGGAAGAATGGAACTTCACACACGTGGTGAGTCTAGGAGGTGCGGTGAAGAAACTTTGCCAAAGGATCAAGAAGAAGTACGCCAAGAACCCTGAACTATTCGGAGTATCACCGTTTGCGATCCTAGTCCAGTCGATATTCCCCAGTTTTGAAGAGGACGCTAGGGCTTTGGTTGAAACCATCATGCTGGCAGCCAAAGAAGCCGGCCAAGAAGTCAACGTGCTGGACGGTTTCGAATTATACAAGGAGCTGGTAGAGATTCGCGAGATCCATGTCCAGTACCTTCCCAAACAACCGTTCGCCTTCCATATCGAGGGTGTATTGGAGGAGTTTGTTTGGCGCTGGATCAGGGATGCTGAGGGAAGCATCACATCTTTTGTGGAGGAGGCCATCCGGCTGGACAACTTCCACGTCAGCATAACCCACCCGGACGACATCCCCACAGATGAGCAACGCCACAGTTCATCTGCGAGCGACATCTTCCAGCTGTTTAACCAGACTGCGGACCAGATCTTCAAATTGCAGTGGGGTGATGATGTGCACCACGCCAAGTTCATGACAGCCTTGTCCAAGTCTTTCGCAGCTGGGATTGGTCGGTACTGTGAGATTGTTGAGGGGAAGTTCGCCAAAGAGATGGACCGCCAGACTGTGCAAGAAGCCGCAGCAGCGCAGAAGACTGCCCAGGAGAAGTGGATGCAGATTGCGAAGGACGCATGGAATTCGAAAGAGAAGATAGAGCCTTTTCAATTCTACCCAGAGGTAAGTGATGAATTTGCACGGCCTTGTGGGATGCTCAACTCATATCCGCTTAGTCGTTTGTCAAATTGAACAACATCGAATACGCGATGCAGTCGCTAGATAAGCTGGAAAGCCTGATGAACGTGGATGCATGCGCGGAGCTGCTCAGGCTGAAGGAAGGCCCTAAGGACCGCCTTCGCAAACCAGACAAGTACGTCTTCACCGTCAAGGTTGTTGAGGCTGAAGACATCAAAGCATGCGACCCAAACGGATATAGTGATCCGTACGTGGTCTTGGTAGACGAGTACCAGAAGCGCCTGGCCAAGACTCGTGTGGTATCGAGAACATTGAACCCGCGCTGGGACGAGTCGGTTGATGTTACTGTGACGGGGGCTGTCAACGTGATTGCTACATTGTGGGACTACGATACTTTCGGAGATCACGATTTCGTTGGACGCACTTCGTTGAAACTGGATCCGGTTCATTTCAGCGATTATCTACCCCGAGAGTTCTGGCTGGACCTTGACACTCAGGGCAGACTTTTGATCAGAGTCAGCATGGAGGGCGAGAAGGATGACATCCAGTTCCACTTTGGAAAAGCGTTCAGACACCTTAAGAGGACGGAACGAGACATGGTGCGAAAGATTACGGACAAGGTACGTTTCTTCCAGGTTTTTAGAAATGCTTTGGCTAACAGAGGCCCAGCTCTCATTGGTCATCAACACCTCGCTTTCTCGTGAGGCCTTGAAGAATCTGCTCAGCCGGGGCATTGCTGCGTCCATCGGCAACTACTGGAAGACACGAACGGCGGCGGCGCCGCCAGTGACGCACCAAGACATTGTCAATGCTCTGGGTCAGCTATTCGACTACTTTGACGAGAACTTCGCCATCATGAAGAAGACGCTGACAGACGCAACAATGTTGGCTGTCATGACCCGGCTGTGGAAGGAGGTCCTCATGGCCATCGAAAACCTCCTCGTGCCACCACTTTCAGACAAGGTCTCCACTCAAAAGCCTCTCACGCAGGTTGAACTGGATGTGGTGTACAAGTGGCTGGAGATGCTGTTCGATTTCTTCCATGCCAAAGACGAAGACGGTGAAGTTCTCGGCGTGCCCGCGGAGATCCTAAAGTCGCCCAAGTGGCATGAATTGGCGTCGCTCAATTTCTGGTACTTTGACTCGACAGACTCGCTGATCCGCACGTCAGAGCGCATGGTGGCAGCCACCCAGCAACGCGCCCAGCAGCAAGCCCAGCAGCAGTCTCGGGCGTCCGCGCCAGCATCGCTCGGACCAGCCCATAATGCCACAGCGGCCTTCGGCTCCATGGGCACGATCCGGCGGGGCAAGAGCATCATGATGTCCCGCAACCTGGGCACCATGCGGCGGGCCAAGGAGGAGAAGCGCAAGGAGGCGCAGGCGGACCCGTCTGACGACATGATCCTGCGCATCCTGCGCATGCGGCCCGAGGCGGCCCGCTACCTGCAGGAGCGGCACCGGCAGAAGGACCGCATGGCGGCCAGCCAGGCGGCCGCCGCGATCGTGCGCCAGAGCATCTACCAGGGCTTCAGCACGGGCGCGTACGGGACCTCGCCGGGCGGCGCCTTTGGCAGGGGCTCGTACGGGAACATGCCGCGGCGGTAGGAGCGTCGGCGCGAGGGGCGGCCGCGGGTGCCACGGTGGGAGAATGCGGGCGTGTTTTTCGAATGAGCGCGAGGCAGCGTGGCTTTGATGGATTGCTTGTGGTTTTCGGTGGCCCAGCAGCAGCAGCGAATACCCTGGCTAAGGAGTGGGAGACGACACTCAAATATTGAACAATTTTCGGTAGATACACAGTTGCATTCATTACTTCTGTGATGGGGGAAGTTGTGATACGCCTAATTTCTGGTGCTTTCAAGGACCATTTTAATGGAAACGAATTATTGCGCTATGTTGGTAAGTCTTCAGTCGTAGCTACGATATCGATTCGATTCCTGATAGTTGAAGTAACAAAGATGTAGGTAGCATTAAGTAAGAAAAACGATAGATTGTAAGTTCGAAGTTGTGGGAACTGCTAGCTAGTTCCCACCAATTTATCCATGTAACATCGTTGGTACTTACCCCTTATATAAAGAAAGCGGCTTTTGCCACGGGTAAAAATAGCTATAAATTATGAGAACGGCTATAGGCACCGGTAAAAATGGCTTCGGCACAGGTAAATTGGATTCGGTACTTTTGGGTACATGGATGGGGGGCGGCCCGCACGTCCACCCCTGTTCAATTTCCCACCCCTCCACTTCACTTGCGCATACTATGTATTGAGTATCAGCCCAGATGACGTATCGGTGAGTCCGTGCGGCTTTACCGTGTAGTGTGAAGTTGCAGGTGGAGCCGAGGCGCGTTACCCTGCAATTACGCATTGCATGTGTGCGGCCCACTGCATTGCATATCCATCGAGGATACATACATAGGACTAATACAACATTGGCAAGAGCAAATTTTGCAAGTACCCGAGTAGTACTTGGGCATTGTCCCGTTTCTGCGCAGCGGAGCATATACAGCAAGTATTCTTCAAAGCCCGACCTTCCTTTTCCACTTGAGCATTTTGTATGGTTTTGCCCATTTAACGCCAGGCTTATTCACTGCTGTATGAGATCTGCAGCCAGGCGACCTTGTCTTTCCCAATGCAGTCCGCATTAAGAGCATCGAGGCTCCGGGACTTTATGTCATTCCTATTGCCCAGGCCGTCACTGCAACTGCTTGGATTGTCACACGGGGGCTGGAGGTGCGTAAAGGACCGCTGCATTGCAAGCCCGGCCCCGCTTCGGCCGACCACAAGCCCTGCTACCCCTCCACAAAGCCCCTGCCAGCCCCCTCCACTAAAAGCTTCAACACAACCACCAGCTGTTTTTGCAGCTGCTGGATAACTCTCAACTCCAATCCCAATACTGACTTCCTTCACAAGATTACAGTGGAGGTCCTCACAGTTGCCCAACATTTCAGCCCAGCGCACAGCTCAGATTGCGCGCCACCTTTCTTCAGGCTCGTTTTCACCAATATCAGTCAATACCATCAACAGTATGTCTGCCTACAACGTCCGCAAAATCGCTGCGCCATATGTGAGTTCATAGCCCCTGGACTTGTAAACCCGCATGGAAATATACACAGTGACTGATGATGACCTGATGAAATACCAGACGCTCGAGCACCGCGTGTACATTGAGAAGGATGGCATCCCCATCTCGCCCTTCCATGACATCCCCCTGTATGCCAATCCAGAGCAGACTGTCCTCAACATGATTGTCGAGATCCCTCGCTGGACCAATGCCAAGCTTGAGGTAGGTCCACTTGGCTGCTAGCTCCTACACCTCCTCGTCTTATGTTTGCCACTTGGCAAAGCTGAACAGCTCATCAGACTCCCGAGCTGGTTCTGGTGGTGGTGAGGGCATTTGACTGACAATCAATATCGTGTAGATCTCCAAGGAAGAGCTCCTGAACCCCATCAAGCAGGACATCAAGAAGGGCAAGCTTCGCTTTGTCCGCAACTGCTTTCCCCACAAGGGCTACCTGTGGAACTACGGCGCTTTCCCCCAGGTACGACATGCCCAAGTCAAACCCCACCAGACAGCAAGAAACACTAACAGCCTTGCCTACAGACTTGGGAGGACCCTAATGCCATCCACCCTGAGACCAAGGCAAAGGGCGACAATGACCCCCTGGATGTGTGCGAAATCGGTGAGCTTGTCGGCTATGCCGGCCAGGTGAAGCAGGTCAAGGTGCTTGGTGTCATGGCCCTGCTGGACGAGGAGGAGACCGACTGGAAGGTCATCGTTATTGACGTCAACGACCCTCTGGCCTCCAAACTCAATGATGTTGAGGATGTTGAGCGCCACCTGCCCGGCCTGCTGCGTGCCACCAATGAGTGGTTCCGCATCTACAAAATCCCCGACGGCAAGCCCGAGAACCAGTTTGCCTTCACCGGCGAGTGCAAGAACAAGAAGTATGCTATGGACGTTATCCATGAGTGTGCCGAGGCTTGGGACAGGCTCATCACTGGCAAGACCAACCCTGGTGGCGTCTCTACGTATGTGGTTCTTGCCCGCCCTTTTGCTAGGCTGTATATGTTTCTTTGGGCAGCAATACTGACTGCTGTTGTGAAGGACCAATGTGACTGTCACTCACTCCCCCAGCCGTGTTGAGCCCAGCCAGCTGCCTGCTATTCCTGCCAACCAGGAGCTCCCGGCCGAGAAGATCGACCCTTCGATAGACAAGTGGTTCTTTATCAGCGGCGCCTCCGCTTAGGCAGCGGGTTATGGCAATGACTGAACTGAGCCCTGCTTGGCTTAGTCTAGGCTCTGATGGCATGGCAGTGACTGGACTCCTTGAGTTTCAGCCGACGAGCTTCAACTGGTTTGCTCCTCTGGCATCACACTAGTGGGTTCTGAACATGGACATTGCATAGCTGAATGCTTTGCATAGATGAATCAAGCAGCTAGCTGCATGGAAAGTGCATGGAAAGTCAACTGCTGTATTGAGTCTCAGTCACAGAACATGACTCCTATGCCTCTACTCTCTTTACTCCGTTCTGAAATCTCTGTGATTGATTAATATATTGCAGTGAGGGTATTGTCAGTATACTAGCCTCGCCAGAGACAATGACCTGATGTCCTTCGGTGAGTGATATTGTCTTGTCTTTATATGGCCTCCAGATGATCTAATGGCATCGTGCATAGACTTTCAATTTCCCTCATTGAACCTTCAAGATATTGGGTGTTGACAGCCTTCCAGGTCCTCCACACGCCATTCCATGCACATAGTTGTAGCTTTCTTTCCAGGGTATTTCCCACCTTTTGTATGCCACAACGCCAGCTCACAGCTGCCTAAGTCTCATTCTGATCTGCCTGCTTCTGCAGCGCTCGAGAGTGCCGATCGCACTCCTCAACCAAGCTCTTGATGGTCATGTTTTCGCAGTCAAGGTCGAGCGTTTTACCGTCCTCTGTGCAGTCAATGGGGGTGAGAATTCCATGCAAGAAGAGATTGATAAGCGGATGCAAAGGCATACTGAATTTCACCAGCAGCGCGTTCTTCTCCGCCGTCGACCGCGGCAGAACCTTGGTGGAGATGGCCATCCCCTCGGCCCGGGCCTTGGCCGGCAGACTAGTGAGGAAGAGGCGAACGGACTTGGATTTGGGCGAGAAGGGGTTGAAAGCCGTCGTCACGTCTGTAATGAACCTTGTGATCATGTTGGGCGGCGGTGACGGCGGCGGTGACGGCGGCGCCGGCTCGGAGGTCTTGATGGGCGGGGGCAACTTGTTTATGGGTAGCTTGCGAACTTGTTGAGGTTGATGCCGTCGGATCAAGAGGAGTGCCGTGCGTGGATACCGTCAATTGCTCGTTGCTTCATTGAGGTCGACGTCCTTCGGCCTTGATTTCTCGCCGTCGTACCAAAAACTCACAGGCCGACGGCGGTCCCGAGCCGCTTGGCATTTGTTTAGATCCACACCCCTGCTTCTTGCGAAAGTGACGACGTCGGACCAACCCAGTTGCCAGCTTGCACCTCCCACCCACTATCACACGTACACACATTACACACACCTACAAGCAGACTCGTTCACTCTCCTAACAAGCCCCTCAGCTCAAGAAGAGTCCGGGCGCGTGCACAATGTCCTTCGACGCGCTGCAAGCGCGCCTCACAGCCCTGCAAGAGACCACCTCGCAAGTCAAAGACCTCATCGACCGCCTCGCCAGACTCGACTTCCAGCCGGGCTCCGTCCCCCTGCCGCAGCGTGGGGACGCGAACGAAGAAGACGACGACGACGACGACGACGAGAACGTCGCGAGCGAACTGGGCGCTGAGATCAACCAGACGCTGCGGGACGAAGACGAGGAGCTCGAGCTGCTGCAGGAAGAGGCCACGGACCTCAGGGGCGGCAAGGACGGCAGCGAGGCTGCGCGCCGGAAAGAGAGACTGCTGGACGGCGTGGCGAGGATCGCGGCCGAGGTGAAAGCGTGAGTTGCTTGCTCTGTCTTCCCTCACTCCTTTCGCGATAGGGGTTTTCAAGGGTACTACTACCTCCACCACCACCACCACCACCACCACTACTACTACTACTACTTCTACTACTACTACTACTGAAGCTAGAGTGAAGCTCGCTAACGTCCCGCGTGGTCCACCCCCCAACAGCTGCCGCATCGCCTTCCACAAGGCGCAGCTCCGCGCCCGCGCCTCGCTCGCCACCGCACGCCGCCTCGAGCGCCAGCGCCAGCTACAGACCTACACCCG